>JAJJWW010017765.1:0-474363 GCA_023531295.1 Papaver armeniacum
TGATATATCCAGCTGGAAACCGGGAATATCTACAACTATAATCTAGTAGGTTATTAGCTACCGATTATAATACAACTACCGCAAAATTTTATGAAAATCGGAAGTTTTAATTGTTGATATGACTACCGATTATACTCCAACGGCTAGTTGCGTTCAAAATAAACTAGCCGTGCTCGAAAACCAAACACAATCGGTAGATAATACATATTGACAAACCTCCGATTATTTTGAAGTAACCGTTAAACTAGCCGTTGGGTACTTTTTTGCTATAAATAGAGACCTATCTCTACCAAACTTATTCACCCATCACATTCAATCTTCCTAAATCACCACCCAACACTTTGAATCACCAAAATGGCTACAACCCGTTCAATAATATAGAAGATGTTGCTATTGTAAGAGCACACACCACTCTCACAAAGCACTCCGTTGAGGAAGCGCAATGGGTGACCGATGAACGAAGACCCAACAAGAGGGCCTTACTTTGGGATGATCAAAACACCAATGCTTGGTGGAAACGGTGTTTAAGGTTTTTAAAGCACTAAGCGGAAATCGTTATAGGAGGACGCTCCCCGCAAATAAGGGAAAGGTACGCATATTTATACAATGAATGCGTACCGCGAGAAACGAATTGAAAGCTCGTAAGGACGCTCCGCCAAACGAAGACCGAATGAGTAGAGTAAGTTTGTGAATCAATAGGCCTCTCATCGAAAATTATTTATTTGGTTGGATGATTATTCAACAACGCTAACTTATTTAAAAATTGTTTTCCAGTATACTTTGGGTCGGAGCCAATACGAATTAAGGTACGGTCATGAGTTTCTCGAGACGAGGACTGCTACACTCTCTTGGAGGAAGTTGAATGGCAATTCGCCCTATATAATTAAACTCGTAGAGAATCCCTAGGGCGATGTATTGAACAATTTTATGTGTTTTACTTCTATTTTATTTCAACTACATGTATGTTTTTTCTGATTCAATAAAATGAGTGACTTCAAATACTGGTTCAATTTTAGCTGGTGTGGAAATAAGGATTTTAGAAAAAACTCATTTAGGGGCAATAGATAATTGTTTCGAAGATTTATATCGAGTAGGAGAGTTCTGGTAAGATTTTTGTTGTGGATATTTCCTGCATTGGGTTTTAGGGACCATAATAAGTTGTAGATATTGCCTCGCACAACATATTATTCTTGTTGTGGATAATAGTCGCACACTAGAAGAACACCGTGGATAATAGCTGCACACAAATGGAACATATTATTAATGTCAGTTTGACTTATCTTGTTGATAAGCCTTGGACAAGCAAGACGACCAATAGTTTGCTTGTTCTTCTAATATAACGATATAGACAAATTTTCCAGACGCTTGAATTTTAAAACATAGTTAACACCGATAAAGTTCATTGCCTTATAAGGCTTAACGACTTACATAACCAAGAGTTTTACTTTGCAAGGGTACTTGAAGCTTAAAGCGCATGACAATGTTTTGGTTCAAAATAAAAACATACATTCTAAACAAGAGAGTCGGAGACCATCCAGTAAAGTTCGATCTATGCTTTGGTCGGGCTTGGGCTGGCGCTGCTAGGTTAATACGATTGACCACCGCGCATAGAAAAAACCGCCTTATCCTTTTTGATTTGTAACATAGCCCTCCGATAACCATCTATAGTGTACGCTTGCGCGGCTCTCATAAATGCCTTAGCAGCGGCGAAGTCCTCAATATTATATGTATACTACATCGGCAAAGTCGACTAGGAGCTGTCCGCGCTACATAGCTCAAGGGTTAAACTTTAAAGGAGATGAGTTTCTAACAAATGTAACATGACTATAAAGTGTTGTTGTTAGATACCTTTAATATGGTACGCGCAGTCCAAATGGCATGCTTCAGGAAACACTTCCGCAATCGCTGATTCGAAGCCTGCCGATCTGTCTGAACACACAACTAGATCCTTTCTCACCGAATACTCGTGACCAAGCGCATCGAATAACTTTTGCATGAACCATAAACAGGAATCACCGTTCTCGTAATCAACGATGGCAAACGCAATAGGGTACATTTTTCCATTGGCATCATACCCAATTGCCGAAAATAGAGTTCCTCCGCGTTCCCCACTTAGATGCATACCATACACGGCAGAATGCGGGTCTACACCAAGACTTGAATCCTTGTAAAGATACGCCCACAAGAAAAAAATAATACAAAAAACCACCATTTGTATCGGGTTCAATTGTTGTTTGCGTTCGGGTAGTGTTCTATAAGCATGTTACTCGTGATCTGACCAAAGCTTGGTATGACTATTCGGAGAACCTCTAACCGCTTCAATTCTCGTTTACAACCAGTGAGACCCTGCTTGTCAGTGATGGTGATACCTAGTCCTCTCTTCATGTCTTCACACAGTTATTGCTTATCACCCTAGAATGAACAAACAAGAGTCACCATGTCAGTTTGTTGCCAAGACCGAGAGTTCTGTATACAAAAAGAAATTGATAAGTGTGATGTATCCTAGAGTATTCTAGGGCTGCGGTGCTAGTCTTTTGTAATCAGTGACTAACAAAGTACAACTCTAGACCAAACTAGAGAGTCCATTGTAGCCTATAAATAGGCATTTCTATCATCGGTTGTAACCGCGCAAGAAAATTAATAATGGTGATTTTATAGTTTAAGAGAGTCTTGCTTCACCAACACTACTAGAGAGACAGGAGCTCGCCCCGAGAAACACTAAACCATCTCATACATGTCCGTAAATTGTTCTATCAAAAATGAGTGTTCATCGATCACCAAAAATTCAACATAGTAACATCAAAATATTAAAAATTCATCACAGTTACATAAAGATGAGAGAAGTACCCTAGTAAGTACAAACATGCTAGTTTGTTATTGATATGTACAACCATATCGATGTTTGCTTAAATTCCTCTTTAAAATCCGAACAACCAAAATCAAACAGTGGCATAATTTCGTAACCAAAATTCGAATCTAACACTAAGAAATTGCCTATTAAACCCAAGAAATCAAAATCAAAATTTCTATCCAGCTTTAACATTATCATCAAAGATGAAATTGAACCCAAAAAGAAAACATCAAAGATGCATAAACATATAAATACCCTAACAACCAAAATCAAACAAGGCATAATTTCGTAATCAAAATTTTAATCTAACACTAAGAAACCGCCTATTAAACCTCTTTCAAACCTATTTCATGAAATCAAAATCAAAATTTCTATCCAAGTTTAACATTATCATCAAAGATGAAATTGAACCCAAAAAGAAAACATCAAAGATGCATAAACATATAAAACATCAAAACCCTAGCCTAATTTTCAATCTATATCCGTGACGTGGAAGTGAAAATGGGGAAAAAGATTAGAAATCCAATTTCTAGGGTTTACATCAAGATTTTAGGAAGACGGATTTTTCATACCCGAGATCACAGATCGTGGAACTTATAATGAAATGAACTTATAGATGAGTTTAGACTCGGGTATCTCTATTGAAGACACCGTATGATGATGATGAACATGACCTTAAAAGGAAATAACAAAACCAAGAAGAACATCAATAGGAACAGGAAGAAGAAGAAGATGGGTGTGGTGTGTGTTCCGTGGAAGAAGAAAATGAGCTCTTTGGAGAGTGAAGTTGAAGAAATAGAAGTGAAGAGTATGACGAGAAATAAAAAATTTGAGTAACAACATCTAGACATCGAGGCCGATTAATGATAAGTATTTCACTAATGATTTGTATAATGTTTTGATAATCACGTTTAGAAACGTATAATGAGATCCAAATATGCGGTGTCAGACTCCACAAAAGTTGATGTCGGGACTCGATGGCGTCCCTTATGCCTATCCTCTCGACATTATACGGTGTCTAGATGTGCTATCTCAACACCCACGTAAGCCACGGTCAAATAATAATCGGTAAGCGCAAAAAAAAAAAAAAAAAAAAAAAAAAAAATCGATGTTGGGTACGGCCGAGGAAAAACAGGTGATAAAATAAAAAGGTAAGGGCAGAAACGTCCAAATACCAAAATACATTTAGTTTTGGTCACGTCCGCCAACATAGCATAGATTTCACCCTATTATTCAAATCCAACATATTTTCGGCCAAACACCCGTTCTTGATCTATCTCATAATCATTTGTATGGAGAAATACCCCCATGTTTGGTGTCCATTCCAAGTCTTGGAGTTCTAAATTTAAAAGGAAATCACTTGGGAGAAAATATACCGGACACATTTCCAGAAAGTTGTACACTAGAGATGCTCGACCTTAATGGAAACCAATTTGAAGGCCAGTTACCAAGATCTCTTGCCAATTGTGCAATGCTTGAGGTGTTAGACCTTGGGAATAATCAACTAACTGGTAATTTTCCTTCCTGGTTGGGATATATGTCTAACTTGCGGATTCTCGTGTTACGGTCCAACATATTCCATGGCACCCTAGGAGATGCAGATGATGTAGAATTCTCAAAGCTGCAGATAGTGGACATCTCTTCCAATAAGTTTACGGGTACTCTTTCCGGCCAGTACTTTTTGGGTTGGACAGGGATGATGGTCAATGAAGGTGAAGCACAATCGAAACACAAGCGCAGGATACTAGGATTTAAGATCTTACCACTGACTAGCTTGTATTACCAAGACACTGTAACGGTTACAAGCAAGGGACTACATATGGAAGTGACGAAGATTTTAACATTCTTCACGTGCATGGACTTCTCAAATAACGAATTCGAAGGGGAGATTCCTGAAGTGATTGGAAATCTCAGCTCACTCTATGTTCTCAATTTTTCAAGAAATGCTCTTACAGGCCCACTCCCATCGACAATCGGTAATCTTGAACAACTTGAGTCGTTAGATCTCTCGCATAACAAGTTGGGTGGGGAGATCCCATACCAATTGGCTCAATTGTCATTCCTTTCGGTATTAGATGTCTCCTTCAACAAACTTGTGGGAAGGATTCCATCAGGCAATCAGTTTCAAACTTTTACAGTGAATTCTTTCGAAGGAAATGATGGATTATGTGGGCTTCCATTGCCTAAAAACTGTAACAATATCATTGATGAGTTCGATTTGCCACAAGAGGGTTCAGATTCTGAGAGAGATTTTGATTGGGTATTATTTGCAGTGTCTTTTCTGGGATTTATGGTGGGTGCAAGCATGATTATTGGACCACAATATTTTTCGAAGAAAGGGAGAGAATGGGCTAACGGACATATGAACAAAATCCTTAACATAACTTGACAAGTTATCATATGCAAAGATGTAATCAAATCAGTAAACTCCAAATGAAATTGAAATGAGCAACTGAATAAATTGTTTTTATGTTCATGTAAAATTTTGTTTGGTTTCTGTCCTTCAACTTATTTATTCTTCTGTATTTTGCTAGAAATTAAAACAAGTACCAAGTTTATTTTTGTTTCCGATCCCAAAATGTAACCACCATTCACTGCGCTAAAAACGTATACTAGCTAGAGGATGATGATGGGAAATTTTTTTGTTGATCTATTCTATTACATTTAACGCTCAACATTCTCTTGAAAGATTTTCTAACTGAATGTGGTGGTGATGGTGGTGGAGGTGGCGGCAATGGTGGTGACGGCATTTGCATTTCAACCAAAACTTCATGAGTAGTAGGAGGGTTACTATTCGCAACCTCATCAATATGAGATGATAACTCATTAGCTATCGTATCAATTGAAGAAGAGGCGAGACTAACTGAAATTTCGTGACTTGGTGATGAATGAGTCTCCGTTGTTGATTTCTCCAGCTTCACAGGCGATCTACAAATCGGGCAGCTCGAATTAGATCGAAGCCACATATCAATACATTCAACATGAAACGAATGTTGACATATTGGTAATAACCTTCCTACTTCATTTTCTTCAAATGTGCTCAAACAAATTGCACACTCATCCAATACTGACCCATTGGCATTAATCACATCGTCGGATTTGTAGACAAACAGTGGGAGAGAAGCGATTGTCGAAATATCAAGACCATCTTTTAGAAAACCCGTACGATTATCATTGTAAAATTGTGTAGTAGTATTGTGGTGATGCAAAAGAGTAGGATCCAGTATATGCGATATGGTGGTGACTACTCTTTCCCTTCTTCTTTCACGAGCTTGGCTGATCACCCATTTTGCGTACGCATGGAGTAGTAAAACAAATGAAATCACGACGAGTAGCGTCATAATGCCAACAAGTATGACCTTACCGTCGTAAGAATTGATAATATCGGCAAGATTCCCATGGTGCCGATGATCCATGGTTTCATGAAATGGTAATGGACTAGAGTCACTGGACATTCTGTTTGATAAATTATATATGTGAGCTTCATTCAAGCAGCGTCTTTACCTCACTTATGATAAGTGATGAAGTAGAGGAGTGATTCTATTTAAAATGATGCAATTTAAGAAGAAGAGAAAACTTTTGGTAAGATCAAGATAGAAAAATTAATTGGGTTATTGGAATATGTAAGACGTAAAAATAAAGTCGTGGATGAAGGATTGAATTACGGGGTTTTCAGGTGCATATGTCCATATTGCGTGTAAAGCTTGATAATGTTATCCCCTTTTTCCTATGCTTTTACAACCTTCATTAGATTGCGTTGTACTCCACTACTACTTGCAAACATCGCCTTGACTTGTATTTGGACATATTGTTTATCATCAGATACTTACCGTTGTTTTGGCGAGTCTACTAGAAATGCATACTGGTCATTTTGTTTGTTGCAGTGACACGGGCATATGTGCAAAATTTTAGACGAATTCCACTAGACTTCAGATCGCCCCCATCCGGTGGGAACTATATTTTATCCCTGGCACATTCAATCCTAGTCAACTTTACCACTTTGGAGAAACAGCTGAACAGCTCTATGGTGACCAAAAATAAGATGCTAGTAATAAATCCAAAAAGCAAATTAGAGCAGGTCTTATGGTGGAATTCATCCATCTTCCATATTCCACGCCACCTCAGCACTTGGAAGTGTGGATGGAAGCGCAAGTGTAATGGTGGAATAATAGAAACGCAATTCTTAATGGCGCTAAAAAAAACGCAATTCTTAATGGCGCTAAAAAAAACGCCATTAAGAATTGAGCTTTTTTCTCAGCCGTTAGATTTCAACAACTCATTTTAAATCTACGGATAAAAAAAAACGCAGTTCTTAATAGCGTTTTTTTTAGCGCTATTCTTATTGGCGTTTAGCGCTATTCTTAATGATGCGTTGAGATGGATTCCACGAACCCTTCCACGAAACCATGGAAGGTTGCTTGGATTTTCTGTGGAAGAGCCCAACTTGGAAGCCATTAGACTTGACATTCCATGGATTTTCCACACTTAGAATAGCTTGGATTCCACCATAAGACTTGCTCTTAGAAGTGATTTTTGTACGGATTGGGTAGATTTATCAATGAACGAAGCGTACACTGATACACACTTCTAGTAGTACTATGGACAACCCCACCTTGTTAACGAGCGTACACTGATACACACTTCTAATAGTACTATGGACAACCCTCTCTCTCTCTGAAATCCCAAAAACTAAGTTGGCCAACCCTCCAAAGTGGAATTACACACTTTTATTATCACACAGTAAATATGATAGATTCAAATAAGCTTTTGGCCATTTAGAATGGAATCTTTTGTTCAAGGATTTGAGAATTCAAACTTGGTAGGTTTTGGTTTTAGGGATATTATTATCGTTGGGTTTCTTGAAAAATTAAGGAAAAAAAAACACCAAACAGATCTATATTTAGAGTTATGATTTTGAGAATTGAGAATTATCTCTACCAGGGGATGAATTAGACGGTGGATTCCTTTTAAATCTCTGGTTTCCCATTAATAAGCTCACTTCAACTTAACCCCCATTACCAATTTCTATTTCTTTCTTAACAGAACCATCTCGATTTTTCTTTCTGTGATTTTCGGATTTGGGTTTATTACTTTTACTTCAAAACTCTTAACACAAAATCTCTGAATTTGTAGTTATTTTGACTAAACAAACAGATAATCGAATACCCAACTGATGAAAATATTATTTTTCAATCATCACATCTGCTTTCTTCTCGGCCATTGTATTGCTGTAATTTCACCTAAGTTTCTTAATCAAACCATTTGATTCTTGTTCTTACAATCAAATGGTTGTTGCATGTACCGTCTGTTCAGTATTAACAAGAAGATCTCATCGTGAAGAAATGGGAAACTATGTTCTTCGTTTATACTCCCTCCGTCCCACTAATAAGTGACCTAGTTACTTTTAGATTTTGTCCCACCATTAAGTGACCTATATCACTAAACAAGGAGATATTCTTAAAATTATCCTTTTAATTGATTATAAGAAATATGCATAATTTGATAGTCATGTTTATATTCGTTACGTAGGTGTTTTAAAATGCTTTTCAATGGTACAAAGTTTGCGAACATCCGTGGTGTAGTTTGAGAGATAAATCATTTCAAAATTTCACTATTTATTATCCTTAAGGATATAATTGTAAAAAGTGCTTAAAAAAACTTTTCCCCTTGCTTGCCTTAAAAATTGTGCATTATTTGAACTAGGTCACTTAATAGTGGGACGGAGGGAGTATGATTTATTTGTGGGTTTAGAATTTAATCATATAATTTTCAGTTTATAAGTTGTTTTATGCCCTAGAAAACTGTCATAATCATATAGTTCTTCAATAATCAAACAATCACATAGTATCAATTACGAAGAATGTTTAAAAATCATATTCCATTGCAGTTTGAGCTGTGAAACTGGAGAAGAAGATTTCTTTAAGGAAGAAAAGTCTAGCAAGGTTTCATTTGGTAAACTGATTTCTTTCTCTCACTTAAGACTGAGACGGGGAATTCATATATCTAAATCACCAAGCCAGCTCACCGTATCACATCAGAGTGCGAGTAAGTCGCGAGTAAAGCGCGATGCGCCTAGCGCGACCGAAAGAAACCATAGGGACATCATTAATGGGGCAGAGGGCTAAGCACTAGCAGTTGAAAGTTCACGTCAAGAAAAAGCCACATTGATTTTACTTTTCCACACAAGTGAAGACTTGGGGGCGTTATGAAATTAAGGAGCTCCTACAAGGGACCTACAGACGACTGACTTATTTATATGACCCTACCTCATGGACCATGATTATTAATGCGACTTGAGAGGTAGTGGAAGGTGGGGTGGGCAATGTATGTTTTAAGTTGCCATCTTATTGTGCTCACTTCACCGATTCTACCAAGTCACTAGTAGTGTAAAACAATTGAATCCATGTTAAAATTATCAATCTCCCCCTCTATTAAGTACGAGGAGGGATCCCCTCACACTTTTATTATCACATTATCTCACACATTGGATGTCATTTTTACGAATTAAAACCAAACCGTAACAGATTTGAAGCTAATATTTTGAGGATATGTTCCTCTTACCAAGTTCTACATGCCTACCAAAAATGAGTAGTAAACCCTCTTACCAATTAGTTTGGGTATACCCCAATCTCACCAGGTTAATTTTCTACCGATTATGGTAGTAAGCCCAAATTCAAATTTTTCAAAAACCAATGGAATTTTGAATTTCTCTATTTGCACAGTCGGTAGTTTCGTGATGTTTATTATCTCACCGATTGTACAATCGGTAGTCTCGTGATGTTCTTTTATCTACTGATTGTGGTAGTTGCCCCAAATTCGAAATTTTCAAAAACCAATGGAATTTTGAGTTTCTCTATTTTCACAATCGGTAGACTCGTGATGTTAATTATCTACCGATTGTACAATCGGTAGTATCGTGATGTTCTTTTATCTACCGATTGTGGTAGTTGCCCCAAATTCGAAATTTTCAAAAACCAATGAAATTTTGAATTTCTCTATTGGCACAATCGGTAGTTTCATGATATTTATTATCTACCGATTGTACAATCGGTAGTTTCGTGATGTTCTTTTATCTACCGGTAGTAGCTCCAAATTCGAAATTTTCAAAACCAATGTAATTTTGAATTTTCTATTTGCACAATCGGGTAATTTCGTGATGTTTATTATCTATCATGGTGTTATTTATCTACCGATTGTGGTAGTAGCCCCAAGTTCAAATTTTTCAAAACCAATAGAATTTTGGATTTCTTAAAGAAGAGAAGAGAAAAACATAGTCACAAAAAAAAAAAAAAAAAAAAAAAAAAAAAAGCTACCGATTATGAAGGGACATATAAGTATTTTCAACCTATTTTGTCTTATTATGTCGCCCCTAATTCTTTCCGAGTCGCCCCTAATGACGCCAGGTTATTTATACCAGAACCCGACCTCTCGTACGATAAAATGACAAGTGATTAGCATGTATTTATCGACGCCAAACTCAATATAGTGACTGAATGTATTAAGGTAAAAATCTTCCCTTTTTATTTTTGCATTTTGGACGTAAGAGTTATGTTGCGCCAAAGCCTGCGGAAGCGTTAGGTTTGCACTGCTACGAGGTATCTCAATATCACCAAGAACACAATCACACACACAAGAAGAACAAGTATTTAACGAGGTTGAATCCTCGGGAAGGAATAAGCAATTTTATATATCACCGTATTGGTTGGAATATACAAAGCCTAAGCAAAGAAGAATAGAACTCTTACTAGTTCTGGTGTGTTTTCTCTAGTTCTCTCTATGGCTATTTATACACATCAATAGGATTGGACACATTCCTTAACAAGGATTACTTTCCTACAAGTATAGGGTTTCCTAACTTAGCTCTAAGAGACAAACCTCTTAAGTCGCTATACTTAGGACATAAGTACTTGGTTTCTTTAACCAACTAGATTTCCTAATCCAGACCTTGACCGACCTACCAACAATTCTCCACCTCGGATCATGCATTCATGCATGAGACGATCAATAGATAAAATCACCTCCATCTTCCAACGTCGATTGAACCATCACCGGCGCCTACGTATCCTCAATAGGAATCAAACCCGACCGTAGTTCTCTCAAATGGTCTTGCAAGAAGACCTCCACCAGGTTTCTAAGAACCTCTACCCAAAAGGGCCTTTCATCAAACCGGAAGGATGTGGATCAATTTCGAACAATGTCGAAACTTGATCCCAGATACTACTTTAGTCAACATATCAGCTGGATTGTCTTTGGTATCGATCTTCACAAGTAGAATGTCTTCTTCTTCAAGAATATCTCTCACAAAGTGAAACCGTACGTCTATATGTTTGGTTCTAGCATGATGCACTTGATTCTTAGCCAAATAAATTGCACTTAGACTATCACAATGCACAGCGGTTGATCTTGCACAACTCCTAAGTCATCTAGCAAACCTTGTAACCATATAGCCTCCTTAAATGCCTGTCACATCGCCATATACTCCGCCTCCGTAGTTGAAAGCGCCACAGTAGACTGCAATATTGATCTCCAACTAACGGTGCTCCTCGCTATGGTAAATACATACCCCGTAGTTGAACTTCTCTTGTCCAAATCACCAAAGATAGTCGAATCCACATACCCAACACATAACCGATTGTTTCTTCTATCCTTCACAAACTCCAAGCCAACATCAACTGTACCATAAAGATACCTTAAAATCCATTTCACAAAGATGCCAATGTCCCTTACCAGACAATGCATATAACGGCCGACCATACTAATCGCATGTGAAATGTCCGGCCTTGTACATACCATCGTATACATCAAGCTACCAATGACCTCTCAAGATATGGGACTTGGGCCATATACTTTCGTTCTTCTTTAGTAGTGGGAGACATACGCGCATTCAACTTAAAATGAGCAACAAGGGGAGTACTTGCGGATTTAGTTCCTTCGTAGACACCAAACTTCGTAACACTTTCTTCAAATATGCCTTCCGAGACAAACAAACCTTACCCTTCTCTCTCGTCACGTTGAATCTCCATACCAAGAATCTTCTTAGCCTCTCCCGCATCTTTCATCTCAAACTCGATGACAACATGCACTTCAAGTTATCAATCTCTTTCTTGTTATTCGATGCAATCAACATATCATCGACATACAAGAGCAAATATATGAAAGACCCATCACGTAGCTTCTTGAAGTATACACAATGGTCATAGTGACTTCTTGTGTATGTTTGGCCTATCATAAACCGGTTAAATCGCTTGTACCATTGTCTTGAGACTGTCTTCACCGTACAACGATCTCTTTAGTTTACATACACAATCTTCTTTTCCAAGAACCTTGAACCCACTTACTGAGTCATATAGATCTCCTCTTCTAGATCACCATGTAAGAATGTTTGTCTTAACATCAAGTCAACTAGGTCTAAATCATATTGTGCTACCAAGGCCAACAAAATACGGATTGATGAGTGTTTTACCACCGGAGAGAACACCTCATTGTAGTCAATCCCTTCTCTTTGGGCATAACCTTTTGCAACTAACCTTGCCTTGTAGCGTACTTGATTCACCGAAGATCCTTCTTTCTTAGCATATACCCACTTGCACCCTATGGCCTTCTTACCGTTCGGAAGTTTCATAAGAATCCATGTGCCATTCTTGTAAAGAGACTCCATCTCGTCCCGCATTGTCGCTTCCCATTCTTTACACTCGCACCGCGTATCGCTTCTAAATAGGAAGTAGGAGTACCATCTTCAACAACCGGTAATGCATAAGCAATGTAATCATTCATCCAACCAAGCTTCCCGGTTGATCTTCTCGGTTTGTTTGGTTGCTATGGTCTCCATGACCGTAGCTTCGTATCTTCTACTCGACTCTTGTTCCTCTTCCTCAATAGTGTCACTATCATTTGGAACTTGATAGTTACCTCTCTTGAAGACCCAATGTCTTCGTAAGTATTCCCAACAGATACGAGACTTAACTGGAATTGGTGGAGTTGCATCAATCTCTACCGCTGCAAAGGCTCATTAGTATTGGTGCTTCTATTCTCCACCCGCCGAGAAACCCAAGACTTTACCATAGACATCTCATCAAATGTGACATCTCTACTCATGACTATCTTCTTTTCTACCGGATTCCAAATTTTGAACCCTTTCACTCCACTTTTCATACCCACAAAGATTCCTTTTACTAAGACGGCTATCAAGCTTGTTTTCACTAACATGATACCACGCAGACAACCAAAGATATGAATTGAGTCATAATCATAAGGTGGTTTACCAAACCATTTCTCCATAGGAGTTTTACCTTCTAATGCGGTGATGGCAACCTATTAATGAGGAAGCACGCATATGTAATCGCAAATTTCAAAACGCTTTACCTAATCCAAAGATTAGATAACATACATCGTACCTTCTCCAAAGAAAGTACGATTCATGTGTTCAACTACCCCATTTGTTGCGGTGTCTTCTTAACCGTGAAGTGCCTCTTTATCCCCTCATCCCGACATACTTGCAAGAACGGATCACTCTTGTACTCTCCACCATTGTCCGAACGTAGTACTTTGATCTTTCTCGCCGCTTGAGTCTCGATTGCCTTTTTCCACCTCACAAAGATTTCTAGGACTTCATCCTTATGCCTCATGGTGTACACCCATACGCGCCTAGAATAATCATCAATGAACGATACAAACCAATGTTTCCCTCCCAATGATGCATCTTGGAAGGACCCCAAACATCCGAGTGAACATAGTCAAGAACTCCACTAGTGTTGTGAATTGTCGTGCCAAAGCTTGTTCTTGTTTTCTTGCCCTTAACACAATGTTCACAAAATGCTAACTTGCAGCAATAGCACCTTTCAACAAGTCTTGTTGAATCAACCTATGCAACGACTTCTCACCGGATGTGCAAGTCTCATGTGCCATAGCTTTGTCTTCTCGGTATCGCACTTTCGATGTGTTCAATTAGACACATCTCCCGTTGTTGTACTCCCAATCAAGTAGTACAAGTTATGACGACGTATGCCCTTCATGATTACCATAGATCCAGAGATTACCTTTAGAACACCATTTTCGCCGACTATCTTATAGCCCTTAGCTTCTAAAGTTCCGAGTGAAATCAGATTCTTCTTTATGGCGGTACAAATCTTACCTCCTTCACTCTCTAACCATACCATCATGCATCTTGATACGAACACTACCAATCCCAATCACCCTGCAGTATGATTATTTCCCATACGTAATTCTCCATCAAGCTCTTCAAAACTTGAGAACCGATCACGATATGGACATATATGATATGTTGCTCCAAAGATCTAATACCCATGTACCATCCGTAATAGCACAAGCCGATGGTGTCACGAGTTAGTGAGAAATCGAAGCATCATCGATTCTTCATTACCTTTAGCAATGTTCACCTCGGTATTACTATTATCTCCTTCTCTTGCCTTACGCTTGGTACAATCTTTAGCCCAATGACCAAAATCATGGCACCAAGCACACTCATCTTTTGCAGTCGCGTCATACTCTTAACGTCCTCTACCTTTACCATAACCACAATTCTTCTTTCTCCTGTCTCTGTTGAACGACCTCTTGCAAGAAGCAAGTCATTGTTAGCTTCACTTGCAAGATCTTCACGATCCATCTTCCGAACTCCTCACTACGCAATGTCAGTAGTGACCTCGCGTATGTCATCTTGTCCTTGCCGTGCATTAATGCTTTAATCACGGGTTCATACTTTTCAGGAAGAGAATTTATCGGGCACAAAGCTTGTTCCTCGTCGTTGATCTTCTCATCGTAGTTAACCAACTCAAAGAAGAAGTTTATTATATGAATCTAGGTGCTCGGTTAGAGTTGCACCTCTCTTCATGTTATAACGATACAAATTCCTTTTAAGATGTATCCTATTTGCTACGTTCTTCACAAGGTATTCCTTCTCTAGCTTTTCCCAGAGATCCTTAGTGAAGTCTCGTGTGATAATTAACTCTTCTTTCGTTTTGCTAAACACCCTCGTATCGAAGCAAGACATAATTTATTCATCTTGTTCCACCGCTTTCGTGACATCTCCACCGGCTGACCTTCTAGAGCTTCTTCTAGATCAAGGTGAACAAGAGCATCCATTACGTCCGTTCTCCATAAACCAAAGTTATTGGTTCTCGTAAACTTTTCTACCTTGAGTTGTGATCTATGTGAATGCGGTATTTCTTCTTTTGTTTCTTTATCTTTACTTGTGGGCTCCGAATGTTTTCCTAAAGGATTTTTCGGATCTTCGTCCTCATCAACCATTGTTCAAATATAGATAAAAAACAGAACCTTTAAGAATTACCTCAAGAAATCTTCAAAAATACCTTCACTTCAACGGAATTCGAGTACCCGTATCCAAGAGCGTCTCCTTGCTCGATACCAATTGTTGCGCCAAAGCTGCGGGAAGCGTTAGGTTTGCACTACTACGAGGTATCTCAATATCACCAAGAACACAATCACACACACAAGAAGAACAAGTATTTAACGAGGTTGAATCCTCGGGAAGGAATAAGCAATTTTATATATCACCGTATAGGTTGGAATATACAAAGCCTAAGCAAAGAAGAAGAGAACTCTTACTAGTTCTCGGTGTGTTTTCTCTAGTTCTCTCTATGGCTATTTATACACATCAATAGGACTGGACACATTCCTTAACAAGGATTACTTTCCTACAAGTATAGGGTTTCCTAACTTAGCTCTAAGAGACAAACCTCTTAAGCTGCTATACTTAGGACACAAGTACTTGGTTTCTTTAACCAACTAGATTTTCTAATCTAGACCTTGACCGACCTACCAACAAGTTATTCCAACATAAAGTCCGTTTCTACGAGGGGCGAAAGTCAGAACTCGCAACCTCTCTGCTTTCAAAAGCGTAACAGTAGTCATTTGTATTGACATGCATGTCATTTGTATTGACATGCATGTCACTTGCGTCTGAAGGGAGGACTGAGCTATATGGGTTGGAGGGAATTTTTCCTTGAATCACAACAAGGTTTAAAAGGAGCTCATGTTCTTAGTTTTTTCTCGATTTCATTTCCTTTACAAGAACGAGAATAAGAAAATGCTTCCATATAAAAATTCGAGACCAATCATATCAATATTAATTTATTTATTTTTCAATGTTTGCTATTGCTAAGATAAATAAGTGCACTTATAAATGTAAAAGATGTCACTTTGCTCCTATACTCGGGTTTTTCCATTACATGATGCCATCATTGATCAACTAATGCGAAGGATTTTGTTCATTAGTTCATTAGCCCATTCCCTCCCTGTTTTCCAGAAATATTGAGGTCCAATAACAATGCTTGCACCAACAAGAAATCCCAAAAACGTCACTACAAGTAATACCCAGTCAAATTCGTCGCTAGAACTTGAACCATCTTGCGGCAACTTGGAAATGTAGCTGCATTCTTTGGACAAGGGAGCCCCGCATAACCCATCATTTCCTTCGAATGAATTTGCAGTGAAAGTTTGAAATTGATTGCCTGATGGGATTTTTCCAACTAATTTATTGAAAGAGAAGTTCACGACTGAGAGGAATGATAAGCCTGCTAATTGGGAGGGGATCTCTCCTGTCAGCATGTTCTGCGAGAGGTCTAATGACTCAAGATGTGTGAGGTTTCCGAAAGTCGGTGGAATTGGGCCTGTGAGGGCATTTCTTGAGAAATTAAGAATGTAGAGTGCGTGAGATTTCCAATGGCTTCTGGTATCTCCCCTTCAAATAAATTATTTGAGAAATCAATGCTTGTAAAAATGGTTAGGATCTTTACCACTTCCATGTCTAGCCCTTTGTTGGTAACCGTCACTGCTGGTTGGTAATTATAGGTTCCGTTAATCTGAGAGGTTAATATCATATCCTCATGGATCCTTTTTAATGCTTCATCTCTTACCATCATAGGCTTCCAACTTGAAAAGCATTCATTGGATATAAAACCTGAAAACTTATTAGAGGATATGTCAATAATTTGCAACTTTGGCAAGTTACATTTTGTACCTTGATTTTCCCAGGGACCATAAAATTTGTTGGACCGTAGCACAAGAACACGCAATTCTGACATATTCCACAACCAGGATGGGAAACCGCCACTTAGTTGATTATTTCCAAAATCTAAAACCTCTAGCATTGTACAATTTGCAAGAGATCTCGGTAGATGCCCATCAAATCTGTTTCCATTAAGATCGAGTGTCGTTAGATAACAATAATCAAGGAATAGTGCCTCGGGTATGTTTCCTTGGAAGTTGTTTCCTCGTAGAATTAAAACTTCGATGAACCGCATACATGGAGGTATAGGTCCACTCAGGTTGTTGTATGATAGATCAAGAAAAAAAAGAATACCAACTTTACATATTGACATAGGAATTATCCCACGAAGTTGATTGCTTGCTAGAGATAAAGATACAACGGATGACGAGGAAGAAAAAAGATTTCCCATGGAGGTAAAGTTGTTTAGTGAGTAATCCAAGAAATTGACATTTAATGGTAAGATCATATTTTTTCCTTGAAGCATGTTAGAGTGGAGGTCTAGCAAACTCAAAGACTGAAAACTACCGATGGGTAAGAGTTGGTCAGGATCTTCGATAAAGTTGTGAGAAAGATTTAAGTGATAAAGATGCCCATTTCCGATCTTCCAAATCCAGTTGGGTAATTTTCCATGGATATTATTGTTAGAAAGATCAAGAAAACTCATCCTAGATTGATTTTTCAAAAAGACGGGGAACTCGGTTAAGTTACAAGAACTGAACCCCAAACTGTCGAGTTGAGGAAACAATGCAAAATTAGCGCCAGTAGTACGGATCGACAAACGGTTATTTGAAAGACTGAGACTCGAGAGATTTCTCATCCTATGAAAGATCATACTTAGACTTATTGTGCCACTGAAGTCGTTTGAATCAAGTATGATAATCAAGAGCTGAGAGAGCTGGAATATTGATGCTGGAATAGGACCTTGCAGCTTATTATCACTCAGATCTAGCGATTCCAACGGAGATGAAGATACATTGAAAAATTCATCAAGGTGGCCAGTGAAATGATTTGCGGCAAGTTCTAGCTTCTGCAGAGATGGAAGAGTAAAAAGCATTGATGGTATTGTTCCATTGAATAAGTTGTTCCTCAAGTTCAAACTAACTAGTTCCGTAAGTATATTCCAATCATAAGGAATTGGACCTGTTAAACGGTTATCCGATAGGTCTATTTTGATGAGACTCTTAGACCAACCGAATGACGGGATCAAACCAGTGAAACAATTGGATGATAGGTCTAGATATTGAAGTTGGTTTAGCTTTGAAAATGAAGCGGGGATTGATCCATTAAATCTAGAGTACCGGAGATCTATACAAGATAAAAATCGAAGACAACCAATGGAATTTGGTAATTCGCCTGTGAAGCTTGTGTCTGACAGCACCAACGTCCGAAGCTCTCCATCCACAGGGAATTCTGGTAAAGAACCACCAAGACGCCCATTATTTGCTAGAGACAGACTTTGAAGAGTTTTTACATTTAAAAGTTTTTGTGGGAGTTTTCCATACAAATCACAATAACTTAGATCCAAGGAATTCAATCTGGGGAACCCTCCGAGGAAATCTGGTATTTCACTTGAGATCATATTGCGGCTGAGGTTAAGCTTATTAAGTGATTGAAGTTGTGAGAAAGATGAACCAATAGGCCCGGAAAGAGAACAATCAGACAAACTCAATACCTCTAGTTTAAGGAGCGAAGATGACAAGGTTTGACTCCAGTTGCTGCGATGTTCAGATATATTTACTCCATCTAACACGAGTTCTCTCAATTCTGTTAAATTGTGAGTAAGTTTTTCGAGATTTGGGTCACTCAGTACCAGAGGTGGTAAGTAATAGTAGGAAGAATCATCATCGTAATTGACACTTCTAGAGAGATCGAGCGTAACCAACCTTGTCAAACGTGATATGCCTATCGGAATTTTCCCCGACAAATGTGAGTTTGACAGATTGAGATATTTCAAGTTTGTAAGTTGGTCTAACCCAGATGGAATTGATGCAGAAATAACAGACTCGAAGTAGTCGGCGGAATATGATTGTAGGTGGAACAAGTTGTGAGCCAGATTCAATCTCTCAAGGTACTGAAGTTTAAATAAACTGCTAGAATTATCTAGTCCACCGTTAAGTCCTTCACTACTAAGATCTAAACTGATAACATGACCAGATCCATCACAAATAATACCACCCCATGAACAACAATCAGTGTTCAAACTCCAAGAAATACGCTTTGTTGATAAGAAATAATTATATGAAGAAAGACTGTGATTTAACTGGAGCAGCAGAGCTTTCTGATCACTCAGGCATTGCCCTTGAACGAAATTGTTGCCAGGGTTAGAGAAACTAAAAATGAAAAGGAAAAACAAAAGGCATCCACCTTGAAGAAAGTTCATTGGAGGAGATGAACAAAACTTTTCGATTTTCATTGAACAAAAAATGCCTTGCGTACTTGGTTCTCCTCCTGAAACAAGTTATAAGTATAGGAATTTCAGTCAAGAATGAATTGACACCCAGCATCTAGCTAAACCATTGATTTTTGTAAATTTTTGTGTTTGTTCTCGTTCATGAGATTGATGGATCAAAAGAAACCATAGGGAGAACATTAATGGTGTAGAGGGCTAAGCACTAGCAGTTGAACGAAAGTTCACGTCAAGAAAAAGCCACACCGAAATGAAGACTCTGGGGCATTATGTGCTTCCTACAAGGGGCCTACAGACGACTGACCTCTACGGTATGGCCGTCCCTCATGGACCCCGATTATAGATGTTTTTAATTTGTGACTCAGAGAGGTAGAGGACGGATGTCTCAACTTTTAAGTCAGAGTAACCACAAAAGTAGTTTTGAGGTTTACATGCAGAAAAGATCATTAGACCAACTGCAGTGGAGTGAGTATAACCAAAGAACAAAAATTAAAAAGATTTGGTTTACTCCGTGGTGCCACGCTACGGTGCACGAATAAAATTTGGTCGGGCGCAATTTAAAAGTTCGCCCAAATCAGGCTCACTTTCAAATTACGCCGCATATATATATATATATATATGATACCAAAACGTTCCCAGATTTAATACTAAATTTACAGAAATTATATAAATTTTAAATAACAAACTAGGAAAGCAAACTAGTAAACAATAAATATGCTTATGAATAGTAAATTATGAACAGTAACCTATGAACAGTAACTTGTGAATAGTAAATTATGATTATAAACATAAATAATAAAACCAAGATAGAGATCAGAGGTACTCACAAAGTAGTTATTTATTTATTGATAGCACACCAAAGCAGACTTGAAATTACACACCAAGATGGGAAAACACTCTTACAGGAAGGGAAACACTCACAAATTTTTACACTCGCACTCAAACACTCGAACTCTTAAACACTTAACAGACTTAAACTTCAAGCTTGAAAACTTAAAAACTTGCTCCCTTCTCTTCACTTCTAGGAAGTATATATAGGGGGAGAAATACAAAGAGATAAGATTTCTTTTATCAAGAATCTTCTCATCAAAATAGAACCACCAATAGGAGAAGGATTCGTGGAAGAAATAAGCCACGTCAGAATTGAGATAAGTCATCTTTAAGAAAAGCAGAAAACGTGTCCATGGAGAGTGGCCGACAAGGCCAAAGAGATAAGATCCATAAAATATTCCTTCTAGAAAAGCCCATACGTGTCCTTGATAAAAAGTGGAGTCGATCTTGCTTTTCCAAATAGTTAAAGTCTTAATTAGCTTCTTCACTAGATTAATCCAAAACAATCATCGCCATTAGCATTGAAATCTTCTAGCGCTATTTTCCATCTTCACTTCATCTTCCTCCATAGATTTTGAGGAAGAGGGTTGAGAACTCATTTCCTCACTGTCTAAGATTTGCAAGATTTTTTTCTTGAAATCTTCCTTAGAAAGATTTCCATATTGTTGTTTTAAGGCAAAAATATGTAGAAAATTCCATAGGGAAATCGAAGAAGAAATCAGAAACCAATAATTGAGGTGCCACAAATTGAATAACAAAATTAGAAGATTGCAAAAGGATCTGCATTATACCTATCCCACCATTTGACAAATAATTGTCTGTCTAAATATGGGATGTATTCCCAATCAGGATCATCATCTGTGGAAATTGAATAATTCCATCGTAAAATCCATGGGAATTCATATAAGATAAAGAACCAAGACATTAATCTTCTTTTATCATAATAATGGCTATTAGCCTTTATAAATTTTTCTAAGGCTTCTGATATATACCCAGGTAAAATATCTTTCGTAGGTCCCCATAGACCCAACCATGTCCGGAACCAATTGGGTAGGTCTTGAATTACCTTCAATTTAAAACCAATATACCAAGAATGGGAAAATCTTTGATTTTGAACACAGAAGGTATGTTTCCATGCCTTGATATAATCAGTATAATTATAGGATCTAGGCTTCAGATGAGGGTGGTTTATAAAGGTTTTAGATTCATGGGGATTCATTCCCCAGTCTCTATAGGACAGAATTTTTAAAATCTCCAATTTGGAGAAGCCAGGGATATTATTATTATCCAAAAGAATTGCTTCATAAAAGTCTCGAGATTTACCATAATGTGGTAAAATATGATTCTGGAGGTACATAGAAGCTATTTCTGCCGGATTTCTTTGAGTATGTTCTGTTTCAATAGCTAGAAGAGGTAATGACATAGTCATTAAATAAGGAGATCTCTCCTCCTGATAAGAGGAATTTTTACCTTTATCGAGGCTTGCTTTAATTAAAAAAGGATCATTCTTTTTACTAAAAGGATTATCCTTTTTGCTAGAGCTGGATAATGCAGGGGCTTTTCCTTTGAATGGTTGAAATGCCATTTTTTTCCCTGTAAAAATTCACGAGTTAAAAAATCAGGCAAGGAGTTATTATCTCCTTTGATATATTCAATCTTAAAATCAAAAGCTGGAAGAATAGCTTGCCATCTTGCAAAGATTTGTCGAGATGCTAAATTTTTAACATCCTTTACTAAAACTTCTTTGGCTGCTTTCCTGATTTAACAAATCACCTTCAAATTTAGTAACACAATGAATTATAGAAAGAATTTATTTTTTGATTGTTGAATAATATTGTTGTGCTGATTTCCACACACCAGATGTATGTCGAACTAGTTGTTCTTTTCCATTGACTAGTTGTTTAAGAATTCCTCCATAACCAATATCAGAGGCATCTGTTTCTACTATTTTATGTTCGTAGGATTAGCTATATTTAAACATGGTAATTCTTTAGCCTTAGCTTTTATTTTTTTAACAGCACTAGTATGTTCACTAGTCCAGTTAACAGGATTTTTCCTTAACCTAGCATGCAATGGTTTACTATCTTTTGCTAAATCTTTATAGAAATCTTCTATGTAATTCAGACTTCCAAGGAACCTTTGTAATTGTTTCTTATCCCTGATTTCATCTGGGAATTTATCAGCAAAAGCTATAGCTCGATCTATAGGTATAATAGTACCTTTATCAATATTATGTCCAAGGAACCTAACTTGGGTCTGAAATATTTTCATTTTCTTTGCAGATACTACCAATCCAGCCTGCTTTACTATTTTTAAGAAAGTTAATATATGTTTGAAATGTTGTTCAATAGATTCAGAGTATATTAACACATCATCGATGTAAACAATTGTAAAAGTTGAATATGGATTAAATATATTATTCATAATATGCTGAAATTCTGATGGAGCACTTTTTAGCCCAAAGGGCATGATTAAATATTTTCGAGCTATAATAGTCTTTTTTTAATTCATCTATATCATTTAAAGGTTGTTAAATTACATTTATCTCAAAATTCAGGTCTGAGAATGTTGGTTCGGGTTGTTCAGGGATGTTTCTATCAGCAGATTTTGGAGTATCAACCCTATAAGAAGGCTTATTAACCTGTTGTGGAGTCTGTTTAACTCCCTCTATTGTAATATCATGATTATCATTTATATAATTGTTTATTGGATCTATATAAGAGGATGAGGATACGGAAGGTCTTGGTGTACTTCCTTCACCATCCATGAATTTAATCCTTGTTTTTCTACAAGATGTAAATTGTATTTCTACCTCTCCATCTTCATATTCAATAATTTGCTGAAGGTTTTGGTTTTGACAAGGTTTCGTGGGTACCTCCACTTGTGAAGTCCATTTTTCTGGAAGGGTATAACCTGATCCCATTTAATTGTTCTAGGTATCACAGTATGAGCTTTACCCATATTTGTATGAAAAAGGGTGGTTTGCCCCTTAGTGTCATAAATTTGGGCATTCGGACACAAGGTGTTCATGAACTTATAATATATTGTATAGACAATCGCTAAGTTTTGAGATCCCGTGACCATATCAAACCCTTGAGTTCTAACATTTAAAGTTAGAGCTTTAAGGAGTCCTGGATCACTAAGGGATACTGAAAAGTTTGGGAAACAATTGAAACATATCGGACCTTCACATAATGAGGATTCAATAATTCTCAATAGCGAATCAGTAAACTTGTTGTGCCTACAATCCCTAACGCATAGAAGTACAAAATTATTTAACCTAAAATGTCCCATACTATAGGGAGAGATAGAGTGTTAGAGCCATACTATAGGGAGAGATAGAGTTTGAGTAAACTTGGTTAGAACTCTATCTCTGATTGGTTTTACTGATTGGTTTTACGAGCTCATGTTATTGGAGCTCACTGCGACTAATATTTAACACTCTATCAGGGTTAAATATTTAACACTCTGAGTAAATTTCCTAATTCATTATACTGATTAACCCTTCACGTAAAATATTTTACTCACGTAAAGTACAGAATCACTCTGAAGGGTTAAATATTTTACTCAAATTATTTTACTTAAATATTTAATCCTCATTATGTGAAGGTCCGATATATATGAATTATTGAATCCTCATTATGTGCCTACCCTGCAGATGGGTTTGGTTTACTCTATCTCTGTTATTGGGAACTCTATATATATATATATATATATATATATATATATATATATCTGTTATTGGGAACTCTATATATATATATATATATATATATATATTATTCAAACGTAACTTTAAAGTGCGCCCCATCATCAGGCGCACTTTATACTTACGCCCCACCATCAAGCGCACATTATACTTACGCCACACCTCAAACGTAAATAATACCTACGCCCGGTGTCAGACATATTTTTAAATTACGCTCGACTAAAATCAAACTAAAGACCAAATATGGTTTGGTTTTTGTTTTTACTCTAGTTTTTAATCTTTACTCCGCTCGATCAAGGCCCCGGTTTTGGACCAAAATTTTAGTTTTAGTCTCCCGTTGTGGATTCTCTTAAGATCCATTTTGACTACTTCAATAAGATAATATTGTGAAATACAAAACGGGGCATGAATGCATTTATATATTCATTACTCTCATAAATGGTACTCCTCCGTGTTGCTTCCTATTGTGCAATTTGGGAACCGCTAGTTCCATGTTGCTTCCTATTGTGCCACCAATGGGTGTGCAAGATGGCAAGACCAACTTCCCAATTCTAGAAAATCAGTACTGATAAAACTCCCATACATGTAAAACAATTAGGTTGAATCCCTGTCTAAATTATCGAAATGACAAAATGTGGAACATTTTTATTGTACGGGGAAACTTTGACCTTACTGTTGTTTGTAGGTGAAAATGGTTTCTGCTGATTTCGGTAATTGCGGGTGTGCAGGTGAGAAACAATTTAAACACTAAACAATGTACTGCAAGGGAGTACTTTAGATTCGAGAGATCAATCTGTACAAGTCCGGCCTAAACCAAGAAATGGCCGTTCCAGACTTGCTTCGGTCACAAAGTGGAGGAGAATGGGTTGGTTTTGGGGAGGGAAGCAAGGAAAGTGGTGAGACCAGAATAGTTGATTCTGGAAGAGTAGTTGGGTTACTACGACTTGTTATCAGAAAAATGAGAGAGCTCACAAGGTGAGCTAGCAAGTAAGTATTTCTGAGTGTTGTAACTCCCGTATGAACTTGTTTTTCAATGGAAATAGGTAAGACCTATTTATACAAGTCGGAGTAAAAACGTACCCTGGTCTCATTAAGGAGTGGGGAAGTAAATGGAAGGAGGTGATAACCGTATGCATGGAATTGATGTTTCCATAAAGTGGTTAACGCATGGAACTGGTTTTCATGAAACTGTTAACGTTATGGAATTGATGTCCCATAAAGTTGTTAACGCATGTGCTTTATGTCCCATGAACGTTTCACACATAACTTCCTGTATTTGCTAACCGCCTCACCCTTATGACACTTCCTTATGACGGGCGTAGTGTACGCCGCACACTGTAAACCGCCAAACCAATACCCAAAGAGGATCCCCCAGTTTGTGTTGATGTCTCGAATGTTTTGGAAAACATGTAGCATGTTGTTGTGGCTTGTCAAGTCAATCTCGGGAAACTTGCCAGCCTGGCGACCTTCGACATTTGGGATTTTTCATCTTGAGATGAGGGGCGACCGTTGATCGTTGCACGCCTTCGTTTTGGTAGCCACGTAGTGAGGGCCAATGTGGTGGCGCGACTAGGTTGGCATGCCGTTGGCATGGCAAGGTTTGGCGTGGCCAAACTTAGGTTCTCGGGCCAAAGGTTACCATGTGTCGTCAGGTAACCTTGGATGGCTAGGATTTGCTCCTGCGATTGAAGGGCAACCGTTGATTGTTGGACGCCTTCGTTTTGGTAGCCGCGTAGTGAGGGCCAATGTGGTGGCGCGGCTAGGTTGGCATGTCGTTGGCATGGCAAGGTTTGGCGTGGCCAAACTTAGGTTTTCGGGACAAAGGTTACCATGTGTCGTCTAGTAACCTTGGATGGCTAGGATTTGCTCCTGGGATTGAAGGGCAACCGTTGATTGTTGCACGCCTTCGTTTTAGTGGCCGCGTAGGGAAGGCCAATCAGGGTGTTGCGGCTAGGGTGTGGTTAGGCTTGGCATGTGGGGCCAAGGGTTCGCCTTGGGGGTGGATAGCTTTGGCTAGATGCGATTTTGGCTTGGCATGTGGGGCCAAGGGTTTTCTACGGGCGTATGGCGTGGCTAGAGCCAAGGCAAGGGCGTTTGGCTTGGCATGATGTGACTAGCATGGCTATGGCCAAGGCAAAGTGCGTTTGGCATGGCGCGGCTAGCTTGTCTTGGTTTAGTTTGGCTTGGCATGTGGGACCAAGGGTTCGCCTTGGGCGTGTGGCGTGGCTAGGGCTAAGGAAAGGGTGTCTGGCTTGGCATGATGTGACTAGCATGGCTAGGGCCAAGGCAAAGTGCGTTTGGCATGGCGCGGCTAGCTTGGCTAGGTTTGGTTTGGCTCGGCATGTGGGGCCAATGGTTCTCCTTGGGCGTGGCTAGCTTTGGCTTGGTGCGCTTTTGGCTTGGCATGTGGGGCTAAGGGTTTTCCATAGGCGCATGGCGTGGCTAGGGCCAAGGCAGGGGCGTTTGGCTTGGCATGATGTGACTAGCATGCCTAGGGCCAAGGCAAAGTGCGTTTGGCATGGCGCGGCTAGCTTGGCTAGGTTTAGTTTGGCTTGGCATGTGGGGCAAAGGGTTCGCCTTGGGTGTGTGGCGTGGCTAGGGCCAAGGCAAGGGCGTCTGGCTTGGCATGATGTGACTAGCATGGCTAGGGACAAGGCAAAGTGTGTTTGGCATGGCGCGGCTAGCTTGGCTAGGTTTGGTTTGGCTCGGCATGTGGGGTAAGGGGTTCGCCTTGGGCGTGGCTAGCTTTGGCTATGTGCGGTTTTGGCTTGGCATGTGGGGCCAAGGGTTTGCCATATGCGCATTGCGTGACTAGCTTGGGCTTGGTGCGGTTTTGGCTTGGCATGTGGGGCCAAGGGTTTTCCATAGGCGCATGGCGTGACTAGTTTGGGCTAGGTGCGGTTTTGGCTTGGCATGTGGGGCCAAGGGTTTTCCATAGGCGCATGGCGTGACTAGCTTGGGCTAGGTGCGGTTTTGGCTTGGCATGTGGGTCCAAGGGTCCGCCGTGGATAGCTTTGGATAGGTGCGGTTTTGGCTTGGCATCTGGGGCCAAGGGTTTGTCATAGGCGCATGGCGTGACTAGCTTGGGCTTGGTGCGGTTTTTGCTTGGCATGTGGGGCCAAGGGTTTTCCATAGGCGCACGGCGGACTAGCTTGGGCTAGGTGCGGTTTTTGGCTTGGCATGTGGGGCCAAGGGTTTTCCATAGGCGCATGGCGTGACTAGCTTGGGCTAGGTGCGGTTTTGGCTTGGCATGTGGGGCCAAGGGTTTGCCATAGGCGCATGGCATGACTAGCTTGGGCTAGGTGCTTAACCAAGCTAGGGTTTTGGGGCAAAGGTCGTTTGGTAACCTTAGACGTCCAGGATTTTCTCCTGGGATTGAAGGGCAACCGTCGATTGTTGCACGCCTTCGTTTGATAGCCACGTAGTGAAGGCCAGTATGGTGGTGCGGCATGGGGCCATGGAGAGGTGCGTTTGGCATGGCGCAGTAGGTGTGGCTGGCATGATTTGCCATTGACACGGTGGTGCGGTTAGCATAGCTGGCATGCTTTGGCGCGGTCGGTGTGGCTGGCATGTTTTGCCATTGGCACAGAGGTGCGGCTAGCATGGTTGGCATGCTTTGGCGCGTTCGGTGTGGTTGGCATGTTTTGCCATTGGCAAAGAGGTGCGTCTAGCATGGTTGGCATGCTTTGGCACGGTCGGTGTAGCTGGCATGATTTGCCATTGGCTAGAGGTTCGGCTAGCATGGTTGGCATGCTTTGGCGCGGTCGGTGTGGCTGGCATGATTTGCCGTTGGCACATAGGTGTGGCTAGCATGATTGGCATGCTTTGGCGCGGTCGGTGTGGCTGGCATGATTTGCCATTGGCACAGAGGTGCGGCTAGCATGGTTGTGCTTTGGAGCGGTCGGTGTGACTGGCATGATTTGCCATTGGCACACGCGGGAATTAGGGTTTGGCTTGTCGCAACCCTAATTTGAAAAAACCCCGATAATTATTTAGGAACACATTAAAGGTTTCAGTAAATGTGCCTTGTAAATGCTTGTTAGTTTAAATGTTGTGACATCATTGTCTGCTAGGGTTTAGTGTTTTACGATTTTAACCCTAAGCTAAAATCCACCATCAACAACTGTATATGGATCTTAGGGGATACAACTAAATTAGTTAGCAATATTTTCTATGAATCGACCATTTCCAAGTAGGAATGACATCTTACTAATATGTTAGATATTTAGCTTTCTATTTTATTTCTAAGTATTTTCACATGTATAATTACAACTAACCATGCATGGAATGGTTGGTTACACCTTTGCTAAATAAATATTTTTTGCGTTCAACTCGTATTTTTATGCTTTTAAACACAGAAATAAAAATTTCTAGGTTTGTATAAAAGTTTAGACACGGTTAACGAATTGGTTGATGTATGCATTGACGTATACCGATTGTGGTCGATATTCATCACATCAAGCCAGAATCGGTTTATGTAGGTGTTTCATATCCGCCAATTCTGCGGATCATCAACAACAATCGGTATACGTTAATGTTGTATCAAGTGATTAAGTTAAATTTGAGAAAAAATGATGAGAAATTTCATAGATTCATCGCTAATTCATTGATGAATCCTCTCAAAAAGAACGGATTAAAAGGGATTTAACTTGATAACTCGAATTTTTTATCATCGAAATATTGTTTAACGTAAAAAAAAATGGAGAATTAAATTGTTGTTCATGATTATATTTTAGTATTTGATTCTAATGGAAATTAAAAAAAAAACGATTAAAGATTGTTGATAGAATAATTTAGGTTTTGTATTTATTTTAGATAATTAGCATTAATGTAAAGCGTAACTTGATATTTTATCACACTTTAGACACTCCGTACTACCTTCTCTTGGTTGGGGGAAGAAATGACAGGCCTCAATTAAAACCAATAAACCTCAAACTAGCTAGCGAAAAAAAAAGGTTCAATGTGTAAATTGGAGACCAATCATATCAATAATTATTTATCATCAATGTTTGCTAAAAAAAAGTTAACACATTCATAAATATGAATTTTTTTTATTTTGTATTGTTATTAGGGGTTTCCACATTGTATCCTTCCATCATATCATCTTATGCTAAAGATTTGGTTCTCCTCCTGAAAGAAGTTATAAGTTTAAGAATTTCAGTCAAGAATGAATTGACACCCACCATCTAGCTAAACCATTGATTTTTGTAAATTTTAGTGTTTGTTCTCGTTCATGAGATTGATGGATCAAAAGAAACCATAGGGAGAACATTAATGGTGTAGAGGGCTAAGCACTAGCAGTTGAACGAAAGTTCACGTCAAGAAAAAGCCACACCGAAATGAAGACTCTGGGGCATTATGTGCTTCCTACAGGGGGCCTACAGCCGACTGACCTCTACGGTATGGCCGTCCCTCATGGACCCCGATAATAAATGTTTCTAATTTGTGACTTAGAGAGGTAGATGACGGATGTCTCAACTTTTAAGTCAGAGTAACCACAAAAATAGTTTTGAGATTTACATGTAGAAAAGATCGTTGGAGCAACTACAGTGGAGTGAGTATAATCAAAGAGTAAAAACCAAAAAAAAATTTAAAAAATTTAGTTTACTCCATGGCGCCACGCTACGGTGCACGAATAAAATTTGGTCGGGCGCAATGTAAAAGTTCGCCCAAATCAGGCTCACTTTCAAATTACGCCGTATTTATATATATTTTTTTTATTCAAACGTAACTTTAAAGTGCGCCCCATCATCAGGCGCACTTTATACTTACGTCCCACCATCAGTCGCACATTATACTTATGCCACACCTCAAACGTAAATAATACTTACGCCCGGTGTCAGACGTATTTTTAAATTACGCCCGACTAAAACCAAACTAAAGATAAAATATGGTTTGGTTTTTGGTTTTTCTCTAGTTTTTAATCTTTACTCCGCTCGATTATGTCCGGTTTCGGACCAAAATTTTATTTTTAGTCTCCCGTTGTGGATGCTCTTAAGATCCATTTTGAATACTTCAATAAGACAATATTGTGAAATACAAACCGGGGCATGAATGCATTTATATATTCATTACTCTCGTAAATGGTACTCCTCCGTTTCTGGAAAAGTGTTACTTTGACTTTTTCAATTTGGCCTATGAAAAAGTGAAAGTATCATTTTTTTTAAAACAGAGGTAATACAAGCTTGGTGGACTATATGCCTTGAAACATACTTCAGAAGCTCCAAAAATCTCCAAATAAGATTGCCACGAATACCGCCTGAGCTCTGCAATTTGGGAACCGCTGGTTCCATGTTGCCTTCCTATTGTGCCACCAATGGGTGTGCAAGATGGCAAGACCAACTTCCCAATTCTACAAAATCAGTACTGATAAAACTCCCGTACATGTAAAACAATTAGGTTGAATCCCTGTCTAAGTTATCGAAATGACAAAATGTAGAACATTTTTATTGTACGGGGAAACTTTGACCTTACTGTATATGGGTCTTAGGGAATACAACTAAATTAGTTAGCAATATTTTCTATGAATCGACCATTTCCAAGTAGGAATGACATCTTAGTAATCTGTTAGATATTTAGCGATCTATTTTATTTCTAAATATTTTCACATGTATAATTACAACTAACCATGCATGGAATGGCTGGTTACACCTTTGCTAAATAAATACTTTTTGCGTTCAACTTGTATTTTTATGCTTTAAAACACAGAAATAAAAATTTCTAGGTTTGTATAAAAGTTTAGACACGGTTAACGAATCGGTTGATGTATGCATTGATGTATACCGATTGTGGTCGATATTCATCACATCAAGACAGAATCGGTTTATATAGGTTTTTCATATCCGCCGATTCTACGGATCATCAACAACAATCGGTATACGTTAATGTTGTATCAATTGATTCTGGTTAAATTTCAGAAAAGAATGATGAGAAATTTCATAGATTCATCGCTAATTCATTGATGAATCCTCTTAAAAAGAACGAATTAAAAGGGATTTAACTCGATAACTCGAATTGTTTATCACCGAAATATTGTTTAACGTAAAAAAAATGGAGAATTAAATTGTTGTTCATGATTATATTTTAGTATTTGATTCTAATGGAAATTTTAAAAAAATAACGATTAATGAATCAAATATTATTTTTTTTTTTACCATGTTCTCAGACCGGCGACTCAATCCGGTGATTGGGAAATCATCCCAATCTCGGCTTTCATCATGAGATCGACCATTTTTAAGCTTGATTTTGTTTTCCAATCGATTTCCTTTACTCCTTTTTCTAATCGACTTCCAGTTTTGATTTGTTTTCTCTTTTCTTCTTTGTCGTTTTCCTTTATTCATCCTTTAGGGTTTTCTGCGGTTTTCCTTTGGGGTTTTCGTTTTCGTTTTCGTTCTCTTTTTTTTTTTTTTTGCTTTCCACGTTTTTCCTTCTCAGCCCAGGGTCACTCGATCTTCACAGGTGACACAACGATACCCCTCCACCCAGCTAACTTCCCCGTCAACAGTCGCTCACGAGAATGTATGCCATTGTCCCTTCAAGAACGTTCACAACTGTGGTGATGGAGTTCATGGCAGAGGCTATGTAAAAGGTTCATTCGTGAAGCATCTTCACGACAAACACCTTTTTTCGGCAGACAGCAAAGAAACTGTTCGAAACTTGTTGGCAGGAGATGTATCGGCGTATCTCGAAATGGAGAAAGTTCTTGGGAGTTTGAATATGTGGTTATGTAACAAGTGTCTTTACCTGAATGCATGGTCCAAATCCTGTAAGGGACGTGAAGGAGCTTGGCACGACTTCATCCCAAGTCCTCTCAATGGGGGTGAAGCTGAATTCTTGATTCATGGTTTGCCTAAGCCTGTTGATTTGCAGTCTGTAGCTTTGGAAGATGTTGCTTCGGCTGGAGAGGCTGTATCTTTGGAAGATGTTTCGGCTGGAGAGGATGTATCTTTGGAAGATGTTTCGGCTGGCAGAGACGATGCATATAGTCTTTCTACTGGACTGCTCAACAGGGTGCTTCAACGAAATTTTCCCACGGTGAATTGCATTCCTCACAAATGCAGGCTTGCATTTTCAAGGGATCTTAAAGCCTACCTTGATCGATTTCTTGCTGCTCCTTCCAATTTGACGATTTGGATTCGACTCTTGCTTCTCCCTATTTGCACACTATCCATGTACCAGCCTAAGAATTCTGCTGAGCGTAAGTCTAGTAGTCGTAAGAGACTGCAGGTAGCTGCAATTCTCCAAGCTCTCAACGTCTGGAGAGAGCCTAATGGATGTTCCAATTTGGTGAAGAATTTGCTACAACAACCACTTCATCCGGGCTCTAAGAAAGATGATAAGAAGAAGGTGGAAGAGAAGCAGCAAGCAGCTACCATTCACGCCTGTCAAAAGAAGATCAATTCTGGACATTATGTTGTTGTTATTCGGGTTTTGTCATCGTCTGGGGTAGCACCTTTTGAAGAACAGAATTATCTCGACTTATTGGAAAAACATCCCACGGCCTCGCCTCCTGTGATTCCCATGGACGATATCATTGACCCAATTTGCGTGGGGTCTAGGGATGTTTTAGGGGCGATTAGAAGCTTCCCTAAGGGTACTTCTTGCGTCGTGATGGACTTCGCGCACAACACTTAGTTGATGCTCTTAGTGGAGCAGCGGCGGCAGTAGCAGACGATTTGGTTATGTCTATTTCTGGGGTTGCCAACCTTTGGTTGGCCGGTAAATGCCCAAGTGAATTAGGCGAATTTATTGCTAGTGCACCTTTGACACCATTACTGAAGTCTGGGGGGTTCTTAGGCCCATTGCAGTTGGTACCGTTTGGCGTAGATTGGTTTCTAAGGTGGCTTCCTTCGCTGTAGGAAAGGATATGACTTCTTATTTGGGGGATTACCAATTCGGTGTTGGTGTTCCGGTGGGAGGTGAAGGTATTTCACATGTTGTAAACCGCCTTTTGGAGTTGAAGATCCAGTCGAACAAGATGTCAATGTTGCTAATTGACTTATCTAATGCTTTCAACATGGTGAGTAGGTCTCATCTCATCAAGGAAGTTCGCATCCATTGTCCAGCTTTTTGTCGCGGGGTTGAATTTTGTTACTCTCGTTCAGCTAAGATTTATTATGCCCAATATATTTTGTCTTCTGCGCTTGGTGTTCAACAAGGGGATCCCCTCGGTCCCTTGTTATTTTCTTTGGCTTTTCACCCCTTAGTGAAGAACATCGCCTCTCCGTGTAATCTTGATTTGCACGCCTGGTACCTTAATGACGGTACAATTATTGGTGACACCTTGGAGGTGGCTAAGGCTTTGCGTATAATTGAATCTGAAGGTCCGAGCAGGGGACTATACCTCAACATAAAGAAAACGGAAATCTTTTGGCCTTCCCCTGATCCTAGAAGTGTAGCAGAAGATTTTTTCCCCCCGGATATTGGTAGACCTTCTAAGGGTGTCAAACTTTTGGTTGGTCATGTGAGTTTGGATACGGACTTTATCAGTGACATGTTGTTGAATAGGGTGTGTAAAACTGTTCAACTAATGGATGCGATCAAGAAACTCAGGGATCCTCAAAGTGAGATGCTCCTACTTCGCAATTGTCCGGAGTGTCTAGACTTTACTTTGCATTGCGAACTACCAATCCCCTTTGCTATTCAACCTCGCTACGATCTCTTTGATGACTAGTTATTTCAGTATTTGAGACTTTTAATTACCGGAGATGGTGTAGGTTTCGGTCCTTTACGTAAGAGATTATCTACCTTACCCATTAAAGATGGTGGACTTGGCATTTATACCATGGCTGATACTCGAGCGTATTGTTTCCTTGCTTTCCGAGCCGGACTACTTCGGTAAAGCAATCCTTGGTGACTTATTCTCAACGGACAAAGGTTATGCCTATCATTTTGCTCTTCAGACCTTCACCCAGGTATGTGGATTGCTGTCTACTTACTGTGTCGATGATTCTCCCCCCCGCTCCATGCATTTCCTGGCAGTAGTCTATTTTGATGTTGTTAAGAAGCAAATCCCCGACCAATTTGTTATGTCTGAACGAGATTCTATCTTATGGCAATGCAATCGTGTTAAGCATGCGCAAGACTATCTTATGGCGGTGCCTATTAGTGGGCTCAACCAATGTCTCGGGCCAAGACAATTCATGGCTGTGTTATGTTATCGACTCAGTATTCCTATGTTCGCTGAGAACAGTTCATGTCCAAGTTTTAACAACCGTATGGACATCTTTGGTGATCATGCGCTTCATTGTTTTAAGTATATTGGATATAAGTTTCGCCATGATGTTGTTCGGGATGTTGCTTTTGACATTTGTTACAAAGCCAAAGTACCTGCGCGCAAATAGGTTCCTCTTGGTCTTCGAGCGGATGATGGTAGGGATCTAAAGCCTGCTGATATTCTCGTTCTCAACTGGGACAACGGGCAAGATATTTGTATGGATGTCACAGGTGTGTCTCCTTTCACTGGTGATGGTATTCGTTCCTTCGCTCCTGGGAAGACTATTTCTGGTGCTATTTCTCGTAAACGGACCAAGTATTTGGACAAGTGTACTGCACATGACATGGTTATGGTTTAAGTGTTTTGGCTTTTTCTACCTTAGGCGAGCTCGGGGAAGATACTATTGTATTTTTCAAACGCTTCCGGAATTGCTTGATAAGCAATGATGCAAGTAGTGGCTTAGGCAGTTTTATTTTTTATAGATTAGGTGTTGCTATTCAAAGATGAGTTGGGGCCCAGCTTGTTTCTAGGTTACCAACCAAAAGCTCTGTATAAAATTTTCATATATAAATAGGAAGAAAAAAATCACTTTTATTTTTTATTAAAAATTGTTGGTAGAATAATTTAGGTTTTGTATTTATTTTAGATAATTAGCATTAATGTAAAGCGTAACTTGATATTTTATCACACTTTAGACACTCCGTACTACCTTCTCTTGGTTGGGGGAAGAAATGACAGGCCTCAATTAAAACCAATAAACCTCAAACTAGCTAGCGAAAAAAAAAAGGTTCAATGTGTAAATTGGAGACCAATCATATCAATAATTATTTATCATCAATGTTTGCTAAAAAAAAACTTAACACATTCATAAATATGAATTTTTTTTTATTTTGTATTGTTATTAGGGGTTTCCACATTGTATCCTTCCATCATATCATCTTATGCTAAAGATTTGGTTCTCCTCCTGAAACAAGTTATAAGTATAGGAATTTCAGTCAAGAATGAATTGACACCCAGCATCTAGCTAAACCATTGATTTTTGTAAATTTTTGTGTTTGTTCTCGTTCATGAGATTGATGGATCAAAAGAAACCATAGGGAGAACATTAATGGTGTAGAGGGCTAAGCACTAGCAGTTGAACGAAAGTTCACGTCAAGAAAAAGCCACACCGAAATGAAGACTCTGGGGCATTATGTGCTTCCTACAAGGGGCCTACAGACGACTGACCTCTACGGTATGGCCGTCCCTCATGGACCCCGATTATAGATGTTTTTAATTTGTGACTCAGAGAGGTAGAGGACGGATGTCTCAACTTTTAAGTCAGAGTAACCACAAAAGTAGTTTTGAGGTTTACATGTAGAAAAGATCATTAAGATCCATTTTGACTACTTCAATAAGACAATATCGTGAAATACAAACCCGGGCATGAATGTATTTATTGGACGACCAAAGGGAGTCCCTATGTGATGAAAAAATCTCAATGATGTCCGTCACAACAAATGTGCAGAGAATATAAAATTGAAATTTTATTCCCAAAATGAGTTAAAATTTGAGATAATTGAAGAAATTGTTCAACAATTTCGAGCAACAACAACCAAACGAACAAATTAAATTCTCAAATTTATTTGAAAACTCCATTAAATCAGTCCGAATCGATCAAAAATCAAAAATACAGAGCAAAAAATTGAAACACAGAAGTTTCAGTTAATCGGGTGAAGATGAATGATTTCTGAGTTGGTTTTTTGCATCCATGTTCCAACTGTCATGGAACTAATGGTTCAATTTCATCAATACAAGTTTTGTATCTCTTCTACCACGTTTTGTGATTCCTTCTAATGAAATTTGCTCCCATGTGTACAGGAAACAATATTGATCAATTCCTGTTTGATAAAATACCTCAAAGAACTGATTGTCATGTACCTGAAATTAGATTGTAGTTTTAGGATCACTTGATTATAAAGAGGTTTTGGTTACTGGGTTTTTAGTTTAGAGAAATCACTTAATGTTGTGAAATCCTCATAACATCTAGCAAATAGTAAAGGATAAACCCAAATGCACCAAATGCCATAGGTAAAGGATAAACCAGAGAAGACGTTACCAAGTGGCTTTTGGACTTCTGGTTTCTAATAGACTTTTGTTGCTGTTTTTTTTGCTGGTGTTGCAGCTTCGCAACATCATGTCAAGATTCATCAATAGCTCTTTTCAGCTGGTCAAGGAACATGTTAGGAAGGGAACTGCTTCCGGCTTCGGTATTCTCATGTGCTATGTCTCCTTCGGCGATAAGAAAAAAATAAGTTTGTTTCATACCGCAAATTCCTTCAAGAGTTCATTTTCCTACCAAAGTTATTCTTAATTATGACTATCATGTATTATTTCAATTAACAACTTCCGCTGCTGCTTGAGAGTAACTAGCACATTATGATTGCCATGTATTATTAGAAGTACAACTTGTCTGTTTTAGACTGTGGCCACATTTTTCCGAGTTCTCTTACAAATTGTAGATGGTTAACTCCCTCAAAATATATGGTATGAGGTTTCACAAATGTGCCATATTTTTCCTTATGTTTTCGCAAATATCACTTGTAGTTTTTAGTCATTTTTTTTGTTTGGTCGTCCCTCACTGCTGCAGCAGTAATCTAGTATATTCATTACTCTCATAAATGGTACTCTCCCCGTTTCTGGAAAAGTCTTACTTTCACTTTTTCAATTTGGCTTATGAAAAAGTAAAAATATCATTTTGTTAGAAACAGAGGTAATACAAGCTTGGTGGACTATATGCCTTAAAACATACTTCAGAAGCTGCACAAATCTCCAAATAAGATTGCCATGAATACCGCCTGAGCTCTGCAATTTTGGAACCGCTAGTTCCATGTTGCCTTCCTATTGTGACACCAATGGGTGTGCAAGATGGCAAGACCAACTTCCCAATTCTAGAAAATCAGTACTGATAAAACTCCCGTACATGTAAAACAATTAGGTTGAATCCCTGTCTAAATTATCGAAATGACAAAATGTGGAACATTTTTATTGTACGGGGAAACTTTGACCTTACTGTATGAGGTTACTGCCGGAAAAGAGAAAGAAAAAGAAAATTCAGGGAGTTTCAAAACTCACTGAGGGACAAGACATCGAGAGAAGCAAAACTCTGGGAGAAATATTTTTCATGAAGGGTTTGGTAACCGTGAGTTGCTGCTGGAGTTGAAAAGTTGAACGGGCTGGACTTAAGCAATGCGTAGCCCATTAGCTGTGACAAAATTCTATACACGGCTAGGTTTTGGAAGTGACATATCTCGGAGCTTTAGCACATTGGAAACCATTGACGAACGGGATTTGGAGCCCGAGCGCAACTACAATTTGGAAACCTACATAAAGAGAGGTTTACTAGATATCATCTTTTTATCATATACTTGGGAAGAGAAGAACAAGAGCTAGGGCTTGGAGTTGGAGATTTTTCTACAACCTAGGGTTTGGTTTATTCATTCTCTTTTAATATTTTTCATGGGTTTTAAGAAATCCATGAGTAGCTAATCACCTCATATTGGTTAAGGATGTAGTCGGATATCATAAACATGCTACTAAATTAATATATTGGTTTTGTTATCTCAATCAAATTGTTATTGTCTTGTTTTATGATTTATTATTGCGTATGATTGTATGATTGTTTGTTTAGGAGTGCTACTAAATGACCATGAATGCATATCTATAGCTAGACTAGGGTTTTGAGATACGTAATTGTTGATGAACCTTGTCATAAGTAGCATATTTTAATTAACAATTGTATTCAAAACCTTTGTGTGATTGCAAGTAGAAGCTTGGCCTATGTTAAATAATCTACTCGTAGTATTTTTATTGCATGGATTAGTCTAATTCTTAGAACTTAAGGCTCTTGGAGGATTAAACCTATTAGCACGTTGCATTAGATTTTTCGATGAGAAGTATTCACATATTCATCATTATGGTATGTGATGACAAAAGGAATTTATCGGAGTATGCTCTCGATGGGGTACTTTAGGACTCTTGATAATGAATGATTGAGTGACAAAACTAGTTATTACTCGAAGTGCATGTATTATGATTGATGATGAACCCTTAACCAAGATTCTCAATTTATTGATTATATTTATTCATTCTTTGCTATTATTATTAGTTTAATTATTTTCAACCTAAATAAAAACCCCTCCAGTTACTTAAGTTTTCAATTACGAATAACAACACATATCTCCTTGTGGAACGAATCTCATTCTTATTACTATACTATTCTTAATAATCGTGAAGTGTCGCGTCACTGGTAGGCCCGAAAAGATGTTTAAATTACGGCCTACGGGTTATACCGCAAGTGCACGGCGTCTATTGGAGACGCGGCAAGTACGGGTCGATCCCACAAGGACTAGGGTGTGCTCTTATATTTGATCTAAGGCTTGCTAACTGAATTTCAAGTGACAATGTGACAACATGGGGTTTTATGTGCCGAAACGACTGAGATGTGATGAAGTGACAATGAACTAAGGTAAACAAGTGAAATTAAGGGGTTGCTAGGTCTGCAAATCCACCTCGACCCCTATTGTGCTTTCAACTAAGTTAAATGTCTTGTTCCTATAGTAGCTAAGGACAAGTGTGTCAATTCTGCCACTTAACTGAGGAGTTTCGCCTAATGATATTTCAAATATCAGCTAATGTACTAATCCTAAGTACTAGTTGTCTAATTAAGAACAACAAGTCAGGGGTATTAGTATTAAAAATGGAAGTAAGGGCTGAAACATATTCAACACAGATATAACCTAACTACAGTGCATCCATGGCTTTGGTATGCACTGTGAGAGAAAGGCATTGATATGTTAAATTGAAGCTATCTAATCATATTAAACACTCAAGAACAATTTAACAGAGTTTAAACCCAAATAGGAATTAGGGTTTCATTGAAACCCTAGCACTTAAATTAAAACATGATAAAATTAACAGGGAACAAAATTAAACAAAAGTAAATCTAATTGACAGCCCTGGCTAATCCAGGCGTGCCCTAACAACTCAGTTTCTTCTCCTATTTATACATGCAACTCCTCAAAATACCCAAACCCTAAAATCAATTAAAAATAAAAATCAAATGAAAATTAACCTCCCCCACGCCTCTGACTTGCCTCTCCTCTTGTCTAATCGGCTCTGCAACTCCATGCGGGGTTGTTGTGGAGAAACCCTAGTTTTAGCTATCTTTAATTTAGTCTCTAGGGTTAATAGAAACTAAAATAAAGATAACTAGACCTAGAGAGGGTAGCGGCTGGTACAGGGTTGGTGTTGGCGTGTCAGGATGGTTGGTGGTGAGGTGGTGATGGCGAAGGTGAGGGAATGGGGGTGGAGTTGTTGCAGAGGGGGAGTAGAGATGCGGAGAGCAGAGCTACGTCGGGTGAGGAAGAGAGGAGAAAAGAAAATTAGATTTAGGGTTAGGCTTTAGGGATTATATAGGGGCTATGGTGTTTGCAGGTACATCGGTGTTCGATGAGAAGGGTCTAGCGAGCGTAGGATCTTGCGGAAGAGATCTGAACGGTCGAGGTTGGTAGCCGGTTTTGGAGCGATCTCGTGTTGCACGGAGCATCAAGAAATGATGTATAGTGAGGGCAGCGACCGTTGGATGTAGCAGAGGCGAGATCTCGACGGCTCGAGTGAGCGGGCTCGGATCCGGTCACGGGTAGCTCTAGCTCAAGCCCATGTCTTGAGATGAGTTGCTACTTGTTGGGTTGCAACTCATTGCGTGCGGGCTTTGGCTATCTTGCTCCATAGATGATCGACTCCAATTCTTCGCTCCTTAGCTCCTTAGTTTCTCTAGGACTTTATTTAGTACCTAAAAATACAAAATTAATTAAAACAAATATTTATTCTTGAAAACACAGAAAATACAGAATCTGGGATAATATCTGATTCTTGAGCACAAAAGATAAGTAAAATGCCAATAAAAAGGTGTATAAATATGCACTATTTGGCACTCATCAAATACCCCCAAACCTGAATTTTACTTGTCCACAAGTAAAACAGAAAATAAGAAATCCTAACTATACCACTGTCGCTGGTCTCTCGAATGCATTTAGCGTATGCACTAAGCCTTTAAACCCCTAGGTGTCCCTAGTGGACGAGTTGTAGTCTCGTGAGGGTTTACCAGAGGTGTACCCACAAAACCTTCTCCAACTTCGTGAGTGTAAAAGAGTCTCAAGCATCCAAGGAGCTATGAGGACATAGAGTTTCGCATGCTAGTAACGAAGTTAGAACTATCGAAGAACGCATTCTCATCCTTAAGTGCCGAGCGAGAAGTAACCATACCATATGAAAGAATTCGGATTCGATTGTGATCATAAGTCTCAACTTCGCCTCACCATTAGGGTTTTATGATAATTGCACTCAAAAAGATCGCTTTTTTAGTCTCTCATGTGTGCAGGAAGGAGTAAAGAGAGAAATCCCGCACACGTTGTAGGTAAGAAGGATAACCTTCCGAAATAAAATACTGGAGACTCCACGAAGTGTGGACAAAAGAATCTTTTTCGATGATCTCTAAGAAAGGAAATCAACCATTAGCAAGGGGTGGGAGTACTCACTCACTTCTCACCCGATCGGCAATTAATATCACTCTCTCATAAGAAACCATAGAAACGTCTTCACTCTTCGGTCTTCGGTCTTCAAATGTTGATGACGAACTTCTAAACTTCACAAAACTTGACAATTTTTAACTTTTCTACTCAAATTCCTTGTTGTTTGGATTTTTCTTTTTAAACTCTTCTTTACCATGGTGGTAGCAAAAATAAACTACAATATTTTTTTTTTTTTTTTTTTTTTTTTTTTTTTTACAATAAGTGAAAATAAAAATACAAATAATGAAACAACTAACTCCATGGACAAAGGACTTTATCACTCAATTTTTCCACAACTTGTATTGTCTTGATTTTATTAATTTTATTAATTCTCATCCTATTTTCTTTCTTTGTTGCACAAAAACCTTGGACTATATCAATTTTTCTTTCAATATTCTGATTTCTGCTCCAGTTCTTTGACGATGATGTGTTTCTATGGGTCTTGCTTGATTGAGAGAGAGTGTATGATGCTAACTACAAATCGGTATTTAGAAGGAGTTTTCATCTTTAGATGTCACCCTCATGATTGACAAAAACTAGCACTCAAGAGATCAAAAGTAGTGCGAAAATGGTGCGAAGTTGGGTAGCTCACCATTCCTACCCGGAATTTACGTACGGTGACACACACTCTAACAGCTTTTCTAGAAAGTTGCAAAAATTGAAGGTTGGTGCCTCACTTGATGTAAATTGGGTAGTCTCCACTATGGGTGATCACAATTCTACTACCGAATATCTAAACAAAGACCTAATTCGCCCTCCGGTATGGTTAAATCCAACTTTAACGCTCTAATCAACTAAGGAACCCGATTGCGTTTTCCGGTACTTCCAAGTTCTCGTTATTTCGGTCGATTCTCTATGTAAACATAGCTAAAAGCATGCTAGTGACTCTAAAATCTCTAAAAGTTGGAGGTTTTTACAAAAAGAGTTTTTGAAATTTTTGAATTTTTGATTTTTTTTTTTTTTTTTTTTTTTTTTTTTTTTTTTTTGAAAATAAAAGACTAAAAACTCTAAAGGTAAAATAAAAGGCTAAAAACTCTAAATGCAAATGTACCCCCAAACCTAAATCAAACATTGTCCTCAATGTGTCACAGATAGGAAAAATTTAAACAAATCACGTACCACGAGAACTATCTTCGATAAGATATAAAGGGAAGAGATTAGGATGTCGGCGGGAGCAAGGTTGAGCTTCATTCGTCAAGGCTAGAATCCAATATTCTCAACGGAGATCATATCGGATTAGCATAATATATGTGCAAGAAGACTCAACCGAATCAAGAAAAGAAATTTAACAAGTCCTACTGGATTATATACAAAAATTCACCATAAACTAACAATCTAAAGAGTTGAGGATCAACCCAATAGACGATATGTACACACATTAACAGCCTTACACAAATATAATATGAGAGTGCAAGTAAGACTGCAAATGGGAATGAGTTTCCCCAAACCTAAACTTGTGAACAGTGTGTTTGTGAGAACAAAATCTTGCAATTTTAAAGGTACATCATGCAAAAGGTCTAACTCAAAATGAGTTTTGCTAATTACAAAGCAGACATACACATTCCAACTGTGGCACCTTAAGAGTGTTATACTTTTATGCAAAATAGTCCAAGAGGACTTGGGAAGCACAAAGCTCTAGGCCTAAGTTAGGCATTTTCAGAAAAGTTGGTTTTGCAATTTTGTGACAAACTACACCTAGGTTGGGTGAAGGAGTTTCAATTTGTGACTCAGGAGAGAGGTTAGGTACATTTGGGTTGTTTTCATTTTTAAAATCATTTGTACCATCACACACTTTCCTAAAGTCAAAAGAGGGTAAATCATGTTCATTTTCACAGGATAATTGCACAGGTTCCACATCAATATCACATGCATGAATATCAGAAGAAGCATCATTCATAGGGTTCACAGGAGAGACACTTAATGTCTCTGAACCTAAAGATTCTATTACATTTTCAAAATACACATGCTCTTCATATTCATCATCATCATCATCATCATAGCAAAAATCCATCTCTCCATTCAAAATTGTAGTATTTTTAGTGTACTCATCTACCTCTAGATTAGGTTCATATTCAATGTTAGTTGCATGAGTAAGACTAGAAACACTATTTTCAATCCTATCATTTTGTAACTCAATCAGGTTCCTTTGAAGAATCATCTTGAGTTGTTCCATTGAAGGAGAGTCTTCACTAGTGGGTATGCATTCCTCGTATGGATATTCATTGTATGGTTGTGCATGAGGTTCACTAGAGAAGGTAAATTCAGACATGTTGCTATATGGATGGTCATGCATTGCATTCATTTCAAGCCTAGTATTTAGCTCCATGAGTGTATCCATTGTTGATTGCAAACTAGGAGTTGGGGGAGTATAAAATTGTTCGTCTCCCCACTGTGGTGAATGATGCATGTGTGCAGGTTGATTATGGTCCCAATAGTCACTTCTAGACACTTCGTACATTGGATTATCATGGTTTTCCCTAGACTGTCTAAAATCATGCAAGATATAACAAAGATATTCGCCAGGTGGTCTAAGCCACCACATAAGGTGCAAGCATGCATTTCATATTGCCTAGGGGATTAGATTTGACAGATCGCTCATGTGATTGCCTTTCTAAGCCAGATAGTCGAGCTTCTAATTGATCTAGAAGTGATGATTGGGTATGAGGAGAGTGTTCATTCTCAACCTGTGATGGATGATACATGTGCTCATAGTGATTAGGGCATGTGAAGTCAGGGCCCTGAGAAGGCGCATAAAATTCCCTAAAGTCACTATGGTATGTGGGGGTTCATCCTGTGAAGCGTGCCCGTAAGCACGCTCTCTAAGGGATTTGTTTCCATCCCCGGATGCAGACCAAAATCCTGACATGATTTAGCTCTCAAATTGAACTCACAATCTAATTTGGTTTATGTGGGTTTGTTTGGTTTAAAAGGGTTCATTTTTGGTTTGTTGGGTTTTGGTTTGTTGGGATTTGTTGTTTGAAACCCAGGATTTTTGAAAACTGCACAGCCCTAGTTTAGGTTGAAAAATGTATAGCTCAGTAGTTGGGCTTCATTTAACGTGCAGAGCCCAGCCACTCAGATTGGATTAGCAGCCCAGGTTGCTTGTGCAAAATTTGAGAAAGCTTAGCCCAGCAGTTGGGCTTCATCTTGTGAGCCCACTAGTTCAGGCTTATGTGGGTTTGTTGTCAATGGTTTGCTCAGCCCAGCTGATGTGGTTTGGTCTTTTGCGCAGCCCAGTGGTAAGGTGGGTTCAGTTATAAACTCAAGTGCACAGCCCAATATTTGGGCTTCAACTTATGCAGCCCAGGTTGTGCAGTTGCACAGCCTAGCAGTTGAGCATAGCCCAGCAGTGGGAAAGTAGGCCTGAGCAGATTGCAAATTAGCAACCCAGTTGGTTGCAAGTGCAGAGTTGCAAGAGCAGCTTAGGCACAAACTTGTGTGCACAGCTTCAGTTGGTTGGTTTGTGTTCAGTTGAACAGTTCAGTTAGCAAGGGTTTATGTGCTCAAAACACACAGAGCATACAACACAGTTTGGTTTCTCAGGATACTTATTCACACTCACGCCTACAAAATGGAGAATGCTCACAGCATCTATCTCAGGTGCAAGCAAGACTTAGCAGGGAAACTAGTTTATATTTCAATGATTTCCAGGGCATGCTCAGGTTATACACAATCAATATTTTCAACACAGTGGTGGCTCACATGTATGCTCTGAGGCTCACTAGCTTCAGGGCTGGAGCTCAGGGAAGATTAGCTCACATGTATGCTATGAAAGCGATTCATACAAAGCAATACATGTGGTCTCACACAAGCACGGGCGGAGTTTAAGAGCAGCTCACAACATGCATAAGGGGTTATGCTCACGGGTGGCAATCATTCAATGCTCCACGAGACTCACAAAATATAGTATTTGGTGAGCTTACCTTACTCACGTGGTAGTGAGTAGCACAGCCTCACAAAGCAAGCGAGCAAGTATCGCAAGTCTGCAAAGACGTATGTCTGCTTTGGGTTGGCTTGGCAAGCAAAGAAGCACCTTTTCTTTCTTGGGCCGCTCAACAGCTCACGGGTACACGAGAATAACTTGGACAGACCGGGATAAGGCAAGTGATGCTTACAAAGTCACTTATTAAGTTGTAGCTCAGATGCAAAGTGATAATCACACTAAGTGACAAAGACTAGTTATGATGATTATAAGTGCAAGGCTATTTACAAGTTACACTAAAGATGCAATGAGGATACACCAAAGGTAATGAAATATGCCCTAATGAACCGAGATGCAAGAAAACAAGAAGCTACAAGAACCGAGATGACTTGAGATGAACCGAGATGAAAATGAAAGAAAACAACTAAGTTATCATGCTTATGCAAATACAGGGAATACAAAATGAAAATGTACGGGGGAGAAATGCGAGACAAATAAACTTACAATGCTAAGTTACAAATGCAAGTTAAAAACTTAAACTAAGTTATACTAAAACAAGAAGACAAGCAAAGAATGCAAAAGAATATATACAGAGATGAGAATGAAACAGTTAAGTCTAGCCGAAAATCAAAAGGGCACGCGCCAAGTCCCCGGCAGCGGCGCCAAAAACTTGGTAGGCCCGAAAAGATGTTTAAATTACGGCCTACGGGTTATACCGCAAGTGCACGGCGTCTATTGGAGACGCGGCAAAGCACGGTCGATCCCACAAGGACTAGGGTGTGCTCTTATATGTGATCTAAGGCTTGCTAACCGAATTTCAAGTGACAATGTGACAACGGGGTTTTATGTGCCGAAACGACCGAGATGTGATGAAGTGACAATGAACTAAGGTAAACGGTGAAATTAAGGGGTTGCTAGGTCTGCAAATCCACCTCCACCCCTATTGTGCTTTCAACTAAGTTAAATGTCTTGTTCCTATAGTAGCTAAGGACAAAGTGTGTCAATTTCGCCACTTAACCGAGGAGTTTCGCCTAATGATATTTCAAATATCGGCTAATGTACTAATCCTAAGTACTAGTTGTCTAATTAAGAACAACAAGTCGGGGTATTAGTATTAAAAATGGAAGTAAGGGCTGAAACATATTCAACACGAGATATAACCTAACTACGGTGCATCCATGGCTTTGGTATGCACTTTGTGAGAGAAAGGCATTGATATGTTAAATTGAAGCTATCTAATCATATTAAACACTCAAGAACAATTTAACGAGTTTAAACCCAAATAGGAATTAGGGTTTCATTGAAACCCTAGCACTTAAATTAAAACATGATAAAATTAATAGGAACAAAATTAAACAAAATTAAACCTAAATGACACTCTGGCTAACCCAGGCGTGCCCTAACAACTCAGTTTCTTCTCCTATTTATACATGCAACTCCTCAAAATACCCAAACCCTAAAATCAATTAAAAATAAAAATCAAATGAAAATTAACCTCCCCCACGCCTCTGACTTGCCTCTCCTCTTGTCTAATCGGCTCTGCAACTCCATGCGGGGTTGTTGTGGAGAAACCCTAGTTTTAGCTATCTTTAATTTAGTCTCTAGGGTTAATAGAAACTAAAATAAAGATAACTAGACCTAGAGAGGGTAGCGGCTGGTACAGGGTTGGTGTTGGCGTGTCAGGATGGTTGGTGGTGAGGTGGTGATGGCGAAGGTGAGGGAATGGGGGTGGAGTTGTTGCAGAGGGGGAGTAGAGATGCAGAGCAGAGCTCTGTCGGGTGAGGAAGAGAGGAGAAAAGAAAATTAGATTTAGGGTTAGGCTTTAGGGATTATATAGGGGCTATGGTGTTGAGCAGGTACATCGGTGTTCGATGAGAAGGGTCTAGCGAGCGTAGGATCTTGCGGAAGAGATCTGAACGGTCGAGGTTGGTAGCCGGTTTTGGAGCGATCTCGTGTTGCACGGAGCATCAAGAAATGATGTATAGTGAGGGCAGCGACCGTTGGATGTAGCCAGGCGAGATCTCGACGGCTCAGAGTGAGCGGGCTCGGATCCGGGTCACGGGTAGCTCTAGCTCAAGCCCATGTCTTGAGATGAGTTGCTACTTGTTGGGTTGCAACTGTTGCGTGCGGGCTTTGGCTATCTGCTCCATAGATGATCGACTCCAATTCTTCGCTCCTTAGCTCCTTAGTTTCTCCGGACTTTATTTAGTACCTAAAAATACAAAATTAATTAAAACAAATATTTATTCTTGAAAACACAGAAAATACAGAATCTGGGATAATATCTGATTCTTGAGCACAAAAGATAAGTAAAATGCCAATAAAAAGGTGTATAAATATGCACTATTTGGCACTCATCATCGGCTGACAACCGACCAGCAAACTTCAAGTATTTATAGACAAGGAAGTTTGGAAACCAAGGAATTTCCAAAATCGAAAATATTCTCAAGATATTCATTAAAGCACAAATTCGGTTCCATAATTCCTGGAAATGCTCTGTCCAAAAATAATGATCGAAATCTCTCAGAACATCTCTAATTAGTAAATACACATTACTAATTCTTATTTTTCTAAAAATGAAGTTAATTACCTTAATTAAAAGATTCTTAACTTATCTATGTTTCGATCCTGGGATTATCTTCCCTTAGCTATTAAGGAATAACTTTGAACAATTAAATAATAAACATTCATAGCACGTGTTCAAAGTATGTCGACATCTTAACTTTGTAAGTTCTCTTTCACACTTACAACCTTGAAACCGATTTTCCACACTTCTAAACAAGTTTATAATTGGTTCATCAGACTTTCAAGAACTATGCGATTGATCAAATAACATTCAATCACAAATCATGGGTTTAACGGTTCTACCAAAACAAGTTTCGGTTCTACCTTCCATGTGAGTATTGTGCATAGTCACACTAGCTTTCCAAAATTCGGTTGACTAGGTACTAGGATCGGTTCCCCACATATATATGGTATCTAACTTATATGTGTTGCACATGTCCATATGATCGGTTCCCCTTTGCCTAAAAACGTGTTGCACATGTCCATAGGATCGGTTACCTTTTCTGTTATAAACCTTGCTGCACCTCATACAAGGATCGGTTCCCCTTTGTGATGTACTACACCTCTTACTAGGATCGGTTCCCCTTTCCCATATTTGGTCAGTCATAAAATCACAAACCCGATCATACCATCTCAGGTGATTACTTAAGATCGGTTTTACTAATAAAAGTTATACCAATACATAAGTTAGGCCTTTGTGAATAGTTTTACCAAGAACACAACAAGTCGTGAACGGTTATACTCAATCACACATATCGGTTGTTCATAAGATATGCAATGAATAACAAAACCAATAACGCCTGGCGATTTCCTTTTCGATTCACAAACAGTTATGAACTTACTTTCTTAGAACACATGTAAAACATTGTTCCCTAGGATGAAATCCTCACCTCATACCCATACATAATCACAATAGCATTCAAATGATTATGGCGATGTCTTATCTACAAAGTTTAATGGTTAAGCAAAACCTCATATTGTATTCCTTAATACTATGTTTATCTAGAGTTCAAATATGCTTCGCAGTTTTGTTTTCAATATGCACGACTTGAAAGATACGTTAGGGAATGAAACAGTTCAAGTCAAATATCACTAACCTCAAGTGGAAGGATGATTGTTGTCGTTGTAGCTCCTTGCTTCTTCACATCTTCAAGTCTTCGCAATACTTGTAAAGTCTCATTATCCTAATACTTTCAAGCTAAGCTATACGAAGTTGACTCTAGTACATAATCAAGCGACTCTTAACATGAGTTTTGATTCACTAAAATATGACAACCAAACTTGACATACCAACGCTTGGTGGGTTCAACCGAGCTATGCTCTAACACCTCTTCTGATAACTAAAAATGTACAAGAAATCCATAAGGAGTCTGTACGTCGAGCTTATTAAAGCGTTTATAAAGAATGGGTCTAAATATTCTCCGAATAGTTATATCAAGGTTGGAGATGTTAATATAGAGGACATTGATGTTGCTACTGCTGATACTAAAATAGATGATGTCCTCGGTCAAAACAAAGAAATCGACAAGAATAATCGCGAACGCGTACTTTGGGGTTTGGTGATCAAAACAAAGAAATTGTTTTCCATTTTGGGGTTCGTGGATAATGGGCATTTTGGGGGCAATGTTTTCCATTGTTTGTATAGCTTTATAATGAGATTCTAGTGTTTTTTATCTGCACCAACAAATTAAGTGTTGGAAGACTTCAAGGCTATTTATGATTTGCACCGGCAAATAAAGAAGTTTATTACCTAAAAAACAAGTTCAAATATGAGGTCTAACCGTCTAAGACACATGCTATAGCTAAAGGTCATGTGGTCTCATTGGCTCAGATGCCCTCCAGCTTTGGGGCCGAGATTGTGCCTCTCAATTGATCTAAAGAATCATTTCGTCCTCGTTTAACAGTTTCGTCCTCAATTAACAGTAATAAAAAGATTTCCTAGAAGACCGTGCCAACATGTTTGGCCAGAAGTTTAACGAAAGGTGCCAAAAATCTGAATTTTGTTATTTTGGGACTATTAGAAGCTTATTGTTACCTCGTAAAGACCACCGGTACCATCGTAATATGGTGATAAAATTATTGGGTGATGATATTAACGATCTGAGTTCCAAAAGTTCAGCACCAAATTATTATTTATAGACCAAAAACCAAAAAAAAAAAAAAAAAACTAGTCATAAAAACCCAAGGTGACAAAACATGTGGTACAAAAACCTCGTTCAAATGTTGGGATCCACTCAAACTACATCTTAAACAAAATTGATACAAAAACCCCAGAAACCAAAATCCGTTTCATCAAATTTTATGATGAAACCAAAATCGGTTTCATCAAATTCTATGATGTTTAATCAAATTTTATGATGAAACCAAAATTGTTTCATCAAATTCTTTGGGGTTTTTGTGTTACTTTTGTTTTTTTTGGGGTTTTTGTGTTACTTTTGTTTTGATGAGTTTTTTGTGGATGGATAGTGACACCTTTGGGGTTATAACTAGCGGACCGAAAACAAAACTAGTAAAAAAAAAAAAATCTTAGAGGCCGATAGCAGGTTACTATTTTAAGACAACCTCTTTTGTGAGGTAGATCACTATTTTGACTCAACGCAAGGAGGACAAGTACATAGGTGGGAGTTCTCTTTATGAATCAATATCATTGTTTTTGTCATTGCTGAAAGAGTTTTTAATGTAATTGCAACGATAGAGGAAAAGGCTGCTGATTTTGCCTGGTATTTGATTTTTAGATTAAAGAAAAAAAAACTCTTTATTTGTTTTCTAATAAAGATCCTCGGAGGCGGTTTCTCATAATTAAAAGAAAAAAAATAATTACGTTGATCATTTCTTGGTGACCAAAACAGGAGCTTAAAATATTTCAAAAAAATAAAATAAAAAAGATAATCACGATTCACGACATCTTAGCTGAAGTCCCTTCTTGATATAGTACATAAGAAGTGCACAAAAACTTAAAATCCCATAAATGGTTGAGACTAAGCACAAAACTTTGAAATCTCCTACGTTTGCATACACCGGAACCAGTATCTCCTCTACACACTAGTTAGGGACAATTTGGTGAGACAGCGAGTTAACCCCAAGTTTGTCGATTCAAGTATTAGATTTTTTTTTATCCCAAAAAAGAACTCCCAAAAGTTCCATTCCATCTTAAAGGGATTCGAACCTAGTAAATAAATAAAATAACAGAAAGTCTCGGTGAACCGAGCAAAAAATCAAATGATTAAATCTTGAATCATAATTTAGATTAAAAACAACAAATTGTTATAAACCAAATTCATCTAGTATGAACAAATATTCTTAAGTTTAGTCATATTTCGAGAATGTAATCAAGATAAAGTTGACTCGAAATTTCTGTTATGCATGTAATGTCTAGTTTAGTCATGCAGCAATGTCTCATGGATCGAAAGGTGAAAACTTGAGAAATAGGTGGTTCAGTCTTCACTTACCTTTTGTTGATAAAGTTCTCCAGAGCGATTGATCTTCGCCTTCAAACGGTAAAACGCAGTGATATTCGATACTCAACTACACACTTTTATCCTAATCCGAGACTTGACTAAATGTAGACTAGAAATCAATATATAGTTTTGATCAACTAAATTTGAGAACAAGCTTAAGACAACAACACTTGTGAGTTCTACCGAGCATTGCTCTAACAATCTCCCCCTTTGTCAATTTCCCCCCTAAACAAATTAGTGATGTAGTTTTACCCCCTAATTTACTAATATTAGTAACTTTCCCCCCTAAATTTTAATTTCTACCAAAATTGTCCCTAGACTATGTGTGAGATCTGCTAGTATGCGTATTGAAACCCGAAGTACCCATTCTACCAAAAACAGGGAGGAAATAATGCATGATCCTTTTTGATAAAATGCCCTAAACCCTTATTGAAAACGCTTTATATAATATTGTGGCCTGCAATGTGTTTTTAAAATCTTAGTTCTATTTGTACTCCACCATTGGCCACAGATTATGTCGAATATTGCTTTTGGAAAATGGGCAGCTGATGACGTATCTCGAACATCTCTTCTGTCCAGCAGTAGTTGTGATTAACTTATGCCGATAGTGGAATCATGATATCATCAGTTAAATAATCTTATGATCAGTATACTTAATTTGTAATCTATGATGCAGCAATCTATGATAACTCATCAGCTAAAACAGAATTGCTCTCTGGTTCAATGAACCTAGCCTAAGTGAAATTCACAAAACGTAGAAATACTGATACTATATTTTTTTTGGGATGAGAAAGACTGGATTGTATCTAAACAATAAATGAACCAAATATTAACTTGGATCCGATTGGAACCTAAGAAAGATCACATGATGCAAACATAATCTTATATTCTTCACATGATGTTATGGTTATCTAGGACCCAAGTACGAGCCATAAATTTGTTGGAATACAGAAGATATCAGATGTGAGGTAAACTGGATACTTCATGGTAAAAACGTACGCAAGAGGGTCGCAGGAACATTTTGAGGACATTTTAGGCAAAATTTAAAGTTTAGGAGGGTAAGTTGCTAATATTAACAAGTTAGGGGGAAAGCTACATTACTAATTCGTTTAGGGGGGGAAAACTCAAAAATCCTTTAAAAAATAAAGCTTCAAAATACCGCAGAATCCATCATGCTTGATTTCCTTGGTTCTTCAATCCCTTGAATTCTTCGTTACTTCAAGTTGCAACGATTCTGAACGTGTTTAACTCAACATTGTTGTTTTTGAAGATCCGTAACGATAACAACTTTGAAACAGATATTCTCAATCGTCGTTAACGATAACAACTTCGAAAATAGATAGTCTCACGACAGTTTTTCACTTGTTCCATTTGTAGGTTGTTTAGGTTTTGTTTTTTTTATTTTGTTCCCTTCCTCCTCTATATTTTCACATGAATAAAGTTTCTTCTACGATCAAAAAAAAAAAAAAAAATAGAAAGAAAAGAAATGGAGATCAACATATTAGCATAGAGAAGGTAATTTACTCGCTGCTTCAAGGAAATCTCGTGTCGTATTGTGTTGTTCCTTTATAGCTACATCTCCCAAAGACTTCAAACTTTGTATGGGAAGAGGACGAACATCAAACTGTTGTGAATGAAGTCGGAGAGTTACATCATGTTTGTTTGCTCGTGACTGATTTGGATCTGAGTGAAATCACCCGACTCATCTGGATTTGACTCAATATGTTTGTTTTGAGTCAGATCTGACTCATCTGACTCAAAAATATGTGAGTAGTGGTTTGGCTCCATGAATCAGGGGTACTTTGTTACCTGACTCAAATGGATCCGACTCAGGGATTATGTCTAAGTTAGAGGCCGAGACAGATCTGACTCAAAATACAAAACAAACAGTCTGACTGCTGACTCGGCCCGAGTCAGGGGTTGACTCAGATCCAGACGCCGAGTCAGCTGCAAACAAACAAGGTCTTACTTCACTCAATACCCATACTGAAATACGGGCCAGTAGTTGCGGCAAAAGCCAGTTACAAGCTGTGATTCTCCCGTAAAAACATAGATTTAACACCGCCAGCAAAGTTTAGTACCAAGTAGTATCCTAATTCGCAGCAAAGACAACATGGCTGAAACAAGTAAATAAATTGAAGGCATTCCAAATGGAAGAGGATATTTGTTTCCACCCTAACTATTAATTCGTCAACAAAAAGGTTAAGCACAAGATGCTACGGAAAAATATCCGTTGACTCTACACACCCAAAGTTGCATGCAAAGTTGCAAACCTTATTCTAGCTCAATTCTATTGGTTCCTTATCGAACTATTGTACTCCAAATCTTTTCATTCCCAATAGATTTTTTCATTCACAAGTTTAGATTTCCATGTAAGGTTATGAAAACACAAAAAATTCCCAGATTTCGAAGTTTACACTATGAACATGGAAGACAAGTATTTTATATGACAACATTTCAATATCGAGCGGATCTTACTTCATTTCGAATAAAGTAGCTAATATTAATGTTAACATTTACCCTCCCGTAGCCTGTGTTGTCTGCTTCAGTACATGTCAGTTCCACTGTATCTTCTTCTTTGAAAGAGCTTACGAACTTCACTGCAAGAATTATAAAATGAGTCATCTATGGTCACAAGTGTGATTGCTCTGCGATGCATAAGCTCGCACCAATTGATTCAGATGGCTTAAATGACCAATAAAGAGCAAAAGCAAAAATGACCAGTAACAGAACTACGTAATGTAAGTTTGTTATCCCATCTTACTTAGTGGTCTTTCTTCAATTGACAGACACTATAGGTTCATAGTTTTGCCCATTTGGTAATTAGGTCTGGGTATATTGTCCTAGCTCTTTTGATGAAGGATAGTATATGCTAATAAAGAAAATTGTAAACCATAACCAATTCTCAAGCACTGTTCATGCCTGGGGAAAATTCAAAAGACCACTAATGATGGTGACATTTTTATACACATAACAACTATAAGGCTCTGTATCTTTATCATGTAAGTAAAATTAGCAAGAACAAACAAACAGGGAACAGAAAACTTATGTACGGAATATTACCTCAAGAAAGAAGAGGAAACTCGTGCTCATGCTTAGGAACAGTCATAACGTGGGAGGCAACCTGAATAAGAAAAATGTGAAGACTAGTAAGGTCAATCAAAACCACATAAGGAAAATGGGGAACAATAGCACTAACTGGGGTATTAACACAAAGAGACATGCCAGAATAGCTGCAGCAAAAAAAAAAAAATGGGGAGGATCATACAGTAACTGATGTCTCTCCTGTTTCATATAGAACATCCATTGTTTCCAGACATGCTTCGAGTTTTACAAGTTCTCCTACCCGTGTCAGTGCCCTGAGTTTGCCGACACGAATAAAAAAAAAAAGAAACAATCACCGGCGTAGGATCTTGCTTTGACCAAAATATTCTGATAGATAAACAACTGAGAGATTACAATACAAACTACAAACTTCACCAAGACAAACACACTTTCAAAAGATTCCCAGAAAAAACAAATCTTGAACCAAGGAAACTTGCAGTTTGACCAATTACGCTAATTAGTAATTAGTATCTGGATGCATGTAGAACTCACCTCAACCGAGTTAGAAAGTCTTCTAAGAAAACATCAGTAACATTCGATAAGCTCAATTGGTACAAGAAAACACCTGAAGATGCTACGATGAGCTCAATTGGTACAAGAAGGCTCTTTATCAACGGTATGTAATATGTTAAGACCACCAACTACCCACCCTTTCAACCCCCCACCCCCTGGAGTATACCATTGTTCTTATTAATAACCCGTAATTACAGTAAAAGGAGCAGAAATCAACATATTAGCATAGAGAGACTAGTTTACTCACTGCTTCAAGTAAATCTTGTGTAGTACACTGTTCCTTTAATAGCTACATCTCCCACAGATTTCAAACTCTGTACGGAAAGAGGCCTGATATCATGTACCCATTTCAATGAACAAAACAATAACAAAATCACAGAAAACTACAAAGGACAGCAAATGGTTCTGATGAAGCTTGGGACTTACTTTACTCGATACCCATACTGAAATGTGGGCAAATAGTTGCAAGTTGCATTGTCTCAATCTCAAAGGCTTCAAAGGCCAGTTACCGCGGTGCTTCTTCCGTAAAAACCTAGATTGAACACCCCCAACATAGTTTAGTATTAAAAGACCTAATTCTACAAGAAGGACAACAGCGATAACATGGCTGAAGTTGAACGAATTCCAAATGGAAGAGGATATTTGTTTCCACTTTCCACCCTAACTAATAATTCGTAAACATAATATATCGTTTCAGTGAAAGATACCGTCATAGTGAAATAACCAGCCCCATTCGTAGTTACTGGTAATATAGACGCCTAAGTATCCTGATCAGGATTTTCTAAACAAGTGCAATCTAATAGGCAGTAGTCAACTTAAGTGTTATAACCAATTTGTTCCCCCCTGAGTGTACAATATATTCACAGATACCCAAGCTAAGCATAGGAAGCGATGGACTCATATCCGTCTGAGTATCAGCGTGTTCAGTATATCTCACCCCGGTAATTCTTCTTCTAGGTCAATTTTATTGGTCCTTAAGGAACTATTCCAATTCACTTCACTCACAAGTTTAGATTTCCAATAAAAAAATTGTAAAAATAAAACATAGTTAACTACCAGGTTTCTGGACTACTGATGTAACGTATCAGAAGCCACAAAATGTAATTGTTGGTTCTGTAAGAAAACCTGTAATTATTAATAGATGGTAAAAACATTCAACAAAAATTGATAAAGCTCACTAAAGAGCAAAAGCAAGAATGACCAGACCAGACCAGTAACAAATACTCCCTCCGTTTCAGGAAAAAGATAGTGAAAGTATCACTTTTCCAAAAACAGAGGGAGTATTTCGTAAGGTAGCTGTCCCTTCTTACTCAGTGGTCTTTCTTCACTCTGAAACAGTTCAAATGACCAGCACCATGGGTTCACAATTTCACTCCTTTGGTACTTAAGTCTGGGATACTGTCCTAGCTTTTTTTATTAAGGATAATATATCTACTAAAGAAAATCGCAAGTTACTATTGATTTTCAAGCATTATTTGTGTCTAGAAAAAGTTCAACAAACCCCTTGTGAGTTGTGAGTTCTGACATTGACATTTTTATATACAGAACAAGGATAGCACAAGTTCTGTATCTTTATCATGTAAATAAATATTAGAAACAACTAACAAACAGGGCAGGGTAAAGGCAGTAAGAAAAAGAAAACCTATGTACGGAAGATTACCCCAAGAAAGAAGAGAAACTCGTGCTCTTGCTTAGGAACAGTTATAACGTATGGGGCAACCTGAGTAAAAAAATATTGCGACGACTATTTAAGTTTAACCAGAGCCACATAAAGGGAAAGGGAGAACAATAACACTGGACGGGGTATTAATTGATGAGATGACAAAGAGACATAACAGCATAGATGCAGCAAGAAAATGAGGAGAAATACACAGAACTGATGTGTTTCGTACAAAGCATCTATTATTTCCGTACTCCTACCCGCGCCAGTCCCCTGACTTAGTCGACACAAACTAAGGTATTCATGAAACAACTGAGACATTACAGTACAAACTACAAACTTCGCAAAGACAAGTAGAGATTTTCAGAACATTCCAACAGAAAACAAATCTTAAACCAAGGTATTCATGAAACAGAGAGTTTGACCAATTATTCTAGTTAGTATCTGGATATATGTAGAACTCACCTCAACCAACTGCACCGAAATCGAAATCAAGCACCTGGAAATGCTATGATAAGCTCAAGGAATACACGAAAGCTCTTTATCAACGGACTGAGAATTTCTTCATTAAAAGACAGATTTGCCTGCATTAAGACCGCCTCCTGCAGTATACCACTGTTCTCATTAGTAACCCGTAATTACAGAAAAATAAATGGACATCCACATATTAGAATAGAGAAGGTAATTTACTCATTGCTTCAAGGAAATCTCGTGGACTGTAATGCTGTTCCTTTATAGCTATATCTCCCAAAAAATTCTAACTTTCTGCGGAAAGAGGACGAGTATATGTCTATTCAACGAAGAAAAGAATAAATCTAATGAAATTAAAAAGAAAAACAAGGAAGGACAGCAAATGGTTCTGAGTACTTACTTTACTTGACATCCAAACTGAAATGAGAGCAAATCCTTGCAAGTTACGTTGTCTCAAAGAACTGAGAGCTAATAGTTGCAAGTTGCATTGTCTCAAAGGCTGCAAAAGCCAGTTATCGCCGTGCTTGTTCCGTAAAAACCTAGATTTAACACCCCAGCATAGTTAAGTACTAAAATACCTAATTCTGCAACAAGGACAACAGAGATACCATGGCGCAAAGAAGTACACAAGTCGCGAAATCCAAATAGATAGGATATTTGTTCCCAGTTTCCACCCTAAGGTCCCTTACTAACATTCTATCATTTCAGTGCAACATACTGTCAAGGTGAACTAACCAACCCCTTACCTACTTTCCGGTGCACTGACGCCTCAATATCCTGATCAGAATTCCTAAGCAAGTGCAATCTAATTGGTAGCAATCAATTTAAATGTTATAACCAGATATTTTCCTCAGAAATTCACACACACACACAGGCTAAGCATAAGATACTAGGGAATCATATCCATTGAGAATTAGCTGTAAGTCTTCTTCTAGGTCAATTCTATTGGTCCTTATGGAACTACTCCAATCCATTTCACTCACAGATTCAGATTTGTATAGAAAATCATGAAAAAACAAAATGAACTACCAGATTTCTATATTATTACTGTAATGTATGTACCCAGATGAGGCCACAAAGAATGAAATCAACATAACGAAATTCTTAGTTGTATAACAAAACCTGTTATTATGTTTGATAGATGGTAAAAAGCGTTCAGCAAAGATTGATAAAGCGGTGTATTTCACAACAGGAGTAACGCTAAGTTGCTGCAATTGTAATCAATCAAAAAATCAGAAAATTAGGAATTCACAACTGTAAACCCTAACTGCATTCTTCTTTCTTTCTTGGTTCCGGTTCGATTTGTGGTAGAAATTCATAAACCCAGATACTCTCTCTCTCTCCTTTAAAGGTTGTTTTGAGGATATTTTTATAAAAATTCTAAAAAGAGGAAGGTCTAAAAATAATAAATAAAAACTACAAGGTCCTTGACAATAAATACATGTAAATGTGAAAATACACTGCCCGTAATTTTCTCAGGTGCTGATTAAAATAGGTGTCCTTACCATTAATTTTCTAAACTTTAAATCCATAGGAAGGATCCATGGACACTCTTAGATGGACAAGGTCGGACAAGATTTGCGCCACTTTCTCCATCAAACTCAAACGACAATGAATTCAAGTCTAATATTTTATTGATATGTTCCTATTATAAGATTTTACATTCCTACCAAAAATGATTGCAATTCGAGATAGCAAACCTGACCATCTACCGATCTTAATTAGGCCTGCACACGGTTCGGTTCGGTGCGGTTATTGGTAAAACCGTTGACCTAACCGTAATATGATCGGTTTTCACTTCAAAAACCGTCACCGAACTGTTCATAACTCGGTTCGGTTATAAACCGAACAGAGTCGAATCGGTTATTATTTTCATGTTTTCTACGGTTTTTAACCGATTTAAATTCTGTTCTTCCTTGTTGATTAAAAAAAAATTATTCTCATTTACTTAACATCTATATATTACAAAATCCATTTTTTGGATTAGATCTTCATATAAACATCTATTAGTTATAAATCCCTTTGAAGATTCATGTGAATTTATACAAATTCGTAGACCTTCTATTCAAAATTTCATCAGCAACATCTAAAAATTTAAACCCTAATAAATCTAACAAAAACAACTATATGTGTGAATACAAAATTAGAACATCCACAACATCTTGTTGTTTCTCATCTTTGATTAAACCCCAACCCAATCCTGCACAAAAAGCAGAAAACAACACTAAAATCATCAAAAAATTGATCAAAGAAAAACTAAAGATGAAAATAAGATTAATAATAAAACACATTAGAAAACACAGTAAAATAATTGAAAAAAAAATAGAAAATTAGGAATCCCAACCAACACAGAGAAATCTACTTAAAGAATTTCAATTCCATTTTAATTTCTATCTCCTCAAGAAAACAAAATAACCCTAAAATTTTGATATACCAATCAATCCCTATAAACACCTAATCATTCTTCAATCCTTCACCAATCGAGAGGTGGTGGTGTTGATGTAGCAGGTGGCGCTGGCGATGATGGTGTGGCCGGTGTCGGTGATGATGGTGTTGCAGGTACTGTTGGTGTAGTTTGAAATGGAGAAGAGAGAAAGAGAAGAAGATGTAATCGAAGAAGAAGAAAAGAGTGATTATGGTGGTCCTGATCTTCTTGGAGGGTGATGGTGATGAGTGGTTGTGCGGCTGTGAGGCAGAGGCAAGCAGAAGAGAAGAACAGAAGAAGAGATAAAGGGGAGAATGAAAATATTTAGGGTTCAACTAGGATTATATAGTATAGATAGAGGGTTCAGATTAGAGGAAATCAATGGTTACTATCAATCGGTTATTATGGTCGGTTCGGTGCGGTTTTGTGCCAAAACCGTGGACAAAACCGTAGATCCTACGGTTATCACTTCTAAAACCGTAACCGACTTTTAGATGAACGGTTTCGGCGCGGTTTCGGTGCGGTTACGCGGTTTCGGTGCGGTTTTGCGGTTTCGGTGCGGTCTTATGCAGCCCTAATCTTAATTTCAACCGTTAATTATGAATGTATGTTATTCAAAGAGGTAGATGGTGGTTTTATACATCTCGAATTGTGCTCATTTTTTGTAGAAATGTAGAGTCTTATAAGAAGAATATACCATCAAAATATTAGACTTAAATTCATTATCGTTTGGGTTTTGTGGAGAAAATGGCGCAAATCTTGTCCGACCTTGTCCATCTAAGAGTGTCCATGAATCCTCCCTCTTAAATCTATATATATTAGTCAAGTCCAATTAGATAACTAAGAAATAATAAATTCAGCTAATAATCAATGGGAGAGAGAAAAGAGAGATGGAGTCAAATGAGGTCATTAATCAACACTAAACAGGAGTCCAGAGAAATTAAGTAGCAGTAAAATTATCAAAGCAAAATGGATTCATCGCTCCGACACGTTCTACTTCTTTCAGGATCATATCTCGATGGTATAGGTCTCAGAAATTCCATTCTGTGATTCATATTTCTTGCTCTTTTTTTACATATCTTTTTTGTGATGTTTATAATTAATTTCTTGATGAAGAAGTTAATACCCTAGAGTAAAAAATGAAAAATGTGAACACATGACATGATCGGAAATATTGTTGGAATTTGATTTGGGAAAAAATCCTAAATCATTGGATTGAAATTTAATATGGGTAAGATCCTAAATCCCTGGATTTGGACAATAACACTAAATCTCTGTGAGGCGTAATTTAATTGGACAAACCCTAGAATCGTAATTATATTACAAGATTTGATGATTGTTGTGGCCAAAACATGGTGGTACAGAAAAAGAAGGTACAATTGAATGTTGGGAGTGTATATAACCTTTTCTGGTTATGTTTCAATGCAAAATGCATGTCATGTTCATTACTATTATCTATCTGATTTGTTCTGCAAATGGGTGAGGAAAGAGTAGGCCATATGTCCATTTTGACAAAAAAAAAAAAAAGGCTTTTCTCATCTTTTTCCATTTTTTGGGATGGTGACACAGTAGTATGACCTTGTTCATTTAGCTCACTGTCTTATATTCCTTTATTTCATTATGTCTTTTTTGTTTATTGAATGGTAGAATTTCTTTTTTGTGTATAGCTCGTTCTTGTCTGCTCTCATGACTCGTGTCATGGATCGGTGCCATTTGGACTATAAACTGGTGTGACCAAACCAATTTGGGGATTTGTATCTTGTGCTTTACTAGCTCTATTGGCATGCTTTGCACTTCATGTGAACACGGGAATCGGGTTTCGCTTCCACATGATCACAAACAATCTACATAAAAGTTGAATACGTGCACTGTGGTGTGAGAAGTATGGAACAAGCATAGGTAGATGATAATTCATAGATTCCAAACCCCTCTAGTTTGTCATGATCTCATTATCATCTCCTGGGATCCAGATAGATCTGGAATACGCACATATAAATGATACTATCGGTGCAAAAGGTAAAAGAGACAACGATATACGTGGTTCAAAGACTAAGGCCTACGTCCACGGTCCGAGGAGATTCACTATAAAATAAATGGTTACAAAGATGATCACAAGATCTTGTGATCATCGAACACATGAGCTAGAACTAACTTACTTCTCCCTATTCTCCCTATTCTCTCTCCTCTCTTTTTCCGATCCTCTCGGTGGGGGGTATACATATTTATAGTTAGAGTGAGTGGGTCCACCGACAAAGTGAGTAGGCGAGATCTTATCTTCTCGTACACTCGTGCATGGTCCGCGGACTTCTATATTATCCCGCGGCTTATACTCGTATCGCGGCTTCCTACCGCATCCTCGGCTTCTATCGGGTCCGCGGACTTCTATGTCAACCCTCGTTTCTTAGTTGGTCGTCCGACACGTGTTTTCTGAGCCGCATTAAATGCGGGTGGTTGGGGCGGTCCAGTCCGCACCGAGTGGTGTCAGTCCTCTTGTCACGTCTGTGTCAGTTAGACTACCTCTGACCGTTGATCATGCCTTGCCTCGTGATGGGTTAAAGCCATCCCTTGGTGCTACGCGGGACTACCTATCTCGGGTGCTCCTTCGCTTCTGACCGTTGGTTTTGACAGATGGCACGTAGTCTGAGTGCCACGGATGCCCCTATGTGTCATCCGTGAGTGATGTCATCCACGTGGACCCCGTTAGCGCACGTGGCAAAGGAGATAAATTGGTGTACTTACAATTTGCCCCTCTTCTTGCGATCGGGCGTTTGGCTTTTGTTGGAAGAAGAACCGTGTGGTACGTTTTTTATCTCCCTCATAACTCCTCCTAAAAAGGTGCTACCTGCATTTATTGTGCACGTTTCCCACGTCCGGCCATAACTGCCCTTTGGGTAGTGGACGGTTCCTTCTGTTTCTATATAAAGAGGAGTGAGAGAATGTGACTTTAATTCACATTCTCTGTTTTATTCTTTGTTCTTGTCTTCATCTTCTTAACTTCTTCTGACGCCATCGCTTCTTCTACTGCTGCTGCTGCTGCTGCTGCTGCCATCGCTACTTGTGGTTATCGTGGCTGCTGCTGCTGTGTTGTCACTTGTTGCTTGATTCTTCGTGATTCGGGTATGACTTTCTATTCCGTTTAATCTCCTTGCTTAAACTTGTCAAGTTTCGATCTTCGGTAGTGATTTGATGATGAGTTTTAAATTTTAATGTATCCTGGGTATTGAGAGTCGACACTACTGAGTTGGGTGCTCCATCGGTCATGTTTAGATTTTATTTCTTCTCTTGAGTTCGAATAATGATCTGAGGGTTTAGGCAACTGTTAGACGGACTGTTAGATGTAATTTAGGGTTTTCTTCTTTTGTACTACTGTTCTTGAGATTTTCTCGATTTTTGATCTTCTCTGCCTCTGATTTGAGTTCCTGTTCGTGTTTGTGCCCGTAGACATGTCTGACCATCCGCGGATCCCTTATCAGACTCCTCCGTCAAGTCCTCACCGATCTCCCCGGGATGATCCTAATGTAAGGGGTGGAGCTTCGCCTCCGCCTACTCAGGGTAACCTTCGGGATGGACGAACCTCCTCATCCTCCGGTCAGAGATCTTCACTTAGAAGGGGTGATCCTCCGCAGGGATCGAGATATGCCGCGACTCGTTCTAGAGGTGGGTCTCCTAAGAAACAGCCGAATCCTCGTAATGAACCTTTGGACGTGCAGCCCCTCCGCACTCAGCCTCCCACACGGACTAACCCATCCGTGCCTGGTTCAAGTAAGTCGACTAAAACTCTTACTTCGAAGAGAAAGGCTATGGAGATTGAGTCTTCGGGAGACTTAGTTCCTTCTAAGAGGAAGGTGCGGGTTCTGTGGAGGATGCCGAAAAAAGGTTTCGAGGATGACTCGCTAGTTACTTTCCGTCCTTTATCTCTCGGGTAATAAGAAGTTTACTTTTCGCCACATTGATCTTGAGGCCTTCAAGGTGAAGCATGGTCTTGACATTTTCAGGTTCGTTTCTATGCCGCTGATAAAGACATAACTTATGAGATGGTTACCAATTATAAGTACGATGCCTTTCATTTGCTGACAACCGTGGGTGCTTTCGAGGCTGGTTTGATGTTACCCTTGTATAAAGCTGGTGATGATTTCTACTATCGGGTTCTGTCTAGCCGCGATACTGCCAAGAAAAGTCATAATCGCGGGGTGCAACCGGTTGACAGAAACTATCTTCGCCATCTTCGCGAATGCTACCTTCGTAGCAAGGGGAAAACGATGATGACTTGCTATGCCCCTAGATTAGAAAAGGAGAAAGGGTGGTATACTCCTGAGAATTTCAACAGATCCTTTGGAGATTATGTTAACAGGAATACTCGTAAGCCGTGGTCTGTGAGTCTCCGGAACATTACTTCTGTTAAGGGGGAAGTTCGCCTTTTGAGTGAGGTAAGTGATTCCAAGATGGCGAGGATTCCTGGTGCCGAAGGTCTTCCTATTCCTGCTGAGGAGAGGATCAAGCGTGATCATGACTACGAGTGGTCTGCCACTGTTCTTGAAGTCGTTGGCCCGTGGGCCTATGGTTGGGTCCCCGGTCCCCGTGGTTGGCAGCCAATCGCTGATGGTCTTCCTCGCGGCTTCTCCCGCCGTTACGCGCAGACTCGCTCCCCGGCGGATGAGTTTTGCTGGTATGGATTTTGTTTATAGCCGCGATGTTGATGATGCAGAAGATGAAGATGTTCCTGATGCTATTATTCCTCCGCAGAATACAAATGTTGTTAAGGTGCGTTGTTTGTTTTCTTCGTATGTATGCCCCTACGTTTTCTTAAATAATGGTAATTATGCCAAGGAAAGGGGATGCCAATGGTGCTTTTATCATTATGTGTTGTAGGTGTGTAGAGGTAAGAAGATTAATCCCAAGCAATCATCGAATTCTCCCACCGAAGGTTCCTCTCATTTCGAGGATGTAAATAGTCCCGTGTGTGGTGATGAGGACTCTTCTGATAGGGAAGAGCGGGTGAGACTTCTCCACTTTGTTCAAGAAGATGACGGTGATCGAGCAGTTGACGGTGGAGGTGATGATCCGGCCACTGGTGGTGGTCAAGGTGATCCGTCTATTGGTGATGGTCAAGGTGACCTGGCCACAGGTGGTGGTCAAGGTGATCCGGCCACCGGTGATGGTCAAGGTGATCCGACCATTGGGGGTGGTCGAGGTGATTCGGCCACTGGTGGTGGTCAAGGCAACCCGACCATTGAGGGTGGTCAAGGTGATTCGGCCACTGGTAGTGGTCAAGGTGACCCGGCTGCTGCCACTGGTGGGGTTAAAGGTGATTTGGACGTTGGTGGTATTGGTGGTGGTAACTTGTCTATTGGTGGTGGTGGAAGTCATGCCGGGGGGGCTGCTCAGTCCAGTGTGAATGTTATAGATAAAGGTAAGGGACTTGTTCTGAGTAGTGGTGATAAGGATGGGGGTGGTTGTTATGAGTTCTCGTTTGGTAAGGTTTTGTCTGGGGAACAGTCATTTGACATGTCCACGGTTATGGGGCTTGTTTCGGACTTCACCCTACTTCCCGCTGGTGATGATTGGAGTGTTCTCGAGGATAGCTGCGTTGGTGACCCATCTGGCAGGTCTGATGCTGGGGCTTTGGTAGTGCCCTCCGAGGGTTTTGCTGGTACCTCCACTGTTGGTGGGGCCTTGGTGCAAGGTAATGTTGGTGCTGCTCATGGTGGGAATACCTCGGACTCCCCCTTGGATGATTTCTCGCAATCCTTAGCTGTGGATGGCGACGATGCTGTTTTGGCGTGGTTGCGAAAGAAAACTTGTTGGTAGTTCCTCGTCCCGCCCGTGATTGAAGGAGAAAAGAGTTCGGATGCTTTTACTCGGAGGTCCATGGAGTTAACCCCCGAGGAGGCGGTAGATCGAGGATGGGGTAAAAATCTCGTAGCCGGCGGGCTTGACCTTGTAGTGGATCCTCCCCTACCGTTGTCGACATGATGGCTATTCGATGGGTATCAATACGATTACCCCAGCGCGGTTATTGGAGGTTTGTCCTGTTCTTTTTATCCCTGACTTCTTTCAAATGTGATGTGAGCTAACTTCCCTCATTTTGCTGACAGATGATGAGAAGTGAGTATTGTAACCACCAACTTTACCGGCTCTTTAGGGCCAAGTCTCTAAAGTTAGAGGGGAAGCTTCGACATTGCGAACAGACGCTTTCAAGTGTCGAGGCTTCGGTATCCGCTAAGGATGAAGAAAATACCGAGCTAAAGAGTTTGCTCCAACGTAAGGAGCAAAGGGGGGCACGGAAGAGGCTCAGCCTACGTTCCGAGTTGGCTCTGGTTAAGGCCAAGTTAGTGTTCTTTGAGGAAAATTCCTCATCCATTTCAGTCTCAGTGCTCCCTCTTCTTTGGTAGTTTCCTGCTTCTTATTTATTCGAGTTTTCTCTTTCTTCCCTCCTCCATTCGTATTATCTTCAAGTGGGTGGAGTCCCCGAATTGTTGTGGCTTCGGAGTGAGAGGACTCGTCAAAAGGGGCGCATCGTTGAGTTGGTTGAAAAACTCAAGAGTGAGTCTGTAAATGGAATGCCCGCGCGGATATCCATAACGCGATGGCCGAAGAATGGCGTAAGAAAAATATTGCTTGGTAGATTTGCAAAATCGAAATAACCATGACCGCCACTTGTTTAACGGGGCCCTTTTATGGACGCGGGACAATCTTGAGCAAGCCCGCGGGCAGGTTTCTTCCTTAGAATTTAGACTTAATGTTCTGGAAGGCGAGCTGCGGCAAGCGCGGTCTTCGCATCCCTCGGATGTGCGGACTTATATGCAGCGTTTAGCCAAAGAGAGAGACGATGCTAGGGCGGAATGTAGTGCTCTCAGTAGTGCTCTGTCCGCGTCTCGAGCTGATGTGGCTCGTCAGGTGGAACGTGAGAGAGACTTAGAGGTGACTATGTATCGTCTCAACAAGGGATTGGAATTGAAGAATGATGAGGTTAATCGACATCGTCATTCGGGCTCGATGCTTCGAAATGACTTGAGCGCAAGTCAGTATGCTCATAATCTGCTGCAGGTAGATTATGATAAGTTATCAAATGAATATGATTACGCTGCAGAAGCGAGGGATTCCGCGGTTGATCATTGTGAAGGTATACGTCTTCGTCATCGAGTGTGCTTTGAATTGTATGTCATAACTCACCGTCTTCTTTTATTGTTCGCAGAGCTCCAAGTACAGCTTAAAGCCGCAGATGGAAAGTTTGCAGAAGCTCAGGCTAAGGTAGTTCAACTGGAGGGTCAAGTTAGCTACCATCGCGGTTTGGCCTCGTCTCAGGACGAAACGCTGAAGCAAGCTAATCAGAGGATAGATCAGCTTTGTACTTCCTTAAATCAGGCTGAGATGAGGAGCGTAGCCATAGGTCTAATGGCCCGCAAACAACTGGCCGAAGAGATTAATAAGATTCTTGGTGAGATTGAGCTGGACCTTAAGAAAAATCATGGGTTAACCAAGAATTATACTCGGCGTCCCATACCCGCGCTCCCATCAAGTTCTTCCGGGCCCTCCTCGGGTGGTAGCGTTCCTTCATCATTTGAAGGATAAACTCCGCAGATAACACTCCCGCTCAAGAAACCGTAGTTAGTATGCTAGGGATTGATCTCGGTTGCTTATCCTTTTTGGCGTTTTTGTTATATTGTCACCTTAGGGCTTGTAATCAACTCGCATGTATTAGATCAAACTTTGGTGTTTAAATCGATTTTGAATTTTGTTGAACTTATGTCCATTTTTTAACTATAATGGAAAATTCCGTAGTTATTGTAACCCGCGGATATCAATCTTTGAGTTTGATAAAGTGTATTGTTCGTGCAACTCCGTAGGTTGATATCCCGGAATCGTCTTGTGACCTTGCACCCCGGCCCAGCTAACTCCTGGGCCAGAGGATTCTTGGACGGTGGGGGTCTGCCCGGCGTTTAAGGATATACTCCATTAATGTTCGCGGCTTGTAATATTGCACGGATATCTCATTCCGTAAGAAGTCGCCTCCGGTCATACACTTATAGACATTTACAGAGGAGTTCCGAGAGATCGCATGTGTATGCTCCGATATATTGCGTGTGTGTGTTTTGCATGGGATATTGCCTGGTATATTGTATTGGGTGTGATTCATGCTTTGTGCAGAATATCCTCTTGCTAAGTATAACGTCGCTTCCTAATAATAGTAATCAGACATCAGTTTACGTGGTTGGCCTTAAGGCCTACATCCACGGGGTAACAATTGCATCGATATTTTATTATGATGTGACATGGTTTTCAATGTACACTTTGTGTAAGTAGTATATACATGTGGTTTATATGGTGTGTTGTATGTAGGTTGTGGGTTTTGAATAAATTGAAATGTGCGTGGGTAATGAACGGGATATGATATTTGAAAATGAAAACTTGGTATTGATTGAAAAATTAAGGTGCGTTACTCCTTTGTCGAGATAGAAACATGTGGATTAGCAAGTCCATTTTCTTCTTCGAAAATGTGCACGCAGTGATGGGTTATGGGTAGTATGGTTTGAGGTATTTGGCATTCCACGGATGCATGAGGATTTCCCTTTCATATTACGCAGATAGTAAGAGCCATTTCTCGCGATGTCGTGTATTATGTAGGGTCCTCCCCAAGTTGGTGCTAATTTTCCCCACTTCTTTTCTCGCTGGTATTGGGAATGGTCCTCAACACGCATCTTTGCCCTTCTACAAAATTCCTAAATTTTACTTTTTGTTATATTCTCTCGGCCACCCGGCGTTGGTAGTTTTCCATTCTTTGCGGTGCCGCTTCTCTTCTTTCTTCGAGGTCGTCAAGCCTTTCCAACATCATGTCCGTGGTGAGATTCTTTTCCCAGGCTTCGTCTTTGTAGTTGGAAGTAGAATTTCCATGCAGGATGACTGCCTTGACTCCGTAGGTGAGTAGAAATGGGGATTCTCCGAGTGGCGATCTTCGGGTTGTCCTATACGCCCATAGAAACGTTATGCACTGTTCGCACCATCGTCCTTTGTACTCGTCTAGTTGTTTTTTAAGAATGAGTGCCAAAGTTTTGTTTGTGGCTTCTGCTTGTCCGTTGCTTTGTGGGTATATGGGGGTGGATTTGTTTTTCCGAATCTTGAAGGTGTCGAACAGCAAGTCAATATTCTTTCCTTGTAGTTTTTCGTTGTCGGAGACTATCTCTCGGGGATGCCAAACCTGGGCAGATGATATTTTGAAAAATAAAAGTGAAGACGTCCGAATCCCGAATTCTTGCCGATTGCTTTTGCTTCTACCCATTTCTTTGAAATAATCCGTTGCCACTATTAGGAATCTTCTTTTCCCCGTCCCCGATATGAGTGGGTTTACTATGTCGATACCCCATTTCCCGGAAGGGCCAAGGGCTATCGACCGAGTTTAACTTGGTACTGGGCGTGGATTCGTTTACCAAATCTTTGACATTCTTCGCATCTCTTTGCCATTCTAGCCGCATCTCGGATCATGGTTGGCGGGCATAGCCTGCGTCTTTGCCTTATCTCGCTAGGGATCTCATTCCACCGTGATTCCCTGCGTCTCCTCTGTGTATATCTTTTAAAACGACGTGCCCCTCTCGACCGGGATAGGCGGCGACGCAGTGGTCCGAGGAATGATTTTCGATATAAGGCTTGATCTCTTAGTTCGTACATCCCCGCTCTTGACCGCACCTTCCTAGCCTTTGTTTGGTGTCCCGGGGGAGTTTCCTTCTTTGAGGAAAGAGTGGATTTCGATCTCCAATCCGCCTCCTGACTATAATCGTCGTCTTCCTCCGCTTGCCGTGTAATATCCTCGTTCTGGAAATCGTCGAATATGTATTCTCCGACCTCCTCGTCAGAGATATCTTTCTCCTTAGATTTGCGTTGATTAGCCGTGCAAGTTTCTGGGAGTTTGACGGATGGTTCGTATACTCTTGTTACCTTGATTGCTTTGACGTCTTCGTTTTTAAGCATGGAAGATATATACGCCAGAGCATCCGCATGTCTAAGCTCCTTTCTCGCGAGATGTCGGAAGCCGATTTTGGTATTTGGGAGGCCAATGCTTGCACTAGAGCCATGTATGCCACTAGTGTTTCATCGTACACATTGTATTCGTAGCCCCATCCGCCGTATGATCAGTTGTGAGTCGCTTGTTACCCGCACTTCTTGTATGCCCAATTCAATTATCAAGCGGAGAGCGTGGATCACTCCTTCATATTCTACGATGTTATTGGTATGGCCTTCGAATTCCAATCGAATGCGTGTACGATTCTCGTCTCCCGTGGGTGTGGTGATGACGATGCCTATCCCCGCGCCCTCTCTATTTTTTGGAGCCATCAACGAAGACTTCCCATTGCCGTGGGTTCACCTGGTTCAAGAATATTATTGGGCTCTGGTTTTTCTATTTCGGGGCGCTCATAGCCTTCCATCCTTGTATGCGTACTTCTTCTTCGTTGTCCAAAGGCAGTCTGCGAGAAAATCTGCTAATACCTGCGATTTCCGGGAGTGTTGGAGCTCATAGTGGATGTTGAATTGGTCGAGGTATGTGCTCCATTTTGCTATTCGTCCTACCTTTCCCGCCCCCTTTGAGGATGGCCTCTAAGGGTGCCCGACATGGGATACGTATGTCATGCGTCAAGAAGTACGTCCTCAGCTTTAAAGTAGACCATACGACGGCTAGGATTAGCTGTTCGATTCTCGTGTAATTTCGCTCTGCGGAATTCAGGGTCTTGCTGACATAGTAGATCGGTTGCTCCTCCTTCGTATGGGTTCTGACGAGCACTGCGCTTACCGCGTCGTCTGTTGCTGCAATGTAGAGTGCCAAAATCTCCTCGTGGTCCGGTTTCGAAGGATGGGATTTCTGCTAGGTATTGCTTAATGCCCAAAAAAGCTTCTTCGCATTCTGTCGTCCATTCAAATTTAGTCCCTTTCTTCAGTATGTTGAAGAAGAGCTTGCACCTATCCGAGGATCGTGATATGAACCTTCCCAGAGCTGCTAGGGATCCATTGAGCTTTTGTACCTCTTTTAGGTTCTTCGGAGATGGCATGTTTGTTATGGCTCGGATTTTTTCGGGATCTACTTCAATGCCCCTTTTTGTCACTAGGTATCCAAGAAATTTTCCTGAGGTCACTCCGAAAGTGCATTTTTCCGGGTTTACCTTCATGTTATGTTCTCTCATAGCTCCGAAGATATCCTTCAGGTCCTGGTGATGGTTCTTTCTTATTTTGCTTTTTATGAGCATATCGTCGACGTAAACTTCTAAAGTCCTGCCGATCCATGGCTTGAAAATAGCATCGACCATCCTTTGGTACGTTGCTCCCGCGTTTCGGAGTCCGAAAGGCATTCTTACGTAACAATAAAGACCGTGGGGTGTGTAAAATGCAGTATGTTGCTGGTCTTCTTCACTTAAAAATAGTTGGTTGTACCCAGAATATCCGTCCATGAATGACAACTCTTCATATCCTTCTACCGCGTCGACTAGCTGGTCAATGTTCGGGTAGTGGATAGCTATCCTTTGGGCACGCTTTGTTCAAAGTTGGTGAAGTCGATGCAGATTCTGACTCCTCCATTTTTCTTTGGTACTATGACCATGTTGGAGATCCACGTGGGGTATTTGACTTCTTTTATAAAACCGGCCTCTAATAGCTTTCGTAGCTCCGTTTCTACTGCTTTGTGATGCTCTGTGGCTACCTTTCGTATCTTTTGTCGTACCGGGAGTGTGCCAGGTTTAATGCGCAGCTCATGCTGTACCGTCTTTGGGTCTATTCCCGGCATATCGGATAGTTTCCATGCGAAGACGTCCGCATATTCCTTTAGTAGTGTTATCAGTGAAGCTTCGCGTTCTTTGCTCATTAGAGTTCCTATTTTGATCTTTCTAGGATTCTGCTCCGTCCCTATGTTGATCTCTTTCACTGCCTCCAAGGATGTGAAAGTGGGCTTTGGTTCCCCAGTGGGGAATTTTCTTTAATTGCTATTTGGTAGCCCGCATTCTTCGCTCTGATTAACCTTTGATGTGGAGGCCTCCGTGTTTTCTACAGAGTTCCCTTTAGCCAAGCTTTTTCCCGAGATTTCCTCCAGATATTCATCGATGGCCTTGTCTTTGGATACCGTCTTGCTACGAGCCTTGCGGGTTTTCCTTTTCTCATCTTCTTCGTTGTTGAGTTGTATTTGCATCGCGTGGCACTCTTTTTACTAAGCTTGGTCACCCTTTATCTCCATTATTCCTAGGGGAGTGGGAAACCTAAGGTATTGATGGTAGGTAGCTGCGACCCCCTTGAGCTTATGGACCCATCTCCGTCCAATAATGGCATTGTAGGGTGAAGGCGTGTTTACCACACTAAAGCGAGTGTCGATTTTCATGGGGCCTGCATCCACTTGTAAGACAATATCCCCAGTGGGCTTCGTAGCCGTGCCATTGAACCCGTAGATGGTGTAGTGTGAAGTCAGGAGTTGCTCATCGTTAAGCTCCATGCGTTTGAATGTATCATAAAACAATACATTTACGGAGCTTCCTCCATCGATGAGGATTTTCCTTATGTTGCATCCTCGCGATTGGCAATGTGAGGATTAATGGGTCATTGTGATCTTCCATGTCGTCCTCAATATCATCGGCTTCAAAAATTAGAGGCGCGTTCATCCACTCCTCGTGCTCTTCCACTTCCTTCCCGTTTATACTTTGTAAAGCTCATGCATAATCTTCAAATTGTTTTCTCAAGTCGTTTTCCTATTTGTCTTTGTTAGGGTTGGTTCTTTGCTTTACGAGCAGGATATAGAGTTCAATGTGCGGTTACCCTCGGGTAGTTGGACCTGTTTGCCTTGCGTTTGGTTCTATCTTCCATTCCAGCCTTTTCCACATATTTTTGAGATCCCCCGTATCTATCAGCTTTTGTCTTTTGCTATCTTGAGATTTTTGCATTTCTCTCGTCGTGTGTCCGTAGAAGCGGTGGAAATCGCAGATACTCTTTGGATTCTCGCAGAGGCCGGTGGTTGTTTCCCTTTAGACCAGGGCCAGTCTAAGTCTTCGCGATCCTTGATCTCCTTCAGTATGCGTGGATAGCTGGTATTGAGCTTCGTATAGACCCGGTCTTCAAACTTTCTGCCACTCCTTTTGCGATCGTCTTTTCGATCCTTTTGGTGTGGGCTGGGCCTGTCTTCTAACTCCGCGGAATTTGTCCGTGGGGTTCGTTGTACCTGCGCTCGGGGGTTATCTTTTTGAATTTCTTCTAACCTGGCATGTTTTTCAATGATTATCCTTAAATCTCCCTCAGTGGTTGGGGAGGTACCGTGGATTTCGACAAACAGCGGACTCATCCTATCAAGCCCCCATTTGTAACAGTTAATACTCACCACGGGATCCACGTGTCCAATGGCCCCGACATACTTTGTGCCATCTATCATCGGTGTATTCTCGAACGGACTCCTGTACTTAATTGCAAGTGAGAAAAGCTTGTCCATCCCCGTGTTCACAACTTTGTTGTACATGTAGGTGGCCAGGAACTTTTCGGTGAGTGATCATATGAATTAATGCACCCCTGGCTTGAGGTTATCAAACCAAGATAGCGCGGATCCTTTTAGGCTTGAAGGAAATATCTCGCATAGTATAGCCTCATCGTAATCCCACCGGCCATTACCCTGTTGTAATATCGTAGATGAGCTGAGGGGTCCGCGGATCCGTCGTAACATTCAAAGGTCGGGACCGGACATTTTTGCGGAATGGTAGCCGTAGCCAACTGTCGTGCAAGGGGGGTAGTGTTGGCTTCCTTCATAATCTGTTCTAGTCTTCCACCTCCTTGCCACGGTTTTGAGTTGATTGATCTCTGCTAGCATTTCCGCGCGGAGGTTTTCCATTGCCAAACAGTGCTCGTCTTGAATGGATGATCGTGTCTTTCTTGTGGGTTGCGATGTTGTGGCTTCCTCCGTGTCGTAGTAGTCCGGAATTTCTGGTCGGTAATCTGGGTCAGACCTTCTGTTATTCCGCGCATCTCTCTGGGGTATTGTTCTTCGGTTAGCCGTTGCAGGGATATTCTCGAAGACCGTCCCTCCGTCCCTGTTCTGTATCGCTGAGTTAGCTTCGTCATGCTGATTCTCTCGTTCGGAGCTTCGGAGGATCTTCTCTCTTAGTTGCTGGTTTTCTTGAGCTAACAAGGCCACCGCATCCGCATATGTTAGTTGATTCCTCTTTAGCTCCTCCAGTTGCGCCAATATTTGTGTTGTTTGGTTCGACGCTTGATTGGGGGTTCCTTCCTGTAGTTGAGCTTGTCCCTCGGGGATCGTGGTATTGATCTCCCCCATGAATTGTATGCCCGGCTCGATTATTCCGTTGGATCCTACCTGTAGTTGTCTGCTTTGTTCATTGTCCGGCGGCATCCCATAGGGATGGTTCTGGATTATTGATTCGGCTATAACCTCCTGAGGGTCGACTGGCCTGGTCGCAGCTGTCACTTTAGTAGCAATTGCTTGGGAAACCCCCTCGGTTGGTGCAGCAGCTCTTGCGGCCGCAGCTTTCTTTGCTTCAATTGCGATGATGCCCGCGTTTAAGAGCAATGTGCTTTCCGCCCCGGTCTGCGTATTGTCCGCGGCTGTGCGTCCTTCGCCCTTTTGTCTGCTCCTTGTTACCGCTGGTGTGGTCCTTGGAGCGTCTCTTGGGGTTATCTTTGTCTTTCCAGCATCTTTGTTCTTTTCCATTGCAATAATCTGCACAGAGAAAGTGGGAGGTAATCCGAGACCCAAGAGTCCACGGGTTGGCTGTTAGTTCAACTTTGTTTTTGTTAACTCGATTTCTAGTGGTAATGAGTGTACTTAGGTTGTTAATTTGGCGATTAGTACGACAGTCATAGACAGGTGTGGATTTGATCGGGATAAGGTCCATGGGTCAATATTTGCAAAAAAGCCCAAATCTTTTGGTGGAAACTTTGTTTGAAATTCTAATTAAAACCTAGATGTATTGGTAGAAAACACAACAGTCTAAGAACAAGTCTGTTGGCTAAAAACCCAGATCTGTTTGTTTAAAAAGTCACATAATGCTCAGATCTGTTGGTAGAAAACACAATAGACAAAGAAGTGTGCGAAAAGCGAATCCATGAATAGATCTATTTGTTTAGATAAAAATATTTGAGGTTGAGGCTGTGAAGTCACAGGAAAAGATAAAATCTTTTTACCGGGACAAGGTCCCTGTTTCTAGCGCCAAATTGTGAACACGGGAATCGGGTTTCGCTTCCACATGATCACAAACAATCTACATAAAAGTTGAATACGTGCACTGTGGTGTGAGAAGTATGGAACAAGCATAGGTAGATGATAATTCATAGATTCCAAACCCCTCTAGTTTGTCATGATCTCATTATCATCTCCTGGGATCCAGATAGATCTGGAATACGCACATATAAATGATACTATCGGTGCAAAAGGTAAAAGAGACAACGATATACGTGGTTCAGCACTAAGGCCTACGTCCACGGGTCTGAGGAGATTCACTATAAAATAAATGGTTACAAAGATGATCACAAGATCTTGTGATCATCGAACACATGAGCTAGAACTAACTTACTTCTCCCTATTCTCCCTATTCTCTCTCCTCTCTTTTTTCCGATCCCCCTCTCAGTGGAGGGGGTATACATATTTATAGTTAGAGTGAGTGGGTCCACTGACAGTGAGTAGCTGAGATCTTATCTTCTCGTACACTGTGCATGGTCCGCGGACTTCTATATTATCCCGCGGCTTATATCGTATCGGCGGCTTCTACCGCATCCCCGGCTTCTACCGGGTCCGCGGACTTCTATGTCAACCCTCGTTTCTTCCGTTGGTCGTCCGACACGTGTTTTCTGAGCCGCATTAAATGCGGGTGGTTGGGGCGGTCCAGTCCGCACCGAGTGGTGTCAGTCCTCTTGTCACGTCTGTGTCAGTTAGACTACCTCTGACCGTTGATCATGCCTTGCCTCGTGATGGGTTAAAGCCATCCCTTGGTGCTACGCGGGACTACCTATCTCGGGTGCTCCTTCGCTTCTGACCGTTGGTTTTGACAGATGGCACGTAGTCTGAGTGCCACGGATGCCCCTATGTGTCATCCTGTGAGTGATGTCATCCACGTGGACCCTGTTAGCGCACGTGGCAAAGGAGATAAATTGGTGTACTTACACTTCAGGCGCTTTGCACTTCAGGCGTGCTTTTCACTGCTGCCACCACCATGGTCTCGCATTGCTCCATTCTTCTCGGTACAAACTCTTTCCTCAGAATTTTCTATTAGTTAATTATTATTATAATCTCATAATTAAGCAGATTAGTTAAGTTAACCTATAAAATTAACTAGCTTATTATTGGTATGTTTTATATTATGTGGGTCCAATTTTAGGAATAAAATAGTAACTAACTTTTTGTAGTAGAAATTAGGAAAAACATGCCTATGATAAAAATAAAAGAAAATAAGAAACGTGTTGCAGGATGTTTTGTGGTCCGTGTAAAGCGTAGAGTAGATGTAGCTTCATATTTTCCAATGAATCAAATATCATATTTGAAAAATCCACTCAACCCTTAACCAATAATATGGAAATTAGCTACCTATAACTATGAAATCCACATAATAAACGAAACAAAAAATAAAAATAAAGCAAATCCAAGTAGTGGCTCTCTCAAAACCCTCCGACTAGAAAAGAATAGTGATAGGTAGAGGACTTTTCTTTATTATATTTCTTCTTGTTTTCTAAACTAGGTAAAATCCTCAAAAATCCATAATAAATAAGTTCACCGAGCCCATATGTGAGAAGAACCATTCAAAAATCTTTGCCACAAAAAAAATGGTCGCCGGGTCCAGACAATTGGCCGGAAATTGACCGATAAAGTCATCTCGGGTGACCGGGAAAGTCAAACTAGTAACGGGAAGTTAACTGAGTTAACTCAGTCAGGTCATGAGTCAGTGGGCTCAACTCAGTTACCATGAGTCAGAATCAGCTAGCTGACTCGTCTAACTGGGCTGAGTGGTCTGGGCATAAGTCATTTGCACAGGCCATAACCAATGATGCGCCGTGATTGGTCTTGGCCAAATTCTGTTGCTGCCCCACAGGTACCGCTTCAGCTTTTGCTACTTTTCTTCTGCAGAATCGTACATCGCAATATCATCTTCTCAACACCAGTATTTGCACACTCATACAACAAAGAATCACCACCAATGCCGTCATCTCATTCTCGTAGCTTCTTCTCCATTCCCTTGATTTCTGTAAACTCGATAGCTTCCACTCTTGATCGAATACGCCTCAAACCACCGCAAACAAACACACACTGACTTCTCCAGTTCTCCCTAACCACCAACACATCTTAGCTGTCATTTCTTCATCACCAGAAATATCATGAACATAAGCACCAGAATCATTCACTCTATCTCAGTACCAACACCGGACTATCACCAGCTACCAGCTCAAATCATTACCATTAACACTGTACAATGCATCTCAACAAAACCAGTTAGCACCAGATTAGCACAAACCCATCATGTCCTGCAACTCTAACTTCAATCCATAACCCTTCCGCAACCTCAATTACGCAGCAAAACCAACTCATTCTATCTATAGAAAAATTAATTAAGCATCCAACATAGTAATTTGTGAGTCCCACTTTCTGCTTATAAATGATTAGCCCGGAACCAACTCCAATGCACCAACTTGTAGTGTTTGTCCCACGGCCAAATTACCATTCCCATTGAGTAATTCCTTTACTGCATGTCATGTGCCTTTCCTTGTCTAGCTAGCGAGATAAATGCATACTGCCCAAACCTCCATTAGCTATTAGAGATAAAAGTATTAAAACTCTTCATTTATCTTACATCTAATTCGCCACTATTAAGCCTCCAATTCTTTCTTCCACATCACTTTTTTGCCTAGCACCAATTCCGTCCGCCACCATCAATCCAGTACAAAATTTACAGCTAAAATGCAAGTTTGTTCACATCGGTCTACTTGCAATCCCAACATAGCAACAACCATTCTCTAACTCAGCCATCAATCTTGACATCAAACTCTGCAAAGCTCATAGTCCATACATCCCATCCTGATCCTTTACTGTCAAGAACATCTCTTCCCATTATTAACCACATCAGTGCTTTGTTCTTCTATACAGCCTCAAGACTCAACGGCCTGCACGCCAATATCATTCTTTGAAGCAACTCCATCACCAGTTCTCAGCTACATACTCAATTGCTCCATCTCACTGCAAACCAACAACGTCAGCTCAATCCAATCCTCCACATAAATCATAACTACAACAGCAAGAACACCATCTTTTTGCTTCTCCAATTTCTCAAATTCAGCTGTAACAGACCTCAAACCTTCTTCTCTGATTTTCCATCTCCATCAAACCACGGCTTCCTATTTTTGGCAACCATCGAATTAAAATCAAACCCACTCTTCCCAATCCTTCACAGACTCCAATTACTCCATTGAATCTCACAGTTTCACATAAATTATCATAAGAACCCTAATCTCTCCTCAAACTCCTCTTCTTTCTGAAATTAACAACATATCCCCATTTAATCCTCCTCTTCTTAACAGCAGCAGGAACGAGCATCTATCTTGTTCTTCCGATTCTCGAGTTAATCCCTAATTTCTCCACCATTTCTTCCATATTCAAACACAAACCCTAGATTTCTCTCCTAATAAAATCCAGCAGCAACACCATCTATCTTCTAGTCACATTAATACATTGAACCCATATTCTAACATCTCCCGATCCCCGCAGAGAGATCAATCTTTTTCATCTTCTCGATTTCTCTCTGAATGAAGCAGTCACTCGTTTACAGACAGGGAAGGAGAAATAAAATCGAATAGTTTTCTAAGGAAATGAATTTTTCTAAGGCAACAGTTGAATAAGCTAGTATATTTTCTGGGTCACGCTGGCCACTTTTTATTTAGAAAGACTTGTAACCACAAACTTGTGTGTTTACTATTCTTGTTCATTGAGTTTGAAGGCAATTTTATTTTTTCATATTGTTTGGGTGTAATCAATTTTTCTTCATACTCTCATTGCAGGTTATCTTGTATCCATTGTTTGAGCTTTACATCTTGTTCTCTTTTGGACTACTAGCTGATTGTTGGGGGATAATCACTAATATGCTCAACTTCAAGAAGGTAATAGTGTTTCATTATGTGTATTTCTATTTCAAAATTTCAATCTGCCAATTATAGTAGTAGTATATGCACATTAGTATAGGTTATTAAATTGTTGCAGTTCTCATTTGTATATCCAGGTTGCATCTTTCAGTGATATTTTTATTGCTGATGCACTGACTTCTCTGTCAAAGGTAAAAATTGGACTTGACATTTATTACTTTTAAATTTTTTGATTAACTAGTACTTCACAAGGTGATCAATTCGTTTACAAATATATACACATAGGCATTCGCAAACATACCATGCTCATTGTACCGGTGGTACCATGGACCGGATGGAGAGGTGCTACCATGGAGAGATTACCCACTATGCATGAGTAGTCATGGTTGCATAGCTTTTCCTTTGCTAATCATGGTTCCATATGTAGTGCGAGTTCCAGTGCTTTAGGGATGGCGGTTTCAACTCTAGAGTTAATGGTAATTCAATTCTTACTTCATTCCATTTAATATCTAAATTTTAATACGTGATTGTAGATATCGTGGACACTTAAAATGTTTAATTAATTTCTTGTCAATTTGATGTAGGGATGAAGTTCATTACTATCGATCTTGTTCCTAGTCTTTCAATCACTATACTCCACCGATCATGCAAGTTGGAAGATTCTGTTTCTGTGCTTGGGTGTGATAAGTTCCTCATACTTGATTTTCTGGAACGTCAAGTATGATTTGGATGTGATTGGGAGGTAAAATCACTTCCCTTAAATGAATTGTTAAAGTCGTGATATGTCAAATCACTCTGACTTATTTTATTGATTCACACTGCTTAAAGCCTAGGTATCTTACTCTCAATGTACCCTAAACATCAGCAGGTCAGCACATTAATACTTCCAAATCCACCATCCAAAGCTCAACCAACAAAAATTGCTTTACCTTCATCAAGCTTTCAATATGCCCACAACCTCGACACCACCGATCTACCTAGGAATCCAATTCAAGCACGGAAGATCCTCCCGTCATATTTATGAACCTCTGCTAAATAGGTTAGCACGCAGGGCAAAGGGATGGATAACGAAGTGCCTAACACCTTCCGGAAGATTAGCTCTGATAAAATCTTCCCTAACCCCTACATCAAATCACATAATGCAAGCACAACTTCTTCTTATCAGTGTCAATAAGAAAATAGATCGTATCACTAGGAATTTTTTCTGGGGACATGACTCCTCGGTTAAGAAGCTCCACCCTCTAGGTTATAATAAGCTGACTAGGACCAAATCAGAAGGCGGTCTCGGAATCCTAAAAAGCAACGATCATAATAAAGCACGACTCATGAAGCGGGTCTGGAACATCCACGAGAAACCGATTCAATCTATGCTAGCCTTTGCGTGAAAAATATCTTAGGCAATAACCTCTCTTTTTAGGAACTCCAGGCTATCACATCTTCAACCAGTCCTCAATGGAGGCAATTAGCATCCCTCATTCCAACAATCAAACAACATCTTTTCCACAAAATCGGAGATGGCCCTATTCAAGAAAACTGGATTCCGCAATTTGATAATACCACGGATCCGGCGAGTCATTACCCAATTCGGATGGTTATTTGACCTCATTGATCCTTTCACTCACACTTGGAATCACGATAAACTAAACCTCCTGCCACCCCACATAATCCAACGAATCGTGAATATCCACCTTCCCCAAAACAACCCATCTGATAGCTACATCTGGCCTTTCACCAAATCCGGAAAGTACACCACATCATCTGGATATCATTGTTTAGCCAGCTCTTGGGATCATTCCTATCGAAACCCTTCACCACCAACTAAGTTTCTCTGGACACTCCCATGTCCTCCAAAATTACAGCTGTTCTTATGGAACGCAATTAAGGAAGGCCTCCCTACCTTCACTATTCTAAACCATATCCACCTCATCGATACCGACATTTGTCCACAATGTAGCACTGGTCCGGAATCTGCTGGCCACATTCTCCTCCATTGTCAAGTGGTTGTGGCCGCATGGAACATTCTCCACACAAGACTCCTAGTCACTTTATCACAACCCAAAATCTTCCAAACTTTCCAAATCCCCAAATGACAATCTCACAAATTTTACAATTGAAAACTCACCCCTTTGTCAAAACAGCCTTCTGTTTCCTTTTCTGGTCTTTATGGATAGCTAGTTTTGATTACATTTATCGACAACGACAACCAAATCCGGGTAACATCGCCCAGATGGCTCTCTCTCTCTCTCTCTTCAACAAGAGTTCTCTTGGGCACAAGAGCACCTCCCTCCCGTGCTACCTGGAATACCAGCTCCTGCAAACCCAAGAAATGGAGAACGAACGTTTACTACAATCTTCATAGGATGGATCAAACCTAATCTAGACTGGGTCAAGATCAACACAGACAGAGCAGCACGAGGACACCCTGGAATAGCTGGAGCAGGTTTCATCTGCAGAGATGCTTATGCCAATACCCTGGTAGCCGTATCACAGCCACTAGGAATTACCACCGCCCTCACGGTTTGAGTCATGGGCAATGCTCATAGCGACCAGGATGGCAAAAGAACGAAGCTGGCCAAAAGTTCAATTTGAAAGCGATTCGAAGACCTACTTCGATTCCTAACCTCAGATGTCGATCCACCATGAAACATATCAGGAATGATCGCTGAAACCAAACAAATCATGGGTCAGATCCCTCATTACACCATCAACCACAACTACAGGGAAGGCAATCAAGCGGCAGACGGACTAGCCAATCTGGCAGCGGACAAAAGCCAATTAAAGAACCTTACAACTTTATTTTGGGATCACACAATCGTAATGGAGGACTCCTTGGATATTACTTACCCTCGTGTAATTGCTGCTTAATTTTAATAATATCTTCATGCTTAAAAAAAAAAACAAAAAAAGGAAAAGAAAGTGTGAAACATTTTATTGACATACAAAGCTTCAGAACCTAGGCTTGAGCCTATAAGGTATTTTGTTGTACTGCACTTCAACCAATGCAAAGGATTTTGTTTATACATTTATTAATCCGTTCTCTTCCTTTCTTCCAAAAATATTGAGGTCCAATGATTATACTTGCACCCACTAAAAATCCCAAAGCTGTCAACGTGAATAGCACCCAGTCAAACTGCTGATCATCTTCATAATTCAAACTATTTTGTGGTGACTCGGAAGGTATTTTGCAGTCTTTGGGAAGAGGAGATCCACATAACTTATCATTTCCTTCAAAGGAACTTGGGAGAAAAGTTTGAAACTGATTTCCTAATGGGATCCTTCCCTCTAATTGGTTGAAAGATAGGTTCAATAACGAAAGGGTCGACAAGCTTGCTAACTGGAACGGGATTTCCCCTGTCAACTTGTTCTGCGAAAGGTCTAATGACTCAAGATGTTTAAGCTTCCCAAAAGTTGATGGAATTGAACCTGTGAGAGAATTTCTTGAGAAGTTGAAATTGTAAAGTGGCGTGAAATTCCCAATGGCGCTTGGGATTGTCCCCTCCAATTTGTTATTTGAGAAGTCGATGCTTGTAAAAGCGGTTACGATCTTCACCATTTTTACTTCTATCCCCTTGTTTGTAATTTCTATTTGGTAGTTCAATCTTTTACCCGCCAAATACTCAAATCCCAATATCTGATCCTTGCGATTCCATTCTGCTTTTGTTTCATACGCCATCATGGCCTTCCAACCTGAAAGGCATTCTTTAGATAGAACACCTGAAAACCCATTAGAGGATATGTCAATAATCTGCAGCATTGGGAAGTTACAGTCATTTCCATTCCCAAGGAACCGTAGAATCTGTTGGAACGCAACACAAGAACACGCAACTCGGAAATAGATCCCAACCAAGAAGGAAAAACCCCATCCAATTGATTGTTTCCAACATCTAAAATTTCCAGCATGGTACAATTAGAAATAGATGCTGGTAGCTGCCCTTCTAATTTGTTTCCATTAAGATTGAGTGTCCTCAAATTCCAAGCTTCTTCATACAATGACTCACCACATACATTAGGTACTGGTCCGCTCAAGTTATTTCCTCTTAGATTTAATACAACAAGACTTGTAAGGGATCCCAGACACGAGGGTATTTTTCCACTCAAGTTGTTATACGAAAGATCGAGAATTTGAAGCTCAATAGCATCACATATTGACGCGGGAATTTCTCCATTAATTTGGTTGCTTGAGAAAGACAGAAAAGAAGCACTTGAGAGGTACGAGGAAATATTTGGCATCATGGTGAAGTTATTGAATGAGTAATCTAAGAAGCTGACACCTAAGGATGACAAAATTGGATTCTTCCCTTGAAGCATGTTGGAGTGCATGTCAAGGTATTCTAAGTATTGAAAACTATTGACAGGTAAGGGTCGATCAGGATCCTCCAGGAAATTGTTGGAAAGATTTAGCATTCGAAGATTTCCATCGCCGATCTTCCAAATCCAATCAGGTATTTTCCCATGGATTTGATTATTTGAAAGGTCTAAATTTTGCAGATTAGATTGATTTTTCAAGAAAATTGGGATTTCTGGCAGATTACAGGAACTTAATTTCAAGTATTGAAACTGGGGATATAATGCAAAATTAGTATTAGTAGTATTGATCAAGAATCTGTTACCTGATATGTCAAGTTCCTGGAGATTTCTCAGCTTAGGAAAAAGCATATCTAGTGTTGTCCCACTAAAGTTATTCGATCTGAGATTAAGAATGTCAAGTTTGGAGAGTTTGGAAATGGACACTGGAATAGGCCCTTGAAATTGATTGTTACTCAGATCAAGGGACTCTAACATAGAAGAAGATACGTCGGGAAACTTGCCAAGTTGACCTGCGAATTGATTATTGGAAAGGTCTAAAAATACCAATGAAGGCAGAGAAAACAGAATCGATGGGATTGTACCGTTGAGTGAGTTGTTCACCAACTGCAGAGTACCTAGTTTCGGAAGTTTATTCCATTCTGAATGAATTGGACCTGTTAACCGGTTACTTGAAATGCCGATATATTCGAGATTCTCAGACCCACTAAATAATGGGACTGGACCAGTGAAACCATTTTGCGAAAGGCTTAAAAATACAAGATTCTTGCAATTGATTGGTGGTATTAAACCAGTGAAGTTGTTCCATGCTAGTTGCAAAATTTGAAGTTGGTCGAGATTTGAAATTGAAGCGGGAATTGATCCATTAAATCTACCATTAAAGAGCTTTAAGTTGGATAGAAATCTAAGATTACCAATAGAGTATGGTAACTCACCAGTGAAACTCGTACCTGACAATACCAAATCTTGAAGCATTCCATCTTTGCGGAATTCTGGTAAAGAACCTTGAAGACCTATATTATCTTCTAGGTAGAGATTTTTGAGTGTTCTTGAATTGAGAATTCTTTGTGGAAACTCTCCATGCAACTCACAATGACTGAGATCTAGGAAGGTCAAATTGGGGAAATCTCCAAGAAAATCTGGTATCTCAGTTGAAAAATTGTTCCAACTTAGTTGAAGTTTAGAAAGTGATTGAAGTTGTGAGAAAGATGGATGAAAAGGCCCCGAAAGAGAACACTGCGACAAACTTAATACTTCTAGTTTAGGGAGAGAAGAGGACAAGGTGCGAGACCACTTGTTCCCGTCATCGGATATATATATACCATCTAACCGGAGTTCTTTAAGACTTGTTAAATTACGAGTAATTATTTCAAGATTTGGATCTATGAGTACCGGAGACGGACCAGAAAAGGTTTGAGTGCTAGAGAGATCGAGTGTAACCAACCTTGTCATACGTGAAAATGCGATTGGAACTTGCCCGTTGAAACCCGAATTTGACAGATTGAGGTGAGTCAAGCTATCAAGCTTATCGAACCCAGATGGAAAATGAGTAGTGAATCCATTAAAAGCTAAATTCAATTTCTCAAGATAGTGAAGCTTGAATAAACTACTGGAACTATTTACTCCATCTTCAATGGATTCATTACTAAGGTCTAAACTGATAACACGACCACTTCTATCACAAGTAACGCCATCCCAAGAAGAACAACAATCGGCGCTTGAACTCCAGGAACTGCGCTTTGTTGAAGGAGAGGAAGATATAAGACTTTGATTCAGTTGCACTAACAGAGTCCTTTGATCCTTCAAACACTGCCCTTGTACCCTAATGTTTTCATTAACTTGTAAAAGAACCGAAAACCAAAAAAGGCTTGAAATGAAACTTGACAATCTCATTGGATACGACTGATATACAATGAAGAAGTTATTGATCAAGTTAGCTCATGAAGAAGAATCATTTCAATATCTTCTATAACCAATTATAGGCAGCTTACTTCGTTGGTGGTGGTCCATTGAGTAAACTATTATTGTTTTCTGTTTCGTTTATTCAGTAATGCCGGCTGCGCAATTTCCTCCATTCACATCTACACGCACGTTACAACCATTTCCCTTATTAATATATATACTAATATTAATTGGTGACAGTTTACCTATTTTTGTACATATGCTCAAAATGGATATTCCTTAAAAACAAAAGAATGATACTCCCTCTGTCCCTAATTAGATGAGCTACTTGGTTTTTAGTTTTGTCCACAAATAGATGAGCTATTTCACTAACCAAGGGGATATTTCTAAAACTACCCTTTTAATTGATTATTTTTTCTATAAGAAATATGTATAATTTGATAGTCATGTTTATATTCGTTACGTAGGTGTTTTAAAATGATTTTCAACGGTATAAAGTTTATAAAAAACCGTGGTATAGTTTAAGAGATAAATCGTTTTTAAATTTTACTAATTATTGCCCATAAGGGTATATTTATAAAAAATACTTAAATATACTCCACTTTCCTCCTTGCCTTAAAATGTGTGCAAACTACAAGTAGCTCATCTAATTAGGGACGGAGGGAGTAGAATATAATTGCCTTCTCATCTTTTCGATGAGGGTTGATTTTTATTAAACACAAAATTGGTTAAAAAGATCAGAATCAATAATTCCTGGGTGAAAAAGATATTTAGATTTTGATACTGTTTAAATGGACAAAAATATAAAAATAGCCAGAATGTAACCAGTTTCATCCTACCCATTTTCAATTTTTTTATTTTATTTTTAATTTACATCAAAATGCATACAGTTTCATCCTCGCTGTTTTTTAAGTTTAAGTCAGGATGAATCCAGTTTCATCCTTGCTATTTTTTTTGTCAATTTCACCCATAATAATTTTTACTCGTCCATTTAAACCATGTTATAAAAAAATTTGGACAAATGACCCATTTTCCGTTTATTAAATTCATTTACGTCAGGTAGTTATCAACGGGTTTTGTACAGATCCTGTAAAGCGTGTGTTCTTTCTGTCGACACAGTCCGTCTTGTTTACCCACATGAATATCCCTGGTCTGCCACTTGATCTTCGAAAATTCATCATGGGTCAAAGTAAGACCTTTTACGTGCACAGATGCCACTTGCTTATTATAAAATTATTAATGGCACGAATCAAACCCTTTGATTTGTATTCAGTTGACCTGTCGCCAGGGTACAAAGCTAATGGCCGGAAACAACAGTAGACAGAGCGTCACTAGCCCTCGTTGCCGCTCTTGCCGCTAATTGTGGTTCAATAAGACTCCAAAGCCCATCCCAGTTAATACGAGCATGCTAAATACAGAACTACACCAAAACCGTTACGTGAGTGGGATGGGTGGGACCCGCCCACTGGAATTAGCATGGGGGCTAGTAATTAGCATGGGGCTAGTAATGGGTGGGTTGGTTCACATCATGTCTCTTAGCGGTTTTGGGATAGTTCAGCTAGACGGTCCGTTTAGAACTTTTGCACAGACAAATACCTCTTACACTTGCACCTGGTTATTGTAACATTATTGGCACAAGGTATTATGCAATTTTGTTCCTTTTTGTGTGCCGACAAGAGAAACAAAACAGATAAAAAATAAGATACGTAGTAAAACATTAGCCGAGATGCAAAAGTTGTATCCCGCGTTCATGAAAAGATTGCGAGATGATTCCTCTGCTGCCATGGACAAATGCTCAATTAAGATTTCCATTTTCCCTCCCCGTGGCAGAGGAATTTATCAATTTGCTCATTCGATTGGATTTTCCCTAACTGACTTAGTTTATTGTCCTTGGCATTGGATAAAAATAAAAATTAGGTTAAGATTATTTTCTTATTGTCAGTCCCAAAATATTTGTCTGTTCTGTGACACCCATAATTATATGAAAATGTCTGCATAACGGGTTATGCATCCTAATTTTTTTAAGGGTATAATTGTAAGGTAAACTTGAACATAACATATCTAAAAATTCGTGCCTTGGAATTTAACAAATTTTACCTCGTTGGAAAGCTTTTAAAGAAATCTACACAACGAGTAAAAACAACAATACCAAATTTAAGTTTTTTACGAAAAAGTCGGAGGCGATTGTTCTTTTAAGCAAAATTTTCGAAAATTTGGTGCATAACCATTATGCAGCCACCAAAAAGGATACATAACACATTATATGCAGACACAACAAAAGATGCATAAGACGTTATGTATTAATTTATTAGGATAGAACATTAATTTCCATGGATACATAAAAAATTATGCATCATTTTTTTAATTCAATGTTTACAAAAAAGTGGTTGCATAATGCTTTATGCATTCACTTTCACGACTGCATAACATGTTATACAGTTACATGACAAGTTATGCAATCTTTTTTTTTTGTGTCGGTTTCAATACTAACAAAAAAGTTGTTGCATAACATGTTATGCTACCATTTTCTAGACTGCATAACAAGTTATGCAACAACTTTTGTAGATGCATAACAGGTTATGCAACTATCTTCATAGCTGCATAACTGATTATTCAACCATTATGATCAAACACCAACACACCAATATGACCAAATACATCCGTAGTTTCCAACCAACAATACCAACACCTCTGAAAAATGACAACCAAAAATACAAAGTACCATAACAACTTTGGAAAATTCAACAAAACAAAAGCATTATAGTTCACTGAAATGTGAGATACCAACTTTCAAATTCAGGAAACTCTAACACATCTACCAACTGGGTATAAGCTGAAACATCATCCGAGTAATCAAATGACTGATCTCCTTGCAACAAGTTTTTCGATGAAGCTATCAACTGCAACCCAGCAATATTGTTGGTTGGTTTTTGTAAATAGGTTGGACCAAAATGATTAATCATTGCTTCGCAAAACAACGAAAGATACTTGTGTGCGGTTGTTTTGCTTATACGAAGGTACTCATCATTAGAATCTGGAGGTCTGCCGTATCCTAGAATCCTTAAAGTCGAAGTAACCTTTTGTTCGGGGTTATGAACTCTAATATTGAGTGCATCATGCGATAATTAAATTGAGGTTCTGCGACAAAGCTCACCAATAATCTTTAGCACCAAATGTCGGGGCATCCGGAACCGGGCTTGGAAATTTTCATCGAGAGAACACACAGTCGGGAAGAAAATAATCGTGCATCAGCTTCTCGTGCCATTCATCCCGACCCCGGTACGCATATCTTCTTGTGAATACTTATCTTGGCTCTGGATCTCTAGGTATATGCCCCAATGAATATAACTGCAGAAAATTGTTGGTTAGTTCTGTTAGAGCACTGCTCGGTCGAACTCGCAAGTGTTGTTATCTCAAGCTTGTTTGTCAAGTTTAGTTGCCAAAACTATAAGTCTTGATTTCTAGTCTACTTATAACTAAGTCTTGGATTAGGATAGAAAGTGTAGTTGAGATTTAGTCTTCACGACGTTCATCCATTGAAGACGAAGAACTACTGAGCTTATGAAACTTACTAACAAAAGGTATGTGGAGGCTTGAACTCATCTATCACTCAAAAGTCTATCTACTCTATCTCTTATTTGAGACAAAAGTCGTATAACTATATAGACTTCGATTATACACATTTGATATTTAGTAGAGTTTAACTCGCTTACATATTTCTCGAAGTACTTGTTGGTAAGCTTTCGCTTTAACCAAGTTCATCTTATATTCAGGACGAAAGTCAAAAGGCCGATCATGTGAAAATCGCTTTGGTAACATCTTACATGATTTGTGTGAGACAGGTCATTTGATGTAGACTCGGAATATTTCGTATTGATCATTCGATCACATGAAAATTGCCGAAGCTAATAGTTTGTGTGAGATGACTATTCCGTCTTCTAAGAATGTTTCAATCATTGGAATGAGAGTTTAGAACAAATTAACCATGATTGGATATGGCACAATATGCGTACTTGTATGCTAAGCTGTGCAAGTTATTCCAAGTCTGAGAACCATGGTATGCATACCCTTATGCGTAATGGTTGGTTAATGAAAGTCTGGGAACTACATATGTGCACCCGTTCGCGTACTGGCGGAAGTCCAAGTTTCAGAGTTCAACTAAGTTTGGTGGTATGCGTACACGTTCGCGTATTGGCGAAGACAAACTCAGTCCGGCCACTTAGGTATGCGTACAAGTTTGCATACTTGCAGTAGGTTATGTTCTAAAATCAGTTTGTTCATGAACTACAGGAGGTGTGGAAACCTAATCCCCACACCTCTTATGTGATACTAGTTGCGACTAGAGTCAATTCTCCTTTAAGCTTAGGTTTTCTCCAAAACCCTGTATGTTAATGACTGAAAGACTTTATTGGGATTGTGAAGCCAGACCCAACTATTTTCTATAGTTGCATGATCGATCTTCTTTGTTTTCTTTCGTATTGAGTACTATCTTCTTTAAGATTAACTCGAGATTTAATCTTCGATAGGCAAGATAAAAAAGTAGTCACAAACATCTTCGTCTCATCGTTTGTGATTCCACAATATCTTGTTTCGCTACCATATGATTAAGATTATTTTGAGGTGATTGATATTACTAGGATGTTCTTCGGGAATATAAGGTCGGTGTATCAATTGGATCTTGTTCACCTTGATTTATCAAAAGACGGAACAAAACCTTTAGGTATTTACGTGGGAAACAGATTTATCTATTCAATAGACTTTTACGTGTGTGAGATGATTTGTTTATCAAGTCTTCGACTTTGGGTCGTAGCAACTCTTAGTTGTGGGTGAGATCGGCTAAGAGAATCAAGTGCGCGAGAGTCTCTTTGGGATTGAGAGGCGTAAGGAACGTGAATGTACCTTGATCAGTGTGACATTGGTTAGGGCTCAAATACATTCCAGTCCGAAGTTAACTTGGAGTAGGCTAGTGTCTGTAGCCGCTTAATACAGTGTGGTGTTCAAATCTTGACTAGGTCCCGGGGTTTTTCGCATTTGCGGTTTCCTCGTTAACAAAACTTATGGTGTCTGTGTTATTCCTTTTACGCATTATATTAGTTTATATAATTGAAATATCACAAGTTGAACGTAAGTTCAATCAATTGTGAATCCAACCTTTGGTTATTAATTAAATTGATTGACACTTGCACATTGGTCTTTGGTACCGTTCAAGTTGTTTCACATAATAATCAGGATCGTGGATTTCTATCTGTTTGATTTGTTGATTACATTGTGAAACAAAGATATAACTCTTAGATATATTTCTTGATTAAGCTCGCTTTATTAGTTGGTGCTCTCAGAATTATATTGGAGTTAGTCCATACAGATTGCTAAGAGAAATATTGGGCGAGGTTGTTAGATCCCCGCTTTTTTAAGTTCTCTATCTTCATCTGACTCATCATCAATTTGTTGCACGCCTGAACGAATATTCGTTGTTGTTCTTCAAATTGATCCATATGAATACGCACCTCTTCGTCAGAAGAGTCCATTGATTTGAAACTAAAAATTAAACTGAAGCTTAAAGGTACAAAAGAGTAGGATGATAGAGTTAATGAAACAATGAATTGTTGAGGTGTGATCAAATTGAACTGAATGGGGTGAATTTATAAGGAAACATGGGGGAAATAGTCGTTACTTCATTATTTAATAAGCGACAGATTCTACACCGACCGGTTTTACGAAGACCGCTAGCGATCTAAACTGCAACGCTAGCGATGTAGTCTCTACCGCTCGACTCGACCGCTTAATTTATTTCCCAAAGTGGTGCGGCTAATTTGTCCGGCCACATGGCATACCAGATGGATGGGTTAACCAACCCATAGGAACCGGTCTTATCAAAGCAAAGGATTAGCCGCATTTCAGGATTTTTAGCTGAGTCTCAGATCACCATCGATCTTAGTTAGCTTGGCTCCGAACAGACTTACATAGGTAACAGCGTTATAAAAACAAGAAGTAAAAAACCCAATGCCCTTCAAACGCTTCTCTGTCTTTGTTTTCTCTTCCAAGGATTGAAATGTGAAACTTTGAGACCCTAATTTTTCAAATCAGCAAATGGAAGATTGATTTGATCAGTTTTTTGCAACAACGATTCATCTCTGGTTTCCACTCTCCATAAAATAAACATAAACCCTAACTTTTCCCCTTCCACTCTGTATGAAATTGAAGCCGAATTTCGAAGCAGCAGCATCAATGTCAAGCATTCCGGAAGAGATCTACCGTGAAATCCTATTAAGGTTACCAGCGAAATCATTATTTATATGCAAGTCTGTTTGCAGAGATTGGTATGCCCTTATTTCTAACCCTGATTTTGTTAAATTAAACCTTAATTTTATCATCCAGAAAGATAACCCTAAACTCATGCTTCAAGGTTGTGACAGTAATCAGATTTACTCCATAGGTTATGATTCATTAGAATCACCAGGGTGTGTAATTGAAAATGTTGCTATTGAAATGAATCAACCATTTAAATCTTTAGATTATGATGTTCATTTGTTTGGGTCATGTAATGGTCTGGTTTGGTTATGGTTGTTTCATAATGTTGGTGATGAGGATATTTCTTGTCTTTGGAACCCAGCCACAAGAGAATATAAAGAAATAGTTATGCCACCTAAGGAGTTCGTAGGCATAGATGCATTTGGTTATGATTACAAGACTGGTGATTACAAGTTGGCAATGGGTGAAGAAAGTTGTCGAAGCAAGGGTAGTACTCTACTCCAATTCTATACGTTATCATCAAATTCATGGAAACCTGAGATAACCATACCTTATGTTTTTAATGAGCAACGATCTGGGGTGCTTGTTAATGGATACCTTCACTGGTTTGTGATAGCTCAAAGAAACTTAATAGTCTGTTTGGATTTCAGCGACGAAAGTTTTAAAGAAATGCAATTACCAAAAGAACTTTCGGTGAAGAGTAAGGATCTGTATATGATTCTGGGAGTGATGAAAGGGTGTCTTTGCGTACTTTACAACTCATATGTTAATGATGTTCGGATTCATTTTGGGGTATGGGAGATGTTGAATTATGGAGATCAAGAATCTTGGACTAGGCGCTATATCATTACTCATGAGAGCATTTTTAAGGATCATAAATATTTAACTCCATTGTGGTCTTTTGGGATTGGTAAGATTCTATTCTTGACTTCTGGTATCCTAGTTTTGTATGACACGGAACATCGAAGTGCTAGAGAACTAAGGATGCATAAACATTACTTCGAGGACAGCGTGAATTATTTTGAAAGCTTAGTTTCTCTCAAGTCGGGTACTTATGTTGGGAGAGAAGGGCGGATAGAGGAATTAAGAGAAACATGAAGAAGAGGAAGAAGCTTGAAGCGAAAGATGAACAGGTGAAATTGATTATCTTATTGGTTTATGTTATTACTATATTTCTGAAATTTCTGTCATCAGATTTTACTGAATTATCATTAAGTTATAAATTAGTACTATGTTTCATTTCGGATTTCATATGTTTTCTTCTCATTTTCAGACCCTTAATGTGTATCATGGATTCCTGAATAAAGAAAATTGTTGTCTCCAACCTAGAGCAATATCTTCCTTTTTTTGCAATTCATTTTTATTTTATTCCAGATCATCCATTCTTCTGAGTTATCCTGAAATGTCAAGAGTCTATAGTTCCATGTTTCCCGGTCTTTCTATATCCTCCTCTGTTATTGTTTCTAAGCTGAATTGTTGAAAACAGAAACCACAATTATATCAAAACAGTAGCTTTCTTTGTTTAGTAACCTTTTGATTGATGGTGGTGATCCTGGAGACTCTTTAAAGATGCATTCCTGAAATGTCAAAGTAGATTGGGAAATTTAACAGTAGAAATGGAAAGCAGTTTATGATGATACTTTTGAAATGGATCATCCATTTAGAGCTTTAAGCGATTTGATAACCAGAGTCATTCTTTAATAAATGATGTTGCATTATCATAATTGATTTGTTTGTATTTGGATGAGTCATAAAGAATTTTTTTTTGTATTTGGAATCCTCTCTTTGAGTCTCTGGTTAACATAAATAAGAACTTAATACGAGATGAAAGGACTGGTTAGATTTGTGCCTACTGAATGTTAAATGTAATGACGCATCTGTTTCTAATTAATCTTTTCACAGTCAATATCAATGAACTACTTGTATATATATGCATTTTCATTTCCTAAGTTGGATCTTGTAAGATTCCATTTTAGTTTCTCCATCTTATTGATCACCGTGGAGCTTGAGTAAGCTTTTCGCCACGGCTGATAAACATTAAATGCTCTTTGTGTACTTGGCAATCCTTCCATTCCCCCGTGCTCGCCCCCCCTTGAAAGGATACTTATGATCCCACACAGGTGCGTTGTTTGCAGTACATTTGTTTTGCTCTTTAAATTTTCCATATTGTTGTAGCAACTGCTTGATTTCTCATCCTTGAATAGTAGTGATAGATATGAATGTTCCATGTCATGAGATTGCTGAATGCCAAAAAAATAAATTTGATGGAAACAGGGAAACACTCACACTAGAGCATATAGAATAATATTGCAACTTAAACGAGAAAATTTACTAGTCTTCTGTCTTTCTCTTGGATCTGCGTAAAACATCAGCCTCACTTTTTCCCCTTCCTTTTTGTATATATATATATCTTCCACTAGAAAATATACAACTGGATAATGTGCAAACAGGACAATGAACTTCTGGCTTAGGATTGTGTGGAAGTACTTTTAATATTGTCCTTAAAAGCTCCTCAAGCTGCTAAGAGCACAATATAATTGAAAATTAGAACCTTTGTGTACTTCCTATCTGTTGGGTTAATATATAAGCAGATATAAAAGGACATGAATGTTTGCTGGAAGCATTACTTTAAATTGAGAAACTGCAGTGTTTGTGGAGTCTGGAATGCTGTTGAAGTTGTGGTTTGATCTTTTAAGTTTGTAAGCTAACACTCGTGGAAATAATTAGTACCCCTTCTTGTAAAGTCGGAAAGGTGGATGTTATTAGAACAATGAATATCCCGAGTTCTGCTGCCTCTTACATTGTTGACAGATGGACTTTGCTATACAGAGATGAGAGATCCCTCTGTTTTTTATCTGCTCTCATCGAAGTAATTTCAGATCTTATTAACCCGTTTGTTTGTAGTTATATATATAATATATACAAAGATCTGACATGATACTGGTTCCAGTTTTCTAGGACGTACATGGCAGTGATTCTTAGAGATCCCTCAGCTGCAGATACTGGTACACCTATATTAGGAACTTTAAAAATGAAGCACTTGAAAGTGAGAGTGGGTCTATCTGGGGAACAACAGCAGAAGCAAATAGCATTATTTGGAGATACAAAGACCTTTCACGTGCCTATTTTCAAAGCTTCTGACGTGCGTAAAACTCTCTTTGGCAACATGAAATTTCGAATCGGTGCTGGGTTTTCCTCTAGTGACCAGGTAAGCCAACCATCCTGCCTATTTCATTATTTCGCATTGATTAAGGATTTTGTTCATATGTTTATTGCCCACTTTTCTCCCTTGCTTCAATATTAGAAATAGAGTGCGATTTCTGCCTAAACAGTAATTCATGTCAGACCGGGCAATATATACTCGTCCATAAACTGAAATGGTAAAACATTATAAGAACATCAGTACTGACATGAAAATATACATCAATTATATAGGATTTAATGTACAACTAGTCATCTTTGCTATTGTTTCCGACATATGTGCTCAGTTGATAAGGACATGGGGGCACAGAAACTTCAACTACTCCTTCTAGCATTTGTGTTACTTTCTTCATTGACGGCCGAAGTGATGGTTCTTCTTGAATACACCATATAGCTATCATTACCAGCCTCTTGAACGTTACCATGTTGTTTATCACATCCTCATCGTCCAACATATCTTGTAATTTTCCTTGTTTATAACACTCGTACGCCCAGTCAGAAAGAATGATTTTTTTATCTTCTTCTCCTATATCCAGTTCCACTCCCTTCCTGCAACAAATGATCTCAAATAGCATTACGCCAAAACTATAAACATCCACTTTCGCTGAGATTGGCGCATTCCTGAACCACTCCGGAGCTACATATCCTCTAGTACCTCTAATCCCTGTCAGAGTTCGAGTTTGATTATTCATTAAAAGTTTTGCCAATCCAAAGTCTGAAATTCTCGCGGTAAAACTGTCATCCAGCAGTATGTTTTGAGGCTTTATATCGCAATGAATGATTTGGTTGCTGCACTCTTCGTGCAAATACACGAGTCCTCTTGATATACCGAATGCAATTTGAACTCTTTGGATCCAATCTGGTTTAGCAATTCCGAAAAGGTGATATGCCAAACTGTTGTTGCTCATGAACTCATATACCAGAAGCCTGTGTTGTCCCTCGTCGCAGAATCCAAGCAGTCGAACAAGATTTCTGTGATGTGTTTGTCCAATTGCGCTGACTTCGCTTTTGAATTCCTTTTCACCTTCTTGAAACACCTTATCTAGCTTCTTTACTGCTATGGGATTTGTTGAACCCATTTCCTCTATGAACCCTTTATAGACTATACCAAAAGCACCCCTTCCTAACTCTTCCTTGAACCCATCTGTGGCTTCTATAAGTTCTTGGTAAGTAAATGAACGAAGATTGGATCTCAGAACACTAGATTTTTGGTTTCTTTTACTCAATTTTTTGTTCATAAAAAAGAAAACCAGAAAGATTGCTGCTAAAAATATGAAACTGAAAAATACTGAGCTACCTAGCAGCAGCGACAATATCAGAACTAGTGTCGACCGATCTTTACCTGGACCGGTATCTTGTGAACCACCGTCCTTCCTTACTTTGATTAGAGCAATTCTTTTCACAGAAGTATCAAGTCTACCATTTGGGAGCGGTAGTCTCTTTTTCCAACATGATCCCTTCAACAATACAGCCACTGCACAGTTACAATCATTCATGCAAGAACGTCTACACTCCGTCTCATTATAAGAATCCAACTTGTCATAGTCCGACAGTGGCCATTCTACATTTTCCAAGATCTTAAACTCAAATAGATTCTCCGGATTGCTTGTGTCTTTCTCTTGGCATCCTTGTAAAATTAAAACCGGTCTGCAACCACCATATCTGTTATTTGGATCAAGTAACTCATACCCAGGTGGGCATAGACAAGTAGGCCTTCCGTTCGCTGTGATGTCGCAATAGCTACTATATCCACATACACCACTGCCAAATCTACTAAAAACCGAGAGACAAATGTTTTGAGGGAGTATTCGCTCAGTGGTCCAGCTTTGGATCGAACCGCTGGAAGTCTTTGGGTAAGAGTACTGTGTGAAAACTCCATCAAAGTCGAGTGTCGCCCTGTAATACAGCCCACTGGACGGGATCATGGAACTCCATGTGAGATTTAGAATGCTTCCATTTCCAGTTGCAATGTAAATATCACCTGATTCTTCGAAGACAAACTGGCTACCATTAAGATTACGTCCTGTTGACCAAGAATCATTATAGTAACCCTCGTAATCATTTTCTGTCAGACTTGGAAAGGCAACTTGGTAGAGCGCAAAATATCCATTTTCGTGCATTCGAAGTCTGAATTTTCCTTTTGAATATGTTGTATCATTTTCACGTGAAGAAAGCTTAAAATCTATTCTATTTATATTCATGAATTGTGTTGGTAAGATGGTATCTGTAGGATTCATAAAGCTCTCCCACAAGTAATCAGAAGAATTCCGCCCACCTGCAAGAACGAAATTCCCATTATCAAGCATGGCTGCATATGTAGCGCCAGTCACTTGTTCTCCGGCTGTCCATAGTACCTTGCCTTGAGGATCCGTAAGAATAAGCTTACCGTCAGGAGTAGTCAGCTCAACTTTACATCCTTCTGGAATTTGTAAATCTCCATCTGCAAACCAAACAACGGTTTTATCTGGAATTTTGTCAAACCAGATTGCAAGTAGGAAACGATTGCTATCTTCAATTGGATGGAAGCCAAACGCAAAATCTCCAGACTGTGAAATCCATGAAGTGTCACCACCAGACGTTAAAGACGAACCCAAAGTTACATTTTGAGCAACGGAGATTGTGGGCAGAAGAATCAAAACTAGGAAGGGAAAATGAAGAAAATGAGTAAGAGAAGTAGACATAACCTATCTCTGTATGTATGTGCTCTCAATTACTCTCAAGATTTATAATATTTCTTCATTATTGATCAGATAAAAAAACTAGGACTCTCTCAAAGAGTCGAAGATATAAGTTAATTACTCTCAAGAAATACTGACAAAGGAAGATCAAAGCTCTCTTGTTGCATTGGACTTCAAAAACAACCTCGCTTAGGGGTATTTTGCACTAGAATTGCATCACAATCGGGCATTCACCAGGAGGATAGAAAAGTCAAGAATTTGAATTCTTAAGATTATTCAATGGCACTAGTCCCCATCATCAAAAAAAAAAAAATTCCATCAACAAGAATTTCAATGTCCTAGTCCCCATCAGGAAACGTAGCAGAAAGACCCATATTTTAAAATGTGGTTGAAAATTCAAAGGTACTAGCCGGCAGACAAAGAAATATCCATCCGGGAGACTTTTACACCCAACAATTTACGCGTAAGATCCAAATTTTCTTCACTCCACAATACCAAAATGAGTATCTAATTTTTTTTTCACACTTTTTAAATAAGCTTTAGTTTGACAATTTTATTCGATTAGTGAAGCGCCAAAATGGTCTGTAGCTGCTAAAATTTTCGTCTCTTGTTGGATTGGCTACCAAAATTGATTAAAGCGACAAGATTAGCGCATCAGAAAGACTGTACACAAAAATGTGGCCTAAGTTAAGAATTGAAGAGTTATGGTTAACAAGCACGCTAAAAAATAAATAAAAGCGCGCTCCTTACATAAGTTTAAGAATGATTGGACACTCACCAAATTTTGATTGATTTTTTTATTAATTTATGTCCTTGTTTTCATCGTTCATGATAGACCAAAAGAAGCCACATAGATCACCATAATTTAGAGCAAGGGCTATGGAATGAGTGTTTTGCACTCATTCACTGCCAAATCCAGTGAGAGACTGGGTGAAAGAGTGATTTTTGCACTATTGAATCAGTAGAAAATAGACTAAGAGGCTGATCATTAGCCGCTTAAGATGAAAAAAATTACCCAGGCGGCTTATCTTTAGCCGCTTTGGATATATTTAGAGCTTTTTTATTAATAAAATAGTGTGGACCCGTTTTTTAGAGTTCTAAATAAATAAAAAAGCTAAAAAAAATGCTTGAGAAGCCACTCAAGGTCTTTTTTCCCCGGCTTAGTGAAGACTTTCGACCACTTATTCGTCTCGATGAGTGTGTGACTGATTTTTGATGAATGAGTGAGTGTTCTCACTTCATAGCAGCACCAAATTTGATCAAATCCAGTGAAACTCATTTATATTGAATGAGAACACTCACTCCATAGCCTTGCTCTTAGTAGAAGGCCAGGCAAAGAAATTTACGGTAGCCAAATTAATTTTGTTTTTCAATAATTCCAAGTGAAGACTTTGGGGAATTTTAAGAGATGGTCTAGGAGGACTTATGCACGACTGACATCTATGAGTCCTCTCATGGACCATGGTTGAAGATTTTTTTAAGAAAAATTGACTTGGAAGTAGTGGAGGGTGTTGGTGGAGGAGGCAACGTATTCATTAAGTCGAGCAATAGTTGCAGCTACTACAAAATTAACTGGTTATAATGCGCACAGAGAGAAGAAACAAAAATAAAATCACTTAGCAAGCTCCAGTACTTCTCTCTCTTGATCAATATATCGTTAAGCATCCAGTCCTTGGAGTTGCAGTTGATTCTTTTGCTCCTGAAGACAATAACGACGATAATAATATGAGTAATGCCCAAAGAGGATCGTCTTCAGGAGTTCATGTAGAAGCTAACTCTTCTGATGAAAACGTACAACAAGAAGTGGTGATTGGTGGAACGGCCTTTGTTGTTGACAGGGATGACGAGTTGGACGGGGATACAATAGGAGAGACCGACTCTTCTTCCTTCGCAACGTCATATGATGAAGATCATTCAAGTACTACCACAGGTTTGTTCAGACGCAACATTAGATCGTGGACTAGAGGCAGTTTTCTAGGAAGCGGTTCTTACGGATCAGTGTACGAAGGATTCAGTGATGACGGGTTCTTTTTTGCTGTAAAAGAGATTTGTGTAAGCGATCTAGGAAACCAGGGAAGGCAAAGTGTATATCAACTCGAACAGGAGGTTGCGCTGCTAAGTCAGTTCGAGCATGAGAACATAGTGCAATATCTTGGAACAGACAAGGCTGAAGGTAATAAACTTTATATCTTCCTCGAGCTAGTTACAAAAGGTTCGCTTGTGCAGTTGTATCAAAACCATGATTTACTCGATTCTCAAGTCTCTTCGTACACAAGGCAGATTCTCCATGGTTTGAGGTATCTTCATGATCATGACGTGATTCACCGGGGATATTAAATGTGCTAATATACTGGTGGATGCAAATGGGTCAGTAAAGCTTGCTGATTTCGGTTTGGCAAAGACAACAAAATTAAATGATGTGAAATCTTGCAAAGGAAATGCTTTCTGGATGGCGCCCGAGGTTGTTAACCGGAAGAGTGTCGGCTATGGAGTTCCAGCTGATATCTGGAGCCTTGGGTGCACAGTTTTGGAGATGTTAACTGGCCAACTTCCATACGCTCCTCAAGAATGGATGCAAGCAACTTATAGGATTGGGAAATGTGAACCACCATTAGTTCCTAATAACCTTTTGGAGGATGCACGCGACTTCATCCAGACGTGCTTACAGGTTAAACCGGAAGATCGTCCGACTGCTGTTATGCTTTTAGACCACCCGTTTGTGAAGAGGCCTCTGCCAGCTTCCTCTGGTTAAGCAAAAAAAAAAAAAACGAAAGAAAGAGGAAAACATATATCCTCAAAATGACATGTTCCAATATTAATTGTTACCTTTATTTATGATGCAAAACAAATTTCTTTTTTTGTTTTTGTGTTTTTTGTTATCAATAAAGATAATTTGTACGACTTATCTTGATATCAATAAGAATCTTACTGCTATATAGCCATTAAAAATCCTTTAACCCATCCCTAATGTTTTCATGTCCACTACAACCATATTTTAGAGTTATATGGGCAATAGACCCATATAAATAGACCCATATTTTAACCCATCCTATTTTAGAAAAATAGGATTATACAAGAACTGGGGAGATACTATAGAATTGATGAATGTAGGAAGTTCTGTAATCTTTCATGACATGTTATCAATATATTGAATGAGGTTTTTCAATATATACTAATAAACCATGTACCACTGCATGAAGGAGGTACCCGTAAGGTATTTGTTCACGTAATATGTTTTGTCATGGCCTGAATTTGATTTTACTTTCCATCTAGGTACCAAGTCTGCCCATTCAAACCTATGCATGTCATTTTCTTGACATAAACGAGAAACCACAAGCCAGTGACATTGATCACCTTGACGAGTTAGTGTAAGTTTCTCGGTATTGATATACTTACTTTAAGTTGCTTCACATCTTAATGTTTCTGGTTTTAGTATTGAGCCATTATAATTTGCTCCAAATTAAGATATATACTTGGATTTGATTGTCATCGTTTGATTTAGCATGATTATGCTTACAACTTCAGTATAGGCCAACAAAAAGATCGCCGATGCTAAACCTGTTTGAATAAATTTATATAAGAGTTTTAGAAAGCGAAACAACAATGTACTGTTGCTGAAAGGGAAGTGTGCCCTTTACGTGAATCAATCAGTTCGTTCCAGCTGAATTTATTTTCGGTATGCCCCTCAATTTTCTGAAATTTTCCTCAATTGTATGAGTTGATTAAATTGTGCAACAACTGTTCAATAGGTTTAGTTCTTCGTATTAACCCAGGGGATCAGCAAAAGGGTGGAGATATTTGTAATTGGTCACTCTTGCTCGGCTATCCTTAAACCACTTTTTTCGGACATCTAGGAAAGAGGCAGGAAACTCACGAAACAAAAAAATATGTATCGTTGGGTACACATTCATATTGAAAAAAAAAAAAAAAAAAAACAGAGCAAATCACGAAGAGTGCAGCCAGGTCCATAGCCAGTGACATTCAAGGTGGAGTAGAATTTTGAATTAAAAAAAAAAAAGGAAATAAAAGACGCTCTTTATAAGTCAAGAATGATTGGACGGAAAATGGGTCATTTGCCCAAATATTTTTAAAACATGATTTTAATAGACGAGTAAAAATTAGTATGGGTGAAATGGACACCAAAAAAATAGGAACGCGCAATTGGGGGATATGAAAACTAATTGGGGGATATAGCTACAAGACAAAATAGGAGTCCCAATAGCAATTCTGGGTCACCCCTTATGTAATTATTTTTTAAATCCTAATATACCCCTCACTAATCATGTTTAGTGGTTAATAATAATTAGTAAAAAACTTAAGTATTTGGGGGATAGATTAGTGTGTGTTTTTATTTTAATTTGTGTGAGTGAGGAGTAGATGGAAGAAAAAAAAATTTGAGTGGAATTTTTTTTTTGAAAATGGAAGATGATTGTGATGAGAGAATTACCGCTAATAAGAGGTTGAAAAATTGATTTTTCTTCTTTGAATCCACCATTGTTGCAGCTGAAAAAGCTTGGTGCCGGCATGGTATTCAACCAAAAACCCATGCGAGCAATAGTTGCAGCTAGCACAAAAGAAGTTTTTATAGGGACATTGAAGAAAGTATATATGGATATTACTGATTTTCTACATCCTTTTGTCAACGAAATTTAGTTCATCTGTTCACTTTTAACTCCTATCGTTATCACTTCATTCACAGTGTCACTACCATTTGTATCTCGACGAGTGTCGAAATGGTGGCCGAATAATTCGGAATAGTACTCATCGGTCAAAAGAAAGCCATACTGGGTAAGTGAGAAAGCAATCGTATGACGGGAAGTGTCAAAAAGCACTCACAATGATTCACTGGGAGCCAAATCCATCGTACTTCTCCCAAGGGAGCCACTAGCCAGTAAGGTCTCCTTGCCCTTATTTTAGTTGGGATAGATTATACTAGAAAATATGCCATCAATGCAGCCTGCATATAGATTGTGAAGGTTACCACTGTCTGATTAAATTCTTTGATAATTTGCAAATTATTTCTGTTTTTTCTTATCGTCAGGAATGATACACTGCCGATTTTTCTAATGGCTGCTGTTGGGTAACCAGTTGTGCACCCTGTCTTACAAGAGATATTCGTCCTCTTATTTAAGAGAAATTCAAGACCCTTATAGGGCGTTTGGATACACGTCCAGAAGTAGCTTTTTGACTTCTAGAAGTCAAAAAACAAGAAGTCAGTTTGGGTGTGGAATTTCAGAACGACTTAGAAGCGAGAAAAGTCGACTTTTTGTGAAGCAAAATATCCGGACTTCGACCGCCCGACTTCTACTTACGGAGCTTGGTCGAAGCGAATTGTATCCAAAAATAAATTGGGGTCATCAATTTTCTGACTTTTCGTGACCTCCCTACCACCTCCACTACCTTCTGGTCATCAAAAATAAATTAATGACACCCACGGTCCATGAGAGAGATTTCACAGAAGTCCGCTCTGTAGATCCTGGTAGGCGCATCTCTGAAATTCTGTATAAATTATTAATTCCTACGGTACCATTGCTTAAAATGCTAATTGGCTAAGATCGGTTAATTAAGGATGACAAGTGGTCGTTTTCTACTGGTCCCCCACGACCCCATCCAAAATTACCCCCTTCAAAAAATTTCGCGAGTGGCAGTTTTCCACTGGTCCCCACGACCCCATCCAAAATCACCCCATCGAGAAAATTTTTGATGGGGTGATTTTGGATGGGGTCGTGGGGACCAGTGGAAAACTGCCACTTGTCATCCTTAATTAACCGATCTTAGCCAATTAGCTTTTTAAGCAAGGGTACCATAGGAATTAACAACCAATTAATCTTCCTCACACTTAGATCAGAAGGTGTTAACTTCTTTGAATTGTGATTTTGAGTATTCATATTTTGTTGATCGAAAAGGGTTAAGGATTTACAAATTTGATTAGTGATTCATCACAGACCTTGATAAAATTGGGAAAATAAAGATGCCACCAGCAAGTTTGTTGTGCTGCCATTACTACAGCCTTGAGATAATAATCACTATTAATTTGAGATAATAATCAAATATTTCAGTTTCTTCATGCGAAACAAAACTCCCATGTTTAGTCTTTGATAATAGAAAGAGTTATAAAGAGGATCAAAATTATGATTGTTGGGATTTTGCATCAATTAAAATATTTGTTACGATCTTGATCTAAAGACTTTTGGCTTTGGGTGTGGATCACGAGTTTCTCCTTACAAGTTTATCTCGCGACTCGTGAGTTCCCAGCATTTCTAGATGAAGATGACAAGAGGATTTCTTCGGATTTCTTTCAAGTAAAAAAATTTCTCAGATTGATGATTCAAGTTCATTCATTAATTGATATCTTTTAGTTCATTCAGTAGGTTTCCTCTACGATGACTAAAACGACAATATTTTTATTTTGTCGATTCAAGTTTGATAAATAGTATCATTTTCTCCCTCGTTTTTATTAGATGAGACAAAATAACTTGGCATATTTTATAAATTTTGCCAATAATGGTGTGATTTTTTTTTTTTTTTTTGCCTATTCTGAAAAATTGGCGATGATCGTTTCAAACAAATTTTTACGATCAAATATATATGGTTTTATCTAATAACAAATCGTTGGTTTCTATTCCTTTAAAGAAACTATTTATCAACCACAACATGGTATTTTTCCTCGAAAAATAACGATTTACGGTTTCTTTATCTTCTTAAAAAGAAACTCTCTCTTAACTAATCCCAAAAGGGTTGAATATCGTTATTCGTAATATTTGCAAATACAAGTGAATGAAAATTGTTGCATTCGAGCAATTTTAATTTTTTTCCTGATAATAACCTCCGAATTTTTTTTTTTGGTCCATTCCACTTGTAGATGGAATACGGTAGGACAATATAGATCAAAGGTTGCGCACCCGGCTTGTTAGCCAATATCATTAGTCCTTGTAGTGGCTAAATTGATCCTCATTTAATTTTTTTTTTTTTATAAAGAAAGCGTCTATATTTTCATTCTAAGTTAAATGATTATTTTTTTTTCGGTCCTATATGACTCAAGTTATTGGAGATTAATTGTATTTGTAAATGTCTTGGGATTTAACAAATTTAAATTTTGGTTTTACAAAAGTAATCCATGGTTGATGGTAAATATATGACTATTAAGACTACATTTTTTATGTCGAAAGACATATTTCATAATAAGTATATGTCTCGAATTAATCGGATAATACTTTACGAAACTTGTTTTCGTATACGTGATGAAAATATTCCAGCCATAATCAGGGGGAGATTATACACCGTTACAAGTTGGTTTCCATTAACTTAACCTCTCCCATCATGATCAAACCGAAAAAGGATGCCATCTCAAATCGGCGAGGGAATATTTCATTTTGCTTTTATTAAGCTTTTTTCCTCTTGAAGAGGATAATCCAGTCACATCTAGCAAGTATGTAGCTTTTGAGTATGTGTTACAGATAATGCTCCAGTAGAGTATATCAAAACAAGATCCACGTTCTCCAATTCAATATCTCTTTGTTTTCCTGTTAAGGGAGCTGGTACCAGTATTTCTGTGAATTTTTTCAAGATATACATACATATATTTGAGAATTTTGTGGGATCGTGATAAGCTAAATATTGTCGAATATTTATTTAAAGTAGCTAGTGAAATAATAAAAGATGATGGTTGTTAACCCCTCTGTAGAAAAATATCGACATATGTGATTTGTTGGCATAAAATCCAAGTTAGGTTGGATTAATTTCACTATTGATGCAATTTGGATCCAAACTTAACACCTTAAACATTCCAAGCCTATTACTTATATAGGTTGACGTAGTTATAATGCGTTATACGAGAAATATGTTAGTTGTAAAAACGATTTGGGGGTTTTATTTTTGCTTAAACCCTAGGATTGGTTCAACGATTGTTCTCCTTATATATTGCATGTAGCATGGTAGTCCTTGAAGGACTCATGTGATCGGAGAACTTTTTTGAAATTTTAATCCTCGGAGGGTTCAGGTTATATTCAAGGAGCTACCAGACTCAATTATGCCAGGTTAACAATCCTTTATGTATTTTTGGAAATTTGGTACAAAACCAAGAATCCGGATTAATTATTTGATGATATCATCTAGGTCTCTTGAGGTGTTCTTAAAAACACAAAAATCCACGCTTTAGCAACATAAATTCTATTTTATTTCATTCCTTAATTCTCCAGTTAGACTTATGCTAGCATAAACTCGTTTTTAAGATAGACTAGAGTTATTCTTTTGATGCTTATTTTTTGAAAAACTCATATAGTTGGGTTAGCATCGATAAATACGTCAAAAGTTGTACTCTTTTCCCTTCGTTTCAGGTTTTGTCCCATGTGGTTTTCCTGACAAGGTTTTTATGAGGTAACATCTCGTTGACGTTTAATTTTCTTTCAAAATGTCGATATTTATGCTCTTTTTCCTTCGTCCAAACTTTTTCCCATTGGGTTTTAGTGTCAAGGTTTTAATGAGGAAATTTAATTCAACATGGTGGTCATCCAAAGGGTAGTTGTATCAAATTCGGTTATTTGGTGGATTCACATCATTAACTAGGTCATTTAATTTGTTAGACCAAATCAACATAACCAACCCTTAGGAATTTGCATGTCTTTCGGATCCACATAAGGCATGATCACAAATACAATGTTATGCACTTCTGGTAATGTATCTACATATTGGCACTTTGTTGAAGAAATTACATCAACTACTTCTGCAACTTATCTCCGAGAAGCTAGCAATACAATACACAATTCATCAATGTATTTAAAGAAGCATGAAGACTCGAGAATGCTACCATTAGAGGACTAGCTAACACAAAAGAAGACTACATCAACTGGCAAATTTCTCATGAAAGCATTCCTATCTCCAGCATTCTAGAAATTCGTTCGTTAAAATTGGAAAATCTCGACTCGAAGATTTGCATGTCAAGATTTAACTGAAGTAATTAATGGGGGGATCAAATTAGAAGGTATTTTACTGGACTATCTAGTTGTACTCTTATTCCTTCGTCAAGGTTTTGTCCCATTGGGTTTTCCTTATCAAGGTTTTAATGAGACAACATATGCATGTCCAACTCTGTTCTCCTTTCGATCAGGTTTTGTCCCTTTGGATTTTTCTGACAAGGTTTTAATGAGGCAATTGCTTAGATACAATTGTTATTTAGGGGGAATGTTATAAACGGGAGTTTATTAGGTAGATGCCCACTTTAGTGGGACCCCATTACTTGGGCACCAAGTATGCAAACTCTATAAATAGAGTCTCAAACCTTGGTAAACACATACACGTTAATAGAATTTCTTTCTCTCTTCTTCCCCTCGATTTTGTGTGTCCTTCTCTTTTCTCTATTTCTGTCACAACAATACTGAAATATAAAATTTTGTAGTTGGAAAATCAATCTAGACATCAAAAATATATTTCGAGATTCCAACTAGACTGAATGTATTGACATAAACTGAAACGGTACAGCGCAAGAACATTAATGACATGAAAAATAACAAATAACTACTCCCTCCGTCCCCAGTATATAGGCGGAAAAGACAGTTTCTCGTAGAATAAGAAACTTTTTTGTTTTACAAATTTTCAATTTTTACCTAATTTACCCTTAACAAATACCAACAAAATTAATTGTATTTATCTAGAAAGTATTAAATAAAGAGTTTTAAACCCATCAAAATATTAGGATAGTGGAATTATCGATGGGAACACCATATATTTGTTGATGCCCATACTCTTTAATAGGGGCATATAAGGAAGAAAGAACATTGGAATAAGTTTCTCGCGTATCTAATGAGACTAGAAAATTTTCTTTCTCCGCCTCTATAATAGCGACGGAGGGAGTATATGTTATACTAGATTTTGGAGTACATCACTCTTACTAGTCGTCTTTGCTATTATTTCTAACGTATGTGTTCAACTGATAAGGACATGGGGTTCAGAAACTTCAACTACTCCTTCTAGGATTTGTGTTACTTTCTTCATTGATGGCCGAAGTGATGGATCGTCTTGAATACACCATATAGCTATCAGTACCAGCCTCTCGAGTGTTACCATGTCATTTATCACATCCTCATCATCCACCAGATCTTGTAATTTTCCTTGTTTATAACACTCGTACTCCCGGTCAGAAAGAACGATTCTTTTATCTTCTTCTCCTAGATCCGGTTCCACTCCCTTCCTGCAACAAGGAACAATCTTGTTGTATTGGTCTGAAAAAACAACATGGTTCAGGGGTATTTTGCACCAGAAGTTGCATCATAATCGGGCATTCATAGGCAGTAGTAAGCTTCTGGTCTGGTGGGGGCGTGTTCCTGTCTTTCGGGTCGTTTTCTGAAGGTACGGCAAAGTCAGCATTGACGGCACCATGAGGCCAGAAAAGTCAAGAATTTGAATTCTTGAGATTATTCAATGGCCTAGTCCCTATCTTGAAAACAAAGCAATTTCATCAACTGGAACTTCAATGGCCCAAGTCCCCATCAGGAAACGTAGCATAAAGACCCATATTTTAAAATGTGGTGGAAAATTGCAAGATACATGTTTTTGGGCATACCAAAAAATTACCGGGCATACTCAAGGTTCGGCTCACAATTTTTTTTTTTGCCTAGGTTCGCAAGGTTCGGCTGTAACTTTTAAGCCGAACTTAGCCAAAATGTATGCCCGGTAATTTTTTGATATGCCCAAAAACGGCTTTCAATTCCAAGGCCGGCAGACAAAGAAATGTCCATCCAGGAGACTATTTCGCCCAACAATTTACGCGTAAGATCCAAATTTCTAGGTCCAGGATACCAAAATGAGAATCTAATCTTTTGCACAAAAATGTTACTTAGGCAATCTTATTCGATTTGGGATGTAATTACCAAAATGATCCTACCTACGACTATGTAGCTGTAACATTTTAAAACATGAGTCCGAATTTCTGATACATACATATGGGACTTTTTTGAACTCAATTATATACTCCTTCCGTTCTTAAATAATAGGCTGGTTTCATGTACAAATTACACATGAAACCAGCTTATTATTTAAGAACGGAGGGAGTAAGATTTAATGTATAACTAGTCATCTTTGCTATTGTTTCCAACATATGTGCTCAGTTGATAAGGACATGGGGGCACAGAAACTTCAACTACTCCTTCCAGCATTTGTGTTACTTTCTTCATTGACGGCCGAAGTGATGGTTCTTCTTGAATACACCATATAGCTATCATTACCAGCCTCTCGAATGTTACCATGTCGTTTATCACATCCACATCATCCACCAAATCTTGTAAATTTCCTTGTTTGAAGCACTCATATGCCCAATCAGTGAGAATGATTCTTTTATCTTCCTCTCCTAGATCCAGTTCCACTCCCTTCCTGCAACAAACGATCTCAAGTAACATTACCCCGAAACTATAAACATCCACCTTTGCTGAGATTGGCGCATTTCTGAACCACTCCGGAGCTACATATCCTCTAGTTCCTCTAATCCCTGTCAGAGTCCTAGTTTGGTTTGTCATTAAGAGCTTTGCCAATCCAAAGTCTGAAATTCTCGCGGTAAAACTATCATCCAGCAGTATGTTTTGAGGCTTTATATCGCAATGGATGATTTGGTTGCTGCACTCTTCGTGCAAATACACGAGTCCTCTTGCTATGCCAAATGCAATTTGGACTCTTTGGTTCCAATCTGGTTTAGCAATTCCAAAGAGGTGATATGCCAAACTGTTATTACTCATGAACTCATATACTAGAAGCCTGTGTTGCCCCTCGTCGCAGAAACCAAGCAGTCGAACAAGATTTCTGTGATGTGTTTGTCCAATTGCGCTGACTTCGCTTTTAAATTCCTTTTCGCCTTCTTGAAACACCTTGTCTAGCTTTTTTACTGCAATGGAATTTGTTGACCCCATTTCTTCCATAAACCCTTTATAGACTATACCGAAAGCACCCCTTCCTAACTCTTCCTTGAACCCATCTGTGGCTTCTTCCAGCTCTTGGTAAGTAAATGAACGAGGACTAGATCTCATTACACTTGGCGTTTGTTTTCTTTTACTCAGCTTCTTGTTCATGAAAAAGAAAACCAGAGAGATAGCTGCTAAAAATATGAAATTAAAGAATACTGAGCTGCCTAAAAGAATCGACACTACCCGAACCAGTGTCGATCGATCTTTTGCTGGACGGGGATCTTCTTTTGTTGTGCCATTCTTCCTTATTTTGATTAGAGTAATTCTTTTAACGGTAGTATCGAGCCTACCATTGGGGAGGGGTAGCTTCTTTTTCCAACATGTTCCCTGCAATAATACAGACACTGCGCAATTGCAATCGTTCATGCAAGAACTTCTACACTCCGTCTCATTGTAAGATTGCAACTGGTCATAGTCCGACAGTGGCCATTCTACGTTTTCCAAGGTCTTTAACTCAAATAACTCCTCCGGGTTGCTTGTGTCTTCTTCCTGGCATCTCTGTAAAGGGAAAATTGGTCTGCAACCACCATATCTGTTATTTGGATCAACAAATTCATACCCAGGTGGGCACTGACAAGTAGGCGTTCCGTCCCCTGTGACGTTGCAATAGCTATTATATCCACAAACACCACTCCCCAATCTACCATTAAGCTGTAGACAAATGTTTTCAGGGATTGATCGTTCGATGGTCCAGCTTTGTGTCGAACCGCTGACAGTCTTCGGGTGAGAGTATTGTCTAAAAACTCCATCAAAATCGAGTGTTGCTCTGTAATACAGCCCACTGTCCGGGAATATATATTCGGGATTCCATGTGAGATTTGTGCGGTTTCCATTTCCACTTACAATATAAATATCGCCTGATTCCTGGAAGACAAACCGGCTACCATCACGTCCTGGTGACCAAGTTACGTTCACGTAAGCCTCGTAATCATTCTCTGTCAGACTCGGAAAGCCAACCGGGTAGAGCGCAAAATATCCACTTTGGTGCAATCGGAGCCTGAATTTTCCTTTTGAATATGCTGTATCATTTACACGTGAAGAAAGCTTAAAGTCTATTCTATTTATATTCATGAACTGTGTTGGTAAGATGGTGTCTGTAGGATTCTTAAAGCTCTCCCACAAGTAATCAGAAGAATTCCGCCCACTTGCAAGAACGAAATTCCCATCATCAAGCATGGACGCATATGTAGTGCCATTCACTTGTTCTCCGGCCGTCCATAATACTTTGCCTTGAGGATCCCTAAGAATAAAACTACCATTGGTAGTTAGCTCAACTTTGGATGCCTCCGGAATTTGTAAATCTCCATCAGCAAACCAAACAATGGTTTTATCAGGTATCTTGTCGAACCATATTGCAAGTAAGAAACGGCTGTCGTCTTCAATTGGACGGAAGCCAAATGCAAAGTCGCCGGACGGCGAAACCCATGAAGTGTTTGCAACCCCAGACGTTAAAGATGAACCTAAAGTTACATTTTGTGCGGTGGAAATTGTTGGTAGAAGAATTAAAAGTAGGAAGGGGAAATGAAGAAAATGAATAACAGAACTAGACATAATCAATCCTGGTAGTATTATGTGCTCTCAATTATTTTCAAGACTGGCAATTCTTTCTTGATGAAATACAGTCGAGGTATAAAGAAGGAGGGAAGCTACAACACGAAATCTCACTTGGATGGTAGACAAGTCAAGAATGTGAACCTTCAAGACTATTCAAAAATGTACAGCGTAGTACAAAAGGTTGATATAATGGAGAGACTGAAACCAGTCCTACTACTGTACGTACCTCCATGGCCGAGTGCAGTAATGAGAAGGAGACTAGTCAGAAAGCTACTTGTTGAAAATGAGCCGCCACAAAAATGGATGGGAGGAGAATTTGACACCAACGGATGCGAAGAAGTACCCATTGACAAGACATTCCACACTCGAACCAAATTTACAGTGTTTGTTGCTTATCTGAATCCTCTTCTTTCCCCGACCTAAAGCACCAGGACAGAAAAATATTTGTCTCCATGTGACTATCTAATGACGTCTAAGCATTTGTAATGTTCTGAATCTTTATAAAAACATAGACTTAAGCATGCGTATATTTTTATTTTTGTATAGACGTGACGTGAGAGAATTACAGTAGGTGCAAATAATATCCTACCTGAGGGAAGCCAATAGTAGTACACATTATCTAAAGATTTAAGGCTCTGATTTCATTTGTGGGGCAAGGTTATTTCTGCGAAAAGGGACTTATGTCACTCCAACAACCATTGTCTTATTAAACTGAAAATGCAAATTAGTTTATCTTTGTAACATGAACCAGTGTGATCGAGGAACAAAATTATTTACGAAATTTTCCCCATACCTACCAAAAAGAGTACTAGGTATAGCTTAACATACACCCTGACAATAAAAGTTTACCGTGACTTAAAATTTGCATATGACCAAATTTATCTTGCGACATAAAATCAAGCCGCATAATTCAAACTCTATCGTGAGATCCAAATTTACTAGTATACTTATGTATGCTAAGTAACCTTAAAAAAAAAAAAAGGTACGTGACCTAAAATCTGCATTGTAACTCTGAATTTGTTTGACACAAGAGATTTATCCCGGAACTTAGATTTCCCTTTGTGATTTAAAATCCGCTATGTGCCAAAAAGCCTAAAATTAGGCTGACTTCAAAAAAGTGACAGTAATTCTTTCTCAGAAACAGAGGAAGTATCCGTTAAGCATTCTTGAAAATGTGCCAATATTTGCACTCTCACTTAACTTTGATCCAAACTCTCACTTGGGATTGTGGATCAAAATAAAAATCTACACCGTAGCTAAAAAGGATCAAAGTTTCCCTTGTCGCTCGGAATTTACCTCGGGGCCTAAATATGCTTGTGGACCAAAAATGGACCCTGAGATTGAAAACCTTCATCAGGATTTTCCCAACTATATTTAGAGTGTAAAAGAAAAAAGTTTCTTCTACTTTGTCAATCCATGGAACGCGTTGCTTATCTGAATCATGGGTTAGCCTAAATATATATATTTTATCAATACTAAGTTGAATCCATATTGAGAAGAATTCATATTGAGAAGAATTCCGACACCTCAACCGGCAGCCAGCCCGGGTTGGAAAAATATAACAAAAATTTCTCACATCGTACAGGACAACTATGCCATCAGGATTGGAGATGGAAACTCAACTGCAATTAAGGATAATTGGATTCCGATGAACAATCAACTCGCCGAACTCAGGGGGAGGAACCGGCGACAACTGGTAAGTTCGCCGATCTCGCCGCATTCCTTCAATTGGAACACTGAATTGCTTGTTCAATCTTTCCCCACAAACATCAGTGATGCAATTAGAGCCATTCACATACCAAATCCATCATCTCCCGATAAACCAATTTGGCCTCATGCAAAAAAGGGGAACTACACGGTTAGCAGTTGCTACGAGGTGCTTATGCAAACTCAAACCGCCACGACTAACCAAAACAGCCGGATGAGTGTGCCAACATGGAAAAAATGTATCGATCTGTGTGGAAAGCTCACACGCCCTCAAAAATCGAGACTTTTCATTTGGAAAGTCAGCCACCATGGACTACCGACCTTTGATGCCTTGAACTACAGACACATAATCAGCACCAGTTTGTGCCCTGTTTGCAACCAAGAACCGGAATCAGTCCAGCATTGTCTTTTTAGTTGTCAGAAAGCAAAGGAGACGTGGGAGCTTTTCTGTAAGTATACCAACACTAATGCATCGCAATATAATACTTATAAAGGAATTGTACTGCCACCTCATCCGTTACCAACAATCGTTGCCCAACACCAACATACACACAACGAAACAACCAACAACAGACGGCCAAGCGGACGGACACCATCAACCTGTATGTTAAAGCCGCCAGTGGATTTCAGAACCTTTATGGAGATGCATACTCGAAGGGAGGTTTTCACACTAGCCTGTTACACAATATGGAATATCTGGTTGGCAAGAAATGCAAGGGTGTACAACAACAGTCTACAAACCCCAGGTCAAACCTTTCACATGGCGGCATTACTGACCCAGGAATTCGAGTGGGCAATCAAACATAATATCACCGCACCCGATGCAGCAGAACGGAGCCAAACAAGGACTCCATCAATAGTGTGGGTTACATGGAACATCCCGCAACCACAGTGGTTAAAAATTAACACGGATGGATCAAGTAAGATGGACACTCAGGGGACACCGGTGGCGCGCGGAGCGGTGGTGGATACGTAGAAATGGTTGGGGAACGGTGATTATGGCAATGGCGGCTCCTATTGGGAAAACAACAGCAATTGTGGCGGAGACATGGGCTCTACTTCTAGCGGTAAGGATGGCGGCGACAAAAGAATGGTCAAAAATCCACTTTGAGACGGACTCCTTGGCACTGCTAACGCTCGTCTCCGAGGAAAACTCTGAGGGACCATGGATAATTCAGACTATGATTCAAGAAATACGACGACATCTATCGCAAATAAAACCGTGCAAAATAACTCATATCTATAGGGAAGCAAACCAGGCGGCGGATGGACTCGCGGAATTTGCGGCAAACAAACAATTACAGCTGAGGAATGGAGGAGCCGAGGGCATTTCGACCAACGTATGGGAACACACTCACCCGAACTTTCTTAATGTAATTGTGTTGAATGACTCCATGGGGACTCGCTACCCAAGAGAAGTTTTGGTTTAATAAATAAATTGACTTTTCTTTCAAAAAAAAAAAAAGTTGAAAAAAATTGAGCCAGCTCCTTGATGGTTTTTCCCTCTCACATTCCAGTTCCACACAACTGAGAGACTACCCAGCATTCCACACAACTGAGCGAGAGTGAAAATAAAAAAGAAAAAAAAGAAAAACAGTTTCTCCCTGCGAGCATCCACAATGGAGCGATCAAAACAAAAGAGCAAAAATTAAAAAATTTGATATTTTTTAGTTTATAGTCGTTGTGTTAAACACAGCGGAGGACGACCAAATTATACTCAAACACACGTATAATCCACGCCTGAAATGAAACGATCATATAATCTGCGCCTCACTCACTTGGCGATTACCTAAGCCAGACGCGTATTATTACTTCGCCTAACAACGGGCGAACCTCGTATGTTCATTTAAAATGAAACGAACTCTATAAATACGCCGGGTTTAGACGTACATTTAAATTGAAATGGACTATGTAAATACGCCTGGTGGGACGTTAATTTTAACCTCGCCTCACACAATTCCAAGTTTATAACAGGTGGCAGATTTTGTGTGGTGTGTCATGCAAATCAGTGAGTTGCGGGAAATAAATCCGGATTTATCTTTGGGCCAGTTTTTGTGCAGTGGGTCTCACAAATCAGTGAGACACGGGAGATAAATCAGGTTGCTTTATTATTTCCGGTTTAACTCTCTTCTCCTAGAGGTCAGTTTTCGGCACCTCTCGATCTTATTCCTTTTTTTCGCTATTCTTCTCTGATAAGCTTCTTCGAAGTTTCGTAAAAAGTAAAAAGAAAACCTTTAGAAACTAGGGACTTGTTCGGTTCCATCCGCTAACTAAGTCATGTGGATTGGATTGGTGGAGTACATAAGCTGCAAAAACGAAATTTCCGAAGTTGAGAATGCTTGGACACCCACCGTTGATTTTTAGAAATTTTGGTCTTTGTTCTCCAAGATTGCTAATATGAGGTACCAAATTAGGTGGGGAAACCAAGATAAAACAAAACAAATTTTCATATATGACAAAACAGGTTTTGCCTTGGGTTGGTACACCCCACATAACCCGATACCCCCATTAGCAGCCATGTTGTTCTCTTCGTTCATGATATATACGGTATCCTATAATTAATTAGCAGTAGGATGAATAGAAAAGCCAACGTCAATTTTGTTAATTGAGACTTTGGGGCATTTTGAAACATGGTCCTAGGAGGACCTACACACGACTGACTTTTATGAGTCCTCCCATGGACCGTGGTTGAAGGTGAACTTACTTTATCTTTGACTTGGAGGTAGTGGTGGGCGGTGGAGGCAAGGCAACTCATTCTTCAAGTCGCGCAATTGCTGGGGGATTTGCCCAACTACCACAAATGTGTTCATATGATGAAGATTATTGAAGTGCAACCACAGAACAAGGTAATGGACGCAACATTAGATCGTGGACTAAAGACAGTTTTCTAGGAAGAGGTTCATACTTCTTCATACCGAAGGGTGTACGAAGGATTTAGCGATGATGGGTTCTTTTTGCTGTAAAAGAGGTCTCCAGACGCGGTCTTGGAGATAAGGGAAGGCAAAGTATATATCAACTCGAGCAGGAAGTTGCACTGCTGCTAAGTCAGTTCGAGCATGAGAACATAGTTTAATGGAAAAAATACGGTTTAAAAACTCCATCCAAATATACTAGTTAGTCCGACCCATTCAACTAGGTACAAATTAGTCTTTTTCATTGAAAGACACAAATAACCTTCCCGATTTACAATTTACCCTAAATATTTACAGTTTACCAAAAATGACTCACAATGATGTCAGCAATTTTAAATAATATAAAAAAAAAAATTAAAAACAATTTATCTTTCCAACCGTTTGTCCAAAATTCACAAACTTTATATATTCGGAAAGCTCTTTCCAAGAGCTACAAAAAGAGTACCCATATGCCTATATAATTTTCATTTTAAAAAAATATTAGTTTATATTGACGTACAAACATGTACATGTCTACAAAAATCCAAAAAATCAAAAGACAAAACAAGGTGCACCATTTCGTACACCAACATAGCAAAAGTAGACTGCAATTTGAATCTCATACGATAACAAGTTAGCTAGGTGATCCATTCCCAAGGGTTTACCGAACGCTCTTCTCATACCAGGTTTGAAGCCCGTCGGCTCCACACATGAAAGCATCTTGTTGATACGCAAGACATGGAAATGATGTATTTATATTGTTCATCTATATACATACAATGACGAAGAGGAAAAAGTGGTCAGCACAGAGATCAAACTATTGTTTCATAAAGTTTTTAACTGACAAGGAATCTAATAAAACAACAAAATAATTATACAATGGGAGCTAGATATTGGTGACTCGTAAGCTAAAATACATTTGTAGCACCGGTTTCTAACTTATTTTTCACCTAGGCCTATAAAATTGAGTAATCACCGATAGCATGAATACTTGGGTAACACATTGATAAACCATCCAGTTCTTACAAAGCTACAATTTCGAGAAAAAAAATGATTATACTAACTTACAAGTATGCGCTTAAATCTATTCATCTGTCTGCAGAGATTATTTTAATAAAACTGTTCGAAAATGGAATCAAGCTGCAACAAATATCCTAGAATGTACATTATCTTTGCCTAAGAGATGTTACAAGGATCTAAATTTCTAATGAGAGGACAACTTTTGATGGTATAAGAAAGAAATGCAGTAACTTTTGATGTTTTGTGGTATAAAAATCCAACATTTATACCACAAAAATGCACATATTACTGAGATAACACAATAGTGTACAACTTTGTACACATCTATAGAAAATCCTTTTTTTGTACAATTAGTGTTTTCCCTAATTTTTGGTTTGTATACATAAATATAGTCCTACAAGTGTACAACTATTTATACCTAAATAATCAACATTTGGACTACTATGCACACCTAAATAACATAATGTGCGTACATGCACTACTTTGTACACACCTACGAAAAAAATATGCATGAAATCGATCATTCATAAACCCACACAAACCTATCTTTTCATGATAATTATACATTAGTGCACCAATATGTTCACCCATGCGAAACATGCCTAAAATCGATCCTCCATAACCACACAAAAACCTAATTTTACATAGAAAATACACTGGTGCACCAATGTGTACACCCTTGAAAAACATGCATAAAACTGACCATTCATAACCACACAGAAGCATACTTCATGAGAATTCCAATGGTGCACCAATATGTACACCCTTGTAAAACATGCAGCAAAACGATCATTCTAGACTTAGTAAGTCTAGGTGATTAAAACTATCCATTTAGTTATACAAACAAGTAAAGCAGTGTTTACCCATAAAGATGTGGTGGCACCTCCATTCTTTTTCATGCAAAACTTTGTCATTCCATTCTTGAGTAGTAGGTAATTGTTAACACATATCCTGTGCACATACAAAAAAACTACATTAAGTGCATCTCTTCGATTGGAGGTTGCAATTTCCCGTACCACCTAATGAATTATCTTAAACTTTGATGACATGCTAAGCACGACTACCTGATTAATCAAAGATGTGACATAATCGTTTGCAGAGTATATATATTATGGGCTCGTATACCTTAATAGTGTATGAAATCATTTTTCATTTCCATGTATGCGTATTAGAAGTTATACAAGTAATATAAGAAGACAATGTTCTGCAATACAAAAAGAGTACAAGAAAAGAAGTGTGAAAGTGGTTCACATCATACTCTTAACTTTTATGGAAGCCCACTTGAGTGGTAAACAAAGAAGTAGAACTGACTCAAATTGACATAACTAGCAGTTTCTAATGTCCACAATGAAAGTTTCTGATGTCGAATACGGTCATATCAGTCTGTATGAAGATCATTCACATTAAAAAATCGACGTGTACAATTATGTACACATTAAAAAATCAACGTGTACAATTATGTACACATACAGAATCGACATGTGTACAACTAAACCATTATAAAACATGATAAAAATAAGAATTATTATTATTAGGTTGGTAAGAAGTTAAATTGAACTAAATGTATCGTCTTACCTGAGCTAATATCTCCTCCCTTCTGGCATGTTTTTTTCTCTGCTTGCATTGTCCTTAAACAATACCTGATGCCTGGTGGTTTGAATGGGTACTCCAGAGGAAACTTAATCTTATTAGGGTGGAATCTACCTTTGATAAATAAAAAAGAAAACTCAGGAACGACAGATGTGGGTAAAGCTCAAGAGTCATCCATATCAGATGAGCTAGTGACCAACAAGGATCCTTAAGTAGAGTTGAAATTTGATGTATCTTCTTATTAAATAATAGGAAACATTTAATATACCTGCAATGGTGTGCCTTCACTTCCTTCCAGAGCATAATCTGAAGAGAAGAAAAAAGTTAAAAGTAGAAGTAATAAGCATAAAACAACAAGAACAGGAAGAAAAAAAGAAGAAAAAAAAATCCATACGGTCGGAAACTAGGAGCACATACACATGAAAAATGACAGTCAACTTCATACAAGGTGTACTGCTTCCAAATAGGGTACACATGACATTTCTCAGGTTTACCTAGATTAACTAATTAACTCAACTCCATATCCAAAATGGTGTACAACTATGTACACATGAGAATGGTGTACAACTATGTACATATCTACAAAAATATAACATCCACCCTACAAAACATGCCATATATTGTTGAGATATCACAATGGTGTACAACTCTGTACACACCTATAAACCTAGGGATCCATTCATCACCGAGCATACTAGTGTACAAAAATGTACACATCTATAAAAACCTAATAAAATCTAGCATTCATAATCCAAAATGAAGATTATAATTTGCTTTCTCCGTTCATCACCAAGTAAAATTGCGGTGTACAATAATGTGCACATCCTATATGAATGAACAAGTGATTTCCTCTCTTAAGTCCTAACAACTTATTAGTCTTTTAGAATAGGAATGTCAATTTCTTGTTGAGAACATGAATATAACCGTGCAAGCAAAAGTGTTGAAGTTCCAATTCCATTTCCTCCTTCAAATGGATTTTTCTCAAACTTAGGAAGCATGGTTATAAGAAACCATTGATTGCAATTGTAGTTTTCGGTCTACATTTGAGACTACATTTCATTTCAAAAATTCAAGTTCCATTTCTATGAGAACAATTATTATATATACAAGTACAGTTTCCAATAATTTCACCCGATGATGGAACCACGACCTCCTTAGTTCTAGCTCAGAAACATAATGCAACTAATAGAAACTAAGAACCGAAAGAAATGAAGCAACTATTGACTAGTATTAGAGAATACAATCTCTAAAATTATAAAGTGGTGCACTTTTCTGAGAACCGATTATATTACAGTGCATCAATAAGGCCATCAAAAAACAAGTATCTTAGTGCGACTTCGGATCATAAAGCGTAAAATGGTACATAATCAATTAACGAGAATAAAAACCATGATACTAAGCGAACTTTCCCAGTAGTGAAGTCACGAAACAATATCTCAAATACTTGATCCACATAATAATAATCATAGCTCACATAAATCAGTTATGCATCCAAAAAGTAGAATGGAGTTAAACTAACTTGCTGGTAAACAGACATATTGGTGCTCAGGTCTCAACTTAATCACTCTTCAACCACAGAAATTCAGTATAATTCATTTCTAATTAAAATAACCCAACATGTATATTAGTTATACAATTGAACCTTATGTATATCTTCCATTATTTCACCTCCACATTCCTACCATCCACTATTTCACCTCCACCTACCTACCACGAATTTAACCACTTGAGTTTTCGATGATAAATAACTAATTGAAATTGAAAATTAGAATTCCTTATACGTGATTTCCTAGTTTTCTCGACATGTTTTCAAACTGATATATTTGAAGTTTAAGATTTAATAGAAAAAAATTGATCAGATCTGGGTAAAAAAATCATATAACAAGATGCAAATAATTGAAAAGACTTACCTCCAATTATTATGTGACAAGGAGTGAATCAATCAATCTCGAATAATTAAAATGGAATCAATTGATTTCAAAAAATATCTTGTACAACCCCCAAATCGATGAAATTAAGGCTAAAACCAAACATTAAGGATACAGAAATTGTAGATACAGTTTGATGAATCAAGTTAAAGGAAATAAATCGAAATGAAAAATGAAACGAGATGAACAAGTTTCGTCATCTTCGACAACAGCGGATAGAGATTTTTTTCACCATCGGAAACGAAGAAATAAAAGCTGAACTGTGAAGAAATCATTTTGTGGGTATTTTTGTCATCAATTTTTTCTGTTCCGGACTAAATCGTTTACGAAAGGACTGACTCGTTCCAAATTTGACAAATTTGAACTTCCTAGTACTAGGCTTGAGACGGTAGGACTAGAGAGTATAAAGCCCAGTAACTCTGGGACTAATCGTTAATATCTTGGAACAGACAAGGCTGAAGGTATTAAACTTTATATCTTCCTTGAGCTAGCTAGTTACAAAAGGTTCTCTAGCGCAATTTTATCAAAACCATGATTTACTTGATTCTCAAGTCTCTTCGTACACAAGGCAGATTCTCCATGGTTTGAGGTATCTTCATGATCATAATGTTGCAGCACCAACACCTTACTCTCTTCTTTCCTTACTTGATATTTCCTTAAGTAGTTATTATTTTCTTAGACAGGCTGTTGTCTTCAATTCATCTAGTTTAGTTAGGAGTCTTATTTGTTACCGTAATTAATGCAGACTTGGGTAACACGTTTATCTGCATATAAATATGCTAGCTGGTTTACGTAAAGGTATATCAATCAATAACAATTCAGTTTATCTTTAGTTTGTTTTCTTACAGAGCTGGTGGCTAACACCCAATCAAAGGGTTTATCCGGCTCTCTTTCTCTTGTGCTAATTTTCATCTGTGTTAAAATTCCAGAACCCTACCATCTAGTACAGAGCAAGTTCAGTGCAATCTCCAAAAAATCGACCAATTTTTTTTTATTTTAGGGTTCTTTCTTTTACTCACAATGTCTTACACAGAAAATTTGAAAAACGTGCATGAAGGTATTGAAGTCTTAGCAGACAAGATCGGCAAGTCTTGTTGACACTATTACTAACCTTTATGTTCTTGATGAAGAGACTCAAAAGAAGAAAGTGGCAGATACGTTGTTGCTACGAGAACAAGAACGTCTCGCTCTCGCCACACAACTTGCCACAACCATAGAAACATCTTTCCGCAACATATTTAGAGAATTTGTACCTCTGCTACAACATCGTCCTGGTACTGAAAATCCTCCACCACCTCCACCACCAAATCATGATCAACAACAGCAGTTACGCCCTAATATCAAGTTTCCTAACTTTTCTGGTGACGATCCTGACGGCTGGATTTTCAATGCAGATCAGTATTGTAGTGTATACAATGCATCTGATGCTCTTAAACTTATTCTAGCGCTGCACATCTTAAAGGTGAGGCAAACCAGTGGTTTAGATGGAGAAGAACCCAAACTGAGATTACTACATGGGAACAATTTTGCACCTTGTTTCGTGCAAGATTTGCTCCAGAAAAATTCGTGGATGCTAGGTTGGCTATAAGCACCATTGAACAAAAAGGTACTGTCCGAAAATATATCCCTGAGTTTGAACATCTATTGAACTTGGTTGATTTTCCTGAGGATTTCTTGATCAACTATTTTATACGTTCTTTGAAACCTCACATTGGCACTATGGTTAAATTATTGGCACCACAAACCTTAACTAATTAAGGCTTTTACCAAAGCCATTCATCAAGAAGAAGCTTATGCAGCAGTTAATAAGGATGCTACAAGGCAACCTTATCATCCTCCTCAATTCAGACCTGCTGCAACGTTACAACCTACCCCATACAATAAATCCTTTTTACCCCAGGAGCTAAAAGGTTATCCTTAGAAGAGCAAAGAGAAAAACGAGCAAAAGGCTTATGTTTTAATTGTGATAAGCTCTACACACCTGGTCACTTATGTGATAAGCCAAAATTATTAATTTTGGATATGACTGCTGACAAGGATGAGATTAACAATATTGTTGAAGAGGAAGACGATCTACAGGTTACAGAAGAAATTCACAATGAAGTTGAGGTTCCTAAAGATTCTCAAATTTCTTTTCATTCTCTTCTGGGATATTCTTTTCCTAAAACTATGAGAGTCGCAGGCTATATTCAGGGAGAACCCCTTACAGTTCTCATTGACTCAGAATCAACTCATAATTTTTTACATCCATCAATTGCTCAGAAACATGGTTTTTCTCATCAATCTAGTGGTGCTGCCTTACAACTTATGGTTGGTAATGGTGGTTTTCTAGAAACTCGTGGTTCTTGTAAAGATGTCTTTCTTCAATTACAAAACTATACATTCACTACTGATTTCTTTGTTTTGAATGTTAGTGGATGAGATGCTGTTTTAGGTGTATAATGGCTACAAACCTTGGGTGAAATAATGTGGGATTTTCAAAAAATTCACATGAAATTTCAGTGAAACAATAGTAATTATTTGTTGGTTGGCAATTCTTCATCCTCAATCATGATTTTGGATAGTTCTCCACTGCAGAAATTCTTGGATTGTGCACACAATGGATTTCTTCTTCAACTTAACCCTACTTTGCCAACAACAACTTTTGATTAGGTACCTACTGAAATTTCAGAATTACTTTTGCGTTATAAAGATATTTTTAAAACTCCAACATCTCTCCCACCCTGTCGAGCTCATGATCATCGCACAAATCTGCTTCCTAACACAACACCAATAAATAATAGACCATACAGATATCCATATTTTCAAAAATTTGAAATTGAGAGAATTGTGTCTGAACTAAAACAAGCTGGTTTCATTCATCAAAGCTCTAGCCCTTACTCTTCTCCTGTGTTATTAGTTAGAAAGAAGGATTCTAGTTGGCGTATGTGTGTTGATTACAGGGCACTTAACAAAGTTATTGTTAAAGACAGATATCCAATTCCAGTTGTTGATGAGTTGATTGATGATCTAAATGTTAAGACAATTTTTTCAAAGGTGGATATGCGCTTTGGATTTCATCAAATCAGATTATTTGATGCAGATATTCATAAAACAACTTTCAGAACGCATGATGGCCACTATGAGTTCTTAGTAATGCCATTTGGATTATCTAATGCACCTGCAACATTTCAGAGTTTGATGAACGATGTGTTTCGACCTTACCTTCGGAAATTTTTCTTGGTATTTTTCGATGACATATTGATTTACAGTAGCTCTTTATCTTAACATCTTCAGCATTTGAAAATTGTGTTTGACTTACTAAGAACACACAAGTTATTTCTGAAACAATCTAAGTGTGACTTTGCAAAGTCATCTATTGGATATCTTGGCCATACCGTATCAGCTGAAGGTGTTGCTGTGGAAGAAGATAAGATTTCAAGCATTAAGAATTGGCCTATTCCTTCTTCCATTAAAGATCTTAGAGGATTCCTAGGTTTGGCAGGTTATTATCGCAAATTTGTGAAATATTATGGAAAAATTTGTGTTCCACTCACTAAGTTGTTAAAACAAGATGCTTTCAAATAGTGTAAACAAGCTTCAACAGCATTTAATCAATTCAAGAGTGCATTAACCAGCACTCCAGTTTTAGCATTACTAGACTTTACGAAAGAGTTTTGTTTGGAATGTGATGCTTCTGGTAATGGATTGGGAGCAGTTTTAATGCAGTCTAACAAGCATATTGCTTATTACAGCAAACCTTTGTTAGGTAAGAATTTGAATTTATCAGTCTATGATAAGGTGATGCTTGCTATTGTATCTGTAGTAAACAAATGGAGACCTTATTTGCTTGGAAGACATTTCAAAATCTACACAGATCATAGAAGTCTTAAATATTTCCTTGAGCAAAGATTGTCTTCTCTTGAACAACAAAAATGGTTGTCTAAACTATTAGGATATGATTATTAAATCATCGATAGATGTGCAGATGCAAATAAAACTGCAGATGCTTTATCAAGAATGGCTAATCCTCAACTTTTGGCCATCTCTACTCTAATTTTTTCTGGAATCAATGAAATTGCTCAAGAATGTCATACAGATGCTGTCTTAGAAGTTCTTATTCAAAATTTGCGCCAAGACCCAACTTATAAACGTAATTAATCATATGTTGATGGACTTTTACGTTTTAAAGATCGAGTTGTTGTAGTATCTACTTCTGAATGGTGTGCTAAACTACTTCATGAGTTCCATTCAACTCCAATTGGTGGCCACTCTGGATATTTGAGAACTTACAAACGACTTCAGCAAAACTTTTATTGGAAAGATATGAAATCTTCCACCAAGACATTTATACAGCATTGCGATGTTTGTCGGCGCAATAAATATGAAGCTTCAGCACCTCCTGGATTACTACATCCATTATCTATCCTTACTGATGTTTGGATTGATATTTCTATGGATTTTATTGATGGGTTTCCTTTATCCAACAAGAAGAACTCCATCTTGGTGGTAGTGGATCGTTTATCTAAGTATGCTCACTTTATAGCATTATCACATCCTTATTCTTCTTCCACCATTGCTGAAGTCTTTATACGTGATATTGTTCGTTTGCATGGTATGCCTAAAACAATAGTTAGTGATCGGGATCCTATTTTCATGAGTAATTTTGGGAGACATTCTTTACTCTGCAAGATACTCATCTTTGCAAGAGTTCAGCTTATCATCCCCAAATTGATGGGAAAACTGAGGTAACCAATAGAACTTTAGAATGCTATCTACGTTGCTTTACTGGTATTAGATAAACATATTGGTCTAAATGTCTTCCATGGGATGAATGGTGGTATAACACCAGTTATCATTCAGCCATAAAAATGACTTCCTATCAAGATTTATATTGTATAGCTCCTCCAATAGTTTCTACTTATCAACCTGGCACAACTCTCGTGCATGCTGTAGATGAATTACTAAGAGCTAGAGATCATATTTTGAAGATTCTTCACTCCAACTTATAAGATGCTCAAGTCAGGATGAAAAATTATGCAGACAAGCACAGAACTGAACGTTCTTTTGTTGTTAATGATTGGATTTTCCTACGTCTTCAGCCTTATCGACAGGCAACAGTTCGTGACAAGTCATTTTCTTCTCCAAAGTTTTTTGGACCATTTCGCATTCTGGAGAAAATTTGTATAGTAGCATATAGATTGGAATTGCCAGCATCTAGTTGCATACATCCAGTCTTCCATATTTCTCAGCTGAAATTGAAACTTGGTTCTTCCGTTGTTGTCAACACTGATTTACCAATTACTGTAGATTATGAAAAGTGGGAACTGATAGGTGTAGAATACACCGTATTTTCTATGTAGAGTTTATGCTTTCTTTGCTATTTTTCTTGTGAATTATGTATCTTATATTTGCTTTTGAGTTTTATAGGTGTTTTGGAGTCATTGGGGCAAAAGGAAGTGGAACTCGCTCAAATCCAAGATTTCTACTTTTCATTGTGTAGAGGACGAGAATATGAAGACAATGGCGAAAGAACGGAGTCATTCGGAGCTCGTATGAAGAAGTTATGGGCAAAAGAAGAACTCGGAATGGTAAACCGGACATTTCATCGGCTAATACTAATGAGAGCCCAGCCACATGTTAAGGGGTAGCCAGATTTGGTTAAGGGAAGTGTTATTTGGAGCCAGTCGAGGATAAGGGGCAACCAGCTGACTATTCACTAAAGCCAGATTACAAATCGTTAAGGGGCACCTCCCCCCTTCATAACTAAGAGCTAGGTCGAGTGTTTTTCAGACATTTAGTACAAGCACCTGAGAGAGAATCAGATCGAGAAGGTGGTGATGTTGAAGAACTGATGGAATGCTGCTGCTCGTGATGGAATGGTTGGCTAGAACTTAGAGGGGTTTAAGGCAAGTTCTGAGGCCGGAGAATCCAGTAGAGAAACGGAGTCTTGCTGCCATTGATTTGCAGTGAGCAAATGGAAGAGAGTTGACAGGTTTACTGAGTCCGTGAAATATAATCAGAAGATGGGTTTGCATCGGATTGAATTTGGTTGATTTATGCCAAGAAAGTTGATGAAGAAGACAACCTGTTGCCTTTGATCCTGGATGAATGATGTGCTTGAATGTGTGTTCCTAAGTTCAATGATTTGAACTAATGGGCTGTGTATGGGATTGTGTTGAGTGTGTAAACTCGATTGCTACAGGGAAGGAGATATGGAGAGCTTAAGAATCTATAGCAAGGTGAAGACTGCATCATCACCAGGAGCACACAAGTAGTGCTTGATAAAATGTCCGAGAATCGAGAAGAATAGAGTTGCGGTTTTGGTGTTGAGATAATGGAGATGTGGTTCGGCTTTGAGCTTGGGTAGACTTTAGCGGTTTTGCGGCGGGGAAGGTGTTGCAGCTGTTGCCATTAAGAGGTTGATACTTGGTTTGTTGGTCGGCATTACAAGGGTTCTTGAGATGAAGCAGAAGGTGGTCTGATGCTGCATTGCATTTGGTGGATTTGGATTTAAGCCATGGATGAAGCCAGGAATGATGGGGTTTGGTATGAATTGGTGTAGATACTCAGGGAGATTGTGATGAAAGTGCAGGTTCATAGTTTTGTGGTGTTATGGCAGTTGCGTGGATTCGAATGTCTGGTATGGTGTTGTGTATTGCTCACCCAGATGGGAAAGCTATGATGTTGGTGCAATAGAGCAGCTGGGATGGATGTCGCAGAGCCGTAGCTGCTCGGGGGCTGTAGCTGCAACGTCGACCCGGCGGGTGGCGATTGAGTTGGAGCCGCAATTTGCAAGGCAAAGTGCAATTGCGGGTCATAGGCTGGAGGCAATGGAGAATGAATTGATGCCGTGATCGACTACGAGTGGAACCAGAAAGGCCAGGATGGATGGTCACTTAGGCGGAGGCTATGAAGGTCGGTGAATGAAGGTGCTTATGAAGACTGGTTTGCCATGGGTTGGTGGTATTTGGTGCAAGTCGGTGGCTCGGGATGTGAAGCTGGCGAGAGATGAATGCAGGCCTGTATGATGCTGATGATGGCAGCTGAGTTGTATGAGGCTGCCAATGCTGTTAAGGCAATGATGGTGTCAGGTGGTGATGGCTATAGAACTACAGGAAGGAGATTGCAGGTGCAGCCACTGATGCTTGTTATGGAATTGCGCCAGGGAAGTGCAGGTGCAGAGAGTGGAATGGCTTGGCATGAGCAGCAAGGAGTCATGACAGGATATGTGTTACTACGAGTCGAGTAATCTTGGTGTGCTTTGTGGTGCTAGTGAGGGCTGGAGTTGAAGCAATGGCTTGAGCAGGTCTTGTTGCAGGTACTTTGCATGTGGCACTTGTTACTGGAGTTGCAAAGCGGCTGCGAGGCAGAAGCAGGAAGTGACGGTGCGAACAAAGCTCGCGTAAGCCGTGCGGAAATGGACCGAGAAATGGCGAGGCGGTGGTGCTACTTCCGGGTGCCGGATTTTGGAACCGAAAGTGGGGATCGTAATGTTTCAGTGAATCGCGAGGGGGTATGAGTCGGATGCAAGAATCGACACGGACATATGAGCTACGTATCACGCTTTTGGGCGCGTTTTCGCAAGAGAAAAGAATTGGTTTGGATGACTTTTGTGAATGTTTGAAATGCGAGAGAAGGGAAGATGAGTTCTTTGGGAGTGCACACTTGCTGGCGACGTTCCAGATGACAAAAGCTGGAGACAAATTTTAAGGTGACGGATTCCGGCGCCGACGACCGGATTCCGGCGATGACGTCAGCAATCCGGCGACCACTTTTCGGACCCAAAAATTCCAGAGACTTATTTTCACTCCTGGGCTTGGTGGACGAATTTGAGACGGGTTTGGAGAAGACTTGACCTACTTTGGGTATCCTTTTGGGGGAGGCATATAAATAGAACTTTTTCTCTAAACCTAGATATATCTCCATTAGGGAGACTTCTACTTTGGTTCGAGGGTTTCACATGAGAGGTTCTTCTAAACTCTTTATGATGATTTCCAAAAACACAAGTAACTAAGTTTTTATTATTGGTTGAAGATGTAGTTGGATTTTGCAACCAAGTTATGATTTTTATGAATTAGTTTTCTCTCAATATTATCGTTCACTTTCTACGGGTTACAATAATTGCATGATTGATGGATTGCAATATGATTGAATGTTTGTTTAGTCGAGTCTAGAATTGATTGAACTCACATCCATATCTATAGCTATTTTAGGTTTTCATCGAGCGATAACCTTGAATACTAGTAGCATGATATGATTCTAGGTTGTAGTGATACATCCTTGTATTCATATGTAGAAATTGACCTTTGTTCGAATTGTTTTGCGCAATGTATTTCAATTGCATTGATTAGCCTATTTCGAAACTTAATGCTCCTAGGAATTGAACTTGATTAGCGCAAGGCGTTAGGTTATTCTTTAGGTAGAATTCACATACGCAGCCCTAATGTGTGTGTTGATGAATTAGGAAATTACGGAGTATTCTTGCAATAAGGTATTCTATGGCTTTTGATGATAGCGAGATTAAATACGAATTCTATTCATATATTCATAAACTTGTTTACAATTGAAGATGAAACCTTTATCCAATATTTTCACATCCTTGATTTGCATGTTTACTTTTATTTGTTTTGCTTTTTGTTTATTTTTATTTACACAATCACAAAACTACCGGTGTTATTTATAAGGAACCATAACAATTTGACAACCTAGACCTCTCTGTGGGATCGATCCTTTCTTGCCCTTGCTATATTTATATTTTGAGTAGTAAGAAAGTGTAATTATATTTATGCGGCTGACAACTGGTCAAATTTTGGCGCCGCTGCCGGGGAGGCAACGGTTGTTAATTGTTTTTGGTTTCTTATTTTTGTATTTAGTTTTTGTTTTACTTTTTCTTATTTGGTTCTTACCCGAGTTTTGAGAATCTTATTTCAGGTGCTTATTTCTATGGAAGGAGCATATTGGAGCAATCAATACGGCTTTCAACCTCAACAATATAACAATTATCACCCTTATGGGGAGTATAATCAAAACCAATCCTTTGGCTATGATCAATACTCCCACGTGCCCTATGAGTTATTCTCATACATATCAACCTTCTTATGGTGGTTATGTAAGTGAGCAATCACAAGGAGGGGAGAATAGTTGTTTTCCTTATAATATTTCCTCTAGTTTGGTAGATGACATGCAACAATTTATGGACAGCATGGAGTCAATTTGTGGACAACCCAGCGTGGAACCAATTTCATCGACTGAATGTGCTCATGGTATGTTTGGCCCAATTTCTGATCGTAGTTATGATCATCCACCCATTCAAATCACTAGTGGAAAAGAGGGTTTTTTTGACCCACATCCTCGACCCTCAATGGCGGTCAATGACCATGGACTGGTCAAAACGGTCCTATATTTAATAAAAATGCGGACCACATCTAGGAGCATTAATGTTGGTCGTTGAATAAAAAAATATATTATTATTTTATTCCTTATTAAACAACCCACACTGCTACCGGTGAACCTAGTGTTTCCAGTGGTTCAATTTTTAGATGAACGGCTAGATGCGAAGATACATATATCTCTAATAAAAAAAAAAGATATCTCTCTCTCCATCTTCAATTCGTCTTCTTTACAACTCAAACAGAAGAAAGAGAAATATCTCTTCTTCTCCATCTTCTTCATCTCACTCCCTGCTTCAGAAAAACAAAAAAAAAAATCTCACTCCCTCAACATCTCTCTCCCACTCTTCTTTTCTTTCTAACTCCAACAGAAGAATAGAGAAAATCTTCTCCATCTTCTTCATCTCCTCCGAACAGAAGAGATCTCGTCTCCATCTTCTCCTTCTTCTTCTATCATGCAAAAGCTATTTTTCTCACAAATATAAGAGCAATGTAAGTTTTAAGGTATTCTTTGATAGTAAAATCGTTATTTTGTAATAGATCTATCTTTTCAATATGATTTTGAACTGTATTTTCTTGTAATTAATCGTTATTTTTTAATGAGTTAGGGTTTTATACTTTAACAGAAGATTTGGGATATTATTGTGATTGGGTTTTGGTTATTTGTTTAATTTCAGGGATTCACCAACAGAAGAACAAGTATCAACGGATTTACCAGCAATAAGGTAATTTAATAGTAAAAAAGTGACTACTTCTATTTCCTTACTTCTGATTATGATTTAAATTGTTCGATTTTGTTTTCATTTTTGGGGTTTTCATGTACATGAAACCCTAGGTTTTTAATTTGGGATTTTTAATTTGATTTTTTACTCAATCTATGTTTCATTCACAACAGCTGACCTAGGATGATTTGTTTTGAGTTTTTTTCGATTTGGGTTTCTTTTGATTTTGTTGGGTAAGATTTTAGGGATTTATCTAATGATTTTTGTTGGTGATGATTTGGGTATTGTAGGGTTAGCCAATGCAAAGACTTATGCAATTCAAGATGGAAAAGATTCGGTGTTGTTCTTGCTGCTACTAAGAGTAACAAACATAAGAACCCTCCAACTTTGGTGCACAAAACTGTCATGAAAAAGGAATTCAGTAGAATGGCTAAGGGTGTTGCCAACCAGGTAATTTAACAAACCTTTTCTCTTATTTCAGATTTTGAAATAGATTTTTGATGCATACATAGATAACTTGATTTTTTTTAGCCACTTTGACAGCACTGGTTGTGTGTTCCACAAGTGTGTGCAATGCGATGGTTGATGGGTACATCATATTACAGAACCTCGGTTTAAGTCCAAAGTGTAAGAGTACAATGCCTTTTTGGTTCCTTCAATTTAGTTAATGAATCTCTTTTAAGCTAGTTATTACTTTTTTAAATTCGTTTACATGGGGAATCTCTTTGTAGGAGAGCAATTACAATCTTTGCATAATTAGGGAATGAAGCTCAATGAACCAGAATAGAAAAACCCCATCTTTTACCGATGCCCTCGCCGGTAAGGAGCTAAAATATTGTATTGTCAATATAGAACTGTTTTAGCATTTAATTTTGACTTGTAGTGACAGTTTTCTTGTGCTTATATTATTGGCAGCATCTTTTTTCTCAAGGTCCAGCTCCACCCATCCGGTATCTCTCATATCTTGAATGCATCTAAATTTTTAGATTCCGGGTGATGGATACCCTGTGGGAACAATGGTAGACATTTTAGTTGATCTAACAATACCATTTGCCCATGGACACCATATTTCTTACTGGAGGATGATGTCACCTTCTGGTGAAATGTTTGAGGAGAGGATTTAGGTACTAATCGAGGTATGCTTACAGCATCGTCTTCCTTGGGAATGATTCCAATCAATGCTTTTATTAATCTTTTACATATGGTGACAAAGTTAATACATTATTACTTGACTCTTTGTCGGACTTGAATATATTGTGCGGGTATAGGAATATGTTCATATTGTGATGACTATGGATGGAATTTGGAAATTAAGTATCAGATGGAGCCATGTATCAACCATGTATATTTTATTGGAAGGCTTTTGCTTTGTAAAAAGTTGTGGTCGTTCCCCTGCTTATTTGCATTATGAGTTTGATTTTCATTATGTAAAACCATAGATATTGAACTAGGAACCGGCGTTAATTAGTCGATTCTGGGATAGGTATAAACTTCACAGCTAACTAGATAAAGCTTCCTTTTCTTTGTTTGATCCAGGTTACTAGTACTGACAGGAAATGTTTCCACATTACCTATCAAGGTAGTATAACTTTTGCATATGCTCAATGTGAAATGTTGCCTGTTGCATTCTAGTTTCCGTAACCTCTTGATCTCGTTCCATTTTGTTCTTAATTTTTTTTTAAATGTGTATTTGTAGGCACATGTTGGCGTTGCGATAAATTTTCCTCATACTACAAGAAGCTCAAGATGGTATTGAAGGTAGCTAGGAAGAAGATGAGGAGGCTTATGAGGTATAGTTGTTTTATAAAGTTTATGTATCCAACTGTGAGGTATTAATGTTAGAGATGGACATGGAAAGTTCACAATAGGAAATGGGGAATTTCCATTGGTGTATATGTATTGTAGCCTATAATTTGATTTATCCTGTTGTTATTTTCTATGAATTCTGAAATATAGTTCTTCTGATTTTAGCAATTGGTTAAGCCACTGGTAAAGACATCACAAGGCTATTCGACTTGAAACTTTATACTGGTGTTTGAGCAGTTGATCATGATGATTTCGGTAGTCTGGTAAACTACCAACTTCCTAAGTGCTTGGCTAATTTTAGAATACTGTGCTTGGATAATTCTAGAATAATAACATGGATTGGCACACTTAAATCTTATCATTCGACTTTCTATTTTCTGAGATATCCAGTGTTTCTTATTTTGTATATCGAAAAGAAAGGGTTTGTTTTGTGTAACGTAAGTGATTGATATCAAGTGTTGCAGGCATATATAAGTCTTTTTGTGAAAACGTTTTTGATAAGCAGCTAGGATGGTTGTACTTTATCACTTGTATCAGCATACGCAATTGCTCACCGATTCCTTTGTTCAACAATTGTTTGTTTATTTCTTTTATAACTTTATTAGTTATTTTTGAATTGTGCGGCCTACGATTCTGCGGTTGTATGTGGGATTATATTAATGTTGTTTACCGCATCGTATAGTTGAAGTTAGTATCATATGCACATGCCAATTATGAAACGAGGGCACTTGCAAACTCAGATGACAAGGTAACTGTGCATCTCCATTGCACTTGAAGTTTTTTTTAAGAATGTACCGCTTCTTGTGTTTGTCAAGCACTAGAAAATACATTATCTGAATTTCATGTGATACAACTTTGAATGAATTCAGTATTCCTTACATGAAAATAGTTTACGTGTGATGTTAGGTACCGGTTCTTTGGTTCATCGTCGATTCTCGCAGATGCGGTTGAGAATTATGAGGTTAGCTTCAACAGTTTGGTATACTTCATGGTTTCTCCAACATTTTGTTAGCAGGTAATCTTTATTTTACTTTTATTGTCTAGCAAATCATCTTATAGCTATCCGTGTAACCATGGGTTAATTTGAATTGCATTCCTTTCTTATAGATGTGTAACTTTAGTTTTGACAATTGATGAGAATTTAGCCAATTTGTTTCCTCTGATGTCCATATCACTAGACAAGCTACCCTCGTACATAAAGCATTCGAAAGCATTGGGTGACTCGTCAAATTATTAAATTTGTGATATTCACGGAGTGATGGGTTTCATCATCGAACAAGTAAGTGACCATTTCTTATATGGGAGCCATTTCTAATCAGATTTTGAAATGACATAAAGTATATTACTAAGAACCAAATACATATGTTAATTTATTCTGCAGTACATCAATCCAATTGTTCAGAATTCTCAACATCCTTTGAAAGGGAACCTATTAAATGCCATAAAGAGGGTGCTAAAGTTATCTGTTCCAACATTATATGTGTGGCTTTGCATGTTCTACTGCTTTTTTGACCTTTGGTATGTCCGCTTTCTTGACTTTGGTGGATCATTTATTTTTATGCTCTTCTATCTCCTAGTTCTCGGTTATTTACTTATTCATAAATACAGGTTAAATATTCTATCTGAGCTCCTACATTTTGGGGATCGCGAGTTATACAAAGACTGGTGGAGTGCAAAAACCGCTGAAGGGGTTAGTTTCCTGAGGATTTATCTTTGCAAGACATACTTCTCACAATTATTAGTCAGATACACATTTGTTTGCTGACAGTACTCTTTCTTTCCTTGTGTCACAAAGTATTGGAGAATGTGGAATATGGTATGGTAACTTCCTCTTTGTTCTTGGTGTTTCGTGTTTAATGTTATTGGTGTTCCAACATCAATGGAAGTTCCTTTATTTTTTCGTTAACTGAAGAAGGTTCCAGTAAATGATGAGTATATGGATTTTCAGGTAAAAATTGATATTCAGTACTTGTGTAGTTGTTTTTTCTGTTTTCCTTCTTTATATACATGGATATTTGACCATACATTCAACTCTTATGCCGTGTGGAGCTACTCGAATGTGGATTGTGGAACATATGCAATAATAATGCCTTAACTATCGAGGTATATATGTATCTTCGCAATTTTGTTCATTGTTTAATCCCATATGCAATCCCTCATCATATCATATCATGTAATGTTTACGGCTAGTATTTAACAGTTCATATCTTACTTGGAACGTGGCATTGACAACAATTAGGTGATGTAAGTATGCACATCTTAATCCGAGCCTCCACCATCAAGGACAGAACATGAAACACCTAGTTTGTTAGGAAAACTAAAGGACAAGTCTACATTTCCAAGCTGTGATTATAATAAGCTGCTTCTTGCTTGTCGGTTGACCGTAGGAGTTTAGTCTTTGTGAATCCTACCGTTTAGAACATTGTATCATGATATGCGCTTGTTTCTAGGACGCCTTCCCTTCTCTCGTAGCCTTTTTCTCGCAAATTGAATTATCTTGTTTGGTGTACCTTGGATGGACCCTCAACAAGCATGAATGTATTCTGGGCTTATATTCAAATGTTGTCTTTCTTCAGCTCAAATCAAGAATGACACTGCAGTAGTTGTTTGGTGAATTGGTATAAATTCAAATGTTTGTCATCCTGTGTTGCGTCATATTGTATGTTGTGCTGATATTAAGGTTTCCTATTATGCATATTCTATTTGGGTTATGTATTTTGTTAGTGCAGTGTTTGATCTTAACTTCTTGTGCATAATCTAGGTTCTGACATTTGTTTATGAAGTGTAAAATGATTTATTGATTTTTTTGTTTTCATTTGCAGTTACTGGTGACTTTTCCAAGACTGCAGTGTAAAATGGGGGAACTTCATTTTGAAATATGGGCTAAGTTCATCATCAACTGAGTTTATTCTTTTGTTGTTTAGCCAATCGTTTATTAGTTTATCATTTTGTAACTGAATCTTAGAACTTAATTACCTTTATGGTTGTAGAAACTTAAATTGGTCTGAAGTTAGATTTTATACCTTTTTTCTGTAATTTGAACCTAGTGAATGTTGAATTGAAAGACTATTTGTGTGCAAATTTAATTTGAATTTGGTTCTCATTTGAGTTTGATTGTCATTTGAGTTTATTTTGGTTTTCATTTGAATTTTCATTTGAGTTTATTTTGGTTTTCATTTGAATTTTCATTTGAGTTTAATTTGAGTTCCATTTGATGAGTACTCAGATTTAGTCAGCTCAGGCAGATTCAGTCAGGCAATCTGAATCTGATTTTTTTTTTATATTAAAATCCAAATCTAGGACCGACTGTGGTCAGTCTTAACACATTGACTGTTACAGTCGGTCGTTGATATGAGTTGCACCGCGACCCGCAGAGCCACGTCATATATGAAAAAGATGCTCAGACTGCGACCATTTCCGCGACTGACAAAGCAAGTCATATATATGAGTTAAATGACTTGCTTCATCGGTCGCAATACTGCTGATTTCTACTAGTGAAGGGAATATAATTGTCCTAACAATACTGAAGTAAGTAATTCTACTTTTTCTTTGTCGAATGAGCTTTACAAACAAATGGAACACTATATTCAGAATTTGGATGGAACACTCCAAGAGCTTCAAAAAGGTGTCTCCACTTTAAGACAAGGCATTGAAGAGTACAAGGAGGAAATGAATAATTATGTTGAAAAAGGCGAACCTTTGGGGACTTTTGTTGATATTTGTGTAGTTAACTCAACTCTTGATCGTAATAATGATCATTCACCTATTCAAAAGGATGAGTTCGAGATTAGCAACACTAAATTCAGCGAGGAACAAGATTATGTTGACTATGATAGTGATGATTATTATGAAAATACATCGCTTAAACCAATTTATGGTGACAACCCCGAGGAGTGTACAATGGAGTCTTTTTGGGATCAAGATGAATATGAAGAGGAATATGTCGACACTTGTGTAGATTACTCAAGCATTGATCTTAATAATGATCAAGAGCCTATTCAAAGGGTGGAGCTTGAGGATGATGCATTCTCGAGTGTTCTAGAAAAATTTCTTATGATAAAATTTGGATCCGCAAAAGAGTATGTGCCTTACAACAAAGAGGAATATGTTGAGAATGAGACCGTTATGACCAATATTGTGGAAGACCCAATTGAGCTTGCATATGAATTTAATGATGATGTTTATGTCGATACTTTGGTTAAGGCAGAAACGGACGAAGAATGGTTGCAAGGTTTGATAGAGGACCATGATATACAAGAGGTGAATAATTCGCTTGAGTTTTTCAAGGATGAAGAGGATTCCGTGATACAAGAGATTGTGAAAGGTTTATCTAACCCTTTACCTATTGTTTCTTCTCCTTTACCTCTTATTGGTTTGAATGTTTGTGCTTCAAAAATATTGTTGAATGATTTTATATCTCGATATCCGCCATTAGAGATACTTGATTCTCATACTTTGCAGGTTTTGGAACAAGAAACCGTGGAAGTACCCGACTCCTATATTCTTTATGCACTTCCATGTGTGGACAAGAATAAGTGTGGGGGAAACTTTAGGTTCATAGCTTCACTTTTGTTTTATATTATTAATATTTGTGTGAAGTTAATGTTTGCAAAACAGGTGCTATGGGTGGATCCCCAACTTTTTCGATTATTGGTGTATGGGGAATGATTCTTACAAGAAGCTAAGTCGGGCCGTCGACTTTAAAACAAGCGCTTAGTGGGAGGCAACCCACCGGTTTTGTATATTTACCTTTATCTTTTTATTTTTATGCATTTGCTTTTATCTTTATTTTTCTTGTTTTTGCATATCATTTGCGGAATTTCCCACCTTGAACCTTCTTTGGACGATTCAATTTTACATTGAGGACAATGTAAAGTTTAAGTGTGGGGGAGCATTTATATGTTTTAGCTTGTTTTATGTCTTTTAAAAAAAAAAAAAAAAAAATCAGAAAATTAGAAAAATCAAGAAAAAAATTATGCTTTTTGAACTCCGAAATCTAGAAAATTGTGCCTTTAGGATGACACCATTAGTGGATGGAACCATTTTGAATGCAGGAGTTGAGGAACCAATTAACTAAAAGGGACGAACATAACTCATGAATCATAAATACCATGATAGTTGTTACCATATCTCGGAATATCACCATATCACATTCTATTTTTATTTTTCCATATTTATCTATTGTTCTCTAAGTGCTTTGGTGGGTCACTAAACATCGACGTGTTATTACTGTTAGGATGAAATAGAGTGATTGAGTTACTAGAAGAAAAAAAAATGGAAAAAAATATATGAAAAAAAAAAAAAAATGAAAAAATATATGAAAAGAAAAAAAAAAAGGACCGATCAATTAGACCAAAACGGAATAAAAAGACACTTGGGAATAGCAGTATGGGTGAAACGTAGTCCCTGTCTCCGTCGCCTAAACAAGCGTGGAATGCAGGATCCAAGGCAACTATCATGTACTTGCGACAAGAAGCATGCGCTTGGATCCAAAAGATCTAATCATCTTAAAAAAAAAAAAAAAAAAAAAAAAAAAATTTGATCCAGTTTGATCAAATCATATAAAAAAAAGAAAAAAAAATTATTATTGTGTTGAATAAAGTCACTCTTGGTTCCCTTGTATATGCCAATTGATTTGATGTAGCATTCAGCACTAAGTAACTCAATCCAATAGGATTAGGTTCATCTTAGCAGTGACCTTCAGACAGATATGGGAAACATCGAACACTTGTGAATATTCGCCAACATCTACATCTATATCCATCTTCTTAATCTTTTCATTGTGATTGTGGTTGTTAGTTTCCGAGTATTGTGGCTTGTTCGACTATCTAATTAGAGTTTATTTACTAATATATGAATTGAATTTGCAAGGTACCTCCTACTGTAGTCAATTTGGATTCGTTCATTGATTTGTCACAAATAGACGGAGTTTGAAATATAGGTTTTGTAGGTATATCTCTAGTAAACCTTCACGAGACTATAACTCGTCCACTAGGGACACCTAGGGGTTTAAAGGCTTGTTATTTATGCTAAAATTAACCGTAGCCTCGACGTCACGGAGTTGTATGTATCCTTTTTAATTAGTTTTGTTTTGTTTGATTTGCTCGAGGACTAGCAAAGTCTAAGTGTGGGGGAATTTGATAGGTGTAGAATACACCGTATTTTCTATGTAGAGTTTATGCTTTCTTTGCTATTTTTCTTGTGAATTATGTATCTTATATTTGCTTTTGAGTTTTATAGGTGTTTTGGAGTCATTGGGGCAAAAGGAAGTGGAACTCGCTCAAATCCAAGATTTCTACTTTTCATTGTGTAGAGGACGAGAATATGAAGACAATGGCGAAAGAACGGAGTCATTCGGAGCTCGTATGAAGAAGTTATGGGCAAAAGAAGAACTCTAATGGTAAATAGGACATTTCATCGGCTAATACTAATGAGAGCCCAGCCACATGTTAAGGGGTAGCCAGATTTGGTTAAGGGAAGTGTTATTTGGAGCCAGTCCGAGGATAAGGGGCAACCAGTGACTATTCACTAAAGCCGGATTACAAATCGTTAAGGGGCACCTCCCCTTCATAACTAAGAGCTAGGTCGAGTGTTTTTCAGACATTTAGTACAAGCACCGAGAGAGAATCGGATCGAGAAGGTGGTGATGTTGAAGAAGCGATGGAATGTCTGCTGCTCGTGATGGAATGGTTGGCTAGAACTTAGAGGGGTTTAAGGCAAGTTCTCGAGGCAGGAGAATCCAAAGAGAGAAACGGAGTCTTGCTGCCATTGATTTGCGGTGAGCAAATGGAAGAGAGTTGACAGGTTTATCGAGTCCGTGAAATATAATCGAGAAGATGGGTTTGCATCGGATTGAATTTGGTTGATTTATGCCAAGAAAGTTGATGAAGAAGACAACTCCGTTGCCTTTGATCCTGGATGAATGATGTGCTTGAATGTGTGTTCCTAAGTTCAATGATTTGAACTAATGGGCTGTGTATGGGATTGTGTTGAGTGTGTAAACTCGATTGCTACAGGAAGGAGATATGGAGAGCTTAAGAATCTATAGCAAGGTGAAGGCGCATCATCACCAGAGCACACAAGTAGTGCTTGATAAAATGTCCGAGAATACGAGAAGAATAGAGTTGCGGTTTGGTGTTGAGATAATGGAGATGTGGTTCTCGGCCTCGAGCTTGGGTAGACTTTAAGCGGTTTTGCGGCGCGGGGAAGGTGTTGCAGCTGTTGCCATTAAGAGGTTGATACTTGGTTTGTTGGTCGGCATTACAAGGGTTCTTGAGATGAAGCGAAGGTGGTCGATCTTTGCATTGCATTTGGTGGATTTGGATTTAAGCCATGGATGAAGCCAGGAATGATGGGGTTTGGTATGAATTGGTGTAGATACTCGGGGGAGATTGTGATGAAAGTGCGGGTTCATAGTTTTGTGGTGTTATGGCAGTTGCAGGGATTCGAATGTGCTGGTATGGTGTTGTGTATTGCTCACCAGATGGGAAAGCTATGATGTTGGTGCAATAGAGCAGCTGGGATGGATGTCGCAGGAGCTGTAGCTGCTCTGGGCTGTAGCTGCAACTGATACAGCAGGTGGCGATTGAGTTGGAGCCGCAATTTGCAAGGCAGTGCAATTGCAGGTCATAGGCTGGAGGCAATGGAGAATGAATTGATCTTCGTGGCCCGACTCACAGCCGGAACGAAGCCGGGATGGATGGTCACTTGGCGAGGCTATGAAGGTCGGTGAATGAAGGTGCTTATGAAGACCGGTTTGCCATGGGTTACGGTGGTATTTGGTGCAAGTCGGTGGCTCGGGATGTGAACCGTGGCGAAGAGATGAATGCGAGGCTGTATGATGCGATGATGGCAAAATGAGTTGTATGAGGCGCCAATGTTGTTGAGGCAATGATGGTGTCGGTGGTGATGGTCTGTAGAACTACAAAGAAGGAGATTGCAGGTGCAGCCACCGATGCTTGTTATGGAATTGCGCCGGGGAGTGCGGGTGCAGAGAGTGGAATGGCTTGGCATGAGCGAAGGAGTCATGACAGGATATGTGTTACTACAGGCTGAGTACTGGTGTGCTGTGGTGCTAGTGAGGGCTGGAGTTGAAGCAATGGCTTGAGCCAGGGTGCTGTTGCAGGTACTTTGCATGTGGCACTGTTGCCTGGAGTTGCAAAGCAGTGCAGGCCAGAGCGAGGAAGTGACGGTGCGTAACAAAGCTCAGTTTGTGCGGAAATGGACCAGAAATGGCGAGGCGGTGGTGCTACTTCCCGGGTGCCGGATTTTGGAACCGAAAGTGGGGATCGTAATGTTTCAGTGAATCGCGAGGGGGGTATGAGTCGGATGCAAGAATCGACGGCCGGACATATGAGTTACGTATCACGCTTTTGGGCGCGTTTTGCAAGAGAAAAAGAATTGGTTTGGATGACTTTTGTGAATGTTTGAAATGCGAGAGAAGGGAAGATGAGTTCTTTGGGAGTGCACACTTCTTGGCGACAGTTTCCGATGACAAAAGCGGTTGGAGACAAATTTTCCGGTGCCGGATTCCGGCGCCGACGACCCGGGATTCCGGCGATGACGTCGGCAATCCGCGACCACTTTTCGGACCCAAAAATTCCAGAGACTTATTTTCACTCCCGGGCTTGGTGGACGAATTTGAGACGGGTTTGGAGAAGACTTGACCTACTTTGGGTATCCTTTTGGGGGAGGCATATAAATAGAACTTTTTCTCTAAACCTAGATATATCTCCATTAGGGAGACTTCTACTTTGGTTCGAGGGTTTCACATGAGAGGTTCTTCTAAACTCTTTATGATGATTTCCAAAAACACAAGTAACTAAGTTTTTATTATTGGTTGAAGATGTAGTTGGATTTTGCAACCAAGTTATGATTTTTATGAATTAGTTTTCTCTCAATATTATCGTTCACTTTCTACGGGTTACAATAATTGCATGATTGATGGATTGCAATATGATTGAATGTTTGTTTAGTCGAGTCTAGAATTGATTGAACTCACATCCATATCTATAGCTATTTTAGGGTTTTCATCGAGCGATAACCTTGAATACTAGTAGCATGATATGATTCTAGGTTGTAGTGATACATCCTTGTATTCATATGTAGAAATTGACCTTTGTTCGAATTGTTTGCGCAATGTATTTCAATTGCATTGATTAGCCTATTTCTGAAACTTAATGCTCCTAGGAATTGAACTTGATTAGCGCAAGGCGTTAGGTTATTCTTTAGGTAGAATTCACATACGCAGCCCTAATGTGTGTGTTGATGAATTAGGAAATTACGGAGTATTCTTGCAATAAGGTATTCTATGGCTTTTGATGATAGCGAGATTAAATACGAATTCTATTCATATATTCATAAACTTGTTTACAATTGAAGATGAAACCTTTATCCAATATTTTCACATCCTTGATTTGCGTGTTTACTTTTATTTGTTTTGCTTTTTGTTTATTTTTATTTACACAATCACAAAACTACCGGTGTTATTTATAAGGAACCATAACAATTTGACAACCTAGACCTCTCTGTGGGATCGATCCTTTCTTGCCCTTGCTATATTTATATTTTGAGTAGTAAGAAAGTGTAATTATATTTGTGTCGCTTACGACAGCGATCAGGAACCTGAGCTGATATTGGATCGTAAGATGTTCAAAAAAAGGAATGTTGCAGGTATTAGATGGCTTATTAAATGGAAATATCGTTCAAATGATGAAGCAACTTGGGAAGATACAGATGCACTTATCGATCGTTTTCCATATTTTCAGACTTGAGGAAAAGTCGTTTTTCAGGCGGGGTGGGATGTTGCAGCACCAACACCTTACTCTCTTCTTTCCTAACTTGATATTTCCTTAAGTAGTTATTATTTCCTTAGACAGGATGTTGCCTTTAATTCATCTAGTTTAGTTAGGAGTCTTGTTTGTTACTGTAATTAATGCAGACTTGGGTAACATGTTTATCTGCATATAAATATGCTAGCTGGTTTACGTAAAGGTTTATCAATCAATAACAATTAAGTTTATCTTTAGTTTGTTTTCTTACAGAGCTGGTGGCTAACCCCCAATCAAAGGGTTTATCTGTGCTAAGTTTCACCTGTGTTAAAAGTCTAGAACCCTACCACATAATGTGTGATTCACAGGGATATTCGTCTTCCAGCATTTCCAAAAAGGATAATCAAGGTATATCACTACATCTTAGGGTATTACTTCCGTAGTATCTACTCTTACTTCAATAAAATTAGTACTACAAGCAAGGCCTATCCTGAGCCGAAGTCCTTTCTGATTCTACTCCTTATTCTTACAATACAAATTGAAAGAAGAAAATGAATGAAATTCTTCTCTCTCTTTTTTTTTCTTCTCAAATGAGAAGCTAGGAGGTTTTTGGTGTGTTGAAAGCTTTCTGCACCAAGTCGTCTCTTTTTCATACTTATCTGCGCATTAGTGCTATGTTGTATAAGGGTAAGGTCTTAGTCTAGTGGTGAGGGAGGATTTAGAATATGGAAGGGGAATCCATCTTCGCCCAACAGTGTTTTATTCATATAAAAACACTAAAGGTGGGCCCAAAATCTGATATATTAATATATTTATTAGGCTTTTTATTATCAGAACTAGTCATAAAAACCCAAGGTGACCAAACTTGTGGTACAAAAATCCCGTTCAAATGTTGGGATCCATTAAAACTCCATCTTAAACAAAATTGATACAAAAACCCCAAATTTCAAAATTGGTTTCATCAAATTTTATGATGAAACCAAAATTGGTTTCATGAAATTCTATGATGTTTCATCAAATTTTATGATGAATTTTTTTTTGGTTTCATCAAATTCTTTTGGGTTTTTGTGTTACTTTTGTTTTTTTTGGGGTTGTTGTTTTACTTTTGTTTTGATGGGTTTTTTGTGGATGGATAGTGACACCATTGGGGTTAGAACTCGCGGACCGTTAAGCGAGAATTGAATCCTCGTTTTTCTCTTTTTCTGGCGAGAATTCAATCTTCACCTATTTTAAAATCCCCTTCCACCTTACTTGCTTTCGAACAAAGAGAGGGGATTTAGAATTTTCGAGGGTTTATCCACGGAAATATGTCATTGTCATTATCTATTATCTCTCCGCTACAGTCGGACTAATAAACCATGTACCACTGCATGAAGTACCCGTCCAACTGTTCATGAAGTATTTGTTCAGGTAACTTAATTAGAAAGTATTTGTTTACGTAATATGTTTTGTTATGGCTTGAATTGGATTTCATTTCCATCAAACCTATCTGTGCTATTTTGTTGAAATAAAACAGAACCTCAAGCGAGCGACAGTGATCACCATGACGAGTTAGTGTAAGTTTCTCGGTATTGAAATATACTTACTTTAAGTTGCTTCACATCTTAATGTTTGTAGTTTTATTACATTACTGGCCATTATAGTTTGCTCCAATAAGATACTTGTTTTTCATTATTATTGTTTGATTTAGCATGGTTATGCTTACTGTATATGTAGAAAATCCTACCACTACATCCAACAATCAAGATGAACTAAAAGCACACATAAGTAAATGAAGACTCATAAGAACACAAGGTTTACGTGGTTCGGCATGATTACCTACGTCCACGGGGGTTGAAAGGTTAATCTTATTACTTCGATCAAGGATACAAGGTACGATTCTTCGCTCAATACTCTTTCTATTTGCTCTCTCTTACTTACAACTTACTTGCCCTTCTCTCTTGACAAAGCTCTCTATTTATAGGCTAACATGCTTATACAATAAAGTTACAATGTAAGACACAGTTCATCCTGTTTGATGATCTTTTCGGGTGATGGATCAAATTCCCTCCGATATTTATTACCTGATCTTCATATAATCTCGATACGTGTGGTGCCCGATGTGTTTCTTCCCGACATTGATGCTTTGATATTCCTAGGCCCGATGTCGCATTCTCTCCTGATTCGAATTGGTATCTCTGTCTTTGGGTACCACTTTGACTGAGTTTCTCTGAATTGCCCACGTGCTTCGTCAGTGTACTCATTATCTTGATTCCCGATGATCATCTCTCTATCACATCCGAGCATCTTCTTCACACGCATTATTCATACGAATGCAGGGTATGTTTCTCTTTCTTTGTGCTAGGGTTGTAGATCATGATTCGATGTTGTGTTTCATTATTCCTTCAGTGTATCGTGGCTCAAGATCATTCAACCTAGGTTTGCCATTTATTTACATCTACATTTATGCCCCTTCTTCCACTCGTGTGTTCGACACGAGGGGAAGAAACTGCTTCGCCTTCCACGACTCTGTTCATGCTGCGCCGGTCGATTGTTCCCCATTAACTCCACCTTTATGACCCGTTACCTTTTCTTCCGGTCGCCATTACCCAGACTATAAATGCAAAAGATAGCTGAGGGTTTTATTTCTTTTCTTTTGATTCTCTCTCTCAAGAATAGACATTCTCTGCTCCTCCGCCTCTGCAACTCTTCATTACTCTATCATTCAACTCCTCCGCCTTTGCAACTCTATGCTTCTTTTATTTTAGCTCCTCTGTTTTCATCTCGCGGCTGTTATCTTTATTCTCCTACCATTCTTCATCGTTTTTCCCTCTTATGAACTCTTGATCGATATCAATGACTGAGAAAATGTGTGTAAGTTATACATTTTCTGATGAAGATTCTTTGTTTATCGTTGCTAGTCCTCGAGCAAAACAAATAATATATCCGCTCTACAGCTGGATAAATATCCGCTAAACAGCTGGATATGAAGTCTGCTAAACAGCTAGACGGATCTGCTAAACAGCTAGATCGAGAGATGTCTGCTAAACAGCTAGACAGAAAGACCCGCTACACAGCTGGTCATATCATAAGAGAGAGTTAGACCCGCTACACAGCTGGTCATGACAAATACCATACACAAGACCCGCTCAACAGCTGGTCATCTTTTTTTTTTTTTTTAAGACCCGCTCAACAGCTGGTCATAATATGATAAGAAAACACATAAAAATAGACCCGCTCAACAGCTGGTCATAAGAACCCTACAATAGACCCGCTCACCAATTTTTTTTTTATTATTATTATTATTATTATGAAAGGTGCGCAAAGGGCTTTTATTAACCAAAAGCCCTACTATGAAAGGTGCCGCAAAGGGCTCCCATCTTATTATTATTATTATTATTATTATTATTATTTTATTATTATTATGCAGATCCGCTAAACAGCTGGCCATAAAATAAAAAATACGAAAACGAATGAAAAAAGACCCGCTCTACAGCTGGTCATAATATTTTTTTTTTTAGACCCGCTACACAGCTGGTCATAATATTCATTTTTTTTTTTTAAATCAAAATTCCTAACGAAAGCACCACACCCCCACACTTAAACATTACATTGTCCTCAATGTAATTGAGTCATCCAACGTAGAAATTAAGATGGGAGATTTAAAAAAAAAAAAAAAAAGAAGATAAGAGTAAAGGGAACAAATCTGATGGGTTGACTCCCATGAAGCGATAGTTATCTGTTTCCCTGTTTTCAGTAGCACGTTCTCAAACAAGGTGAGGTTGGTACCCCAAAGTACGCTGCAAATCATATATATATAGTCTGAAAAGTTGGGGATCAACCCAACTAATCAGTTTTGCTGAAAAGATGATCTTGCAGTAATGATGATTAGTACCCAGAGAGCAAAAACTGAATTCAATCTTATTTAAAACATAATTCGAACCTTGAATATGAAGTAAATCAGGTTCGCAGATAATTAGTAAAGATTGTTTAAAGAATTGAACAGTTTTTGTACTCCCTAAATCAGGTTCTAAGTCCGAAGAAATAACTTGCGAGGAAGATATTGGTTCAAAATCACTCGCTGAACAAGGGCTCAATGGAGCAATAATATTACGACTCGTACACCCACTATCATCTACAATGGCTTCATCATTAATATCATCAAGATGAGAAAAATTAAGACTTGATAGGCCAGACAATAGTTTAAGGGTCAAGGTTGGAGCTTTCTCGACTGATGAAACTAGTCGAGACTCGGGCATAACTAGAGGTTCTAGTTTGGGCTTCCATTTATTAGTGTCTAACAGCGGTGTGGAGTCTAATAAGGCATTGAATTCACAAATAACACTATCATCATCAAAATCATACCCAAAATGAGCTAAGCAAACCTCTAATGGATCTTCCGAGTGGCTCTTGCAAAAGCCTTGCGAGTGCATACTTTCTTTTCGCCCACAGAACTTCAGGCTAAGATACCTAAAAAATCAAACAAACTGCGTAAAAATGAACTAAAGAAATCTAAAAGAAAAAGAAAAATAAATTATATACAAGAAATAAAAATAAGCTATATACAAAAATTGATATCAATCAGAGTGTATTATGCAACCACTCCCCGGCAACGGCGCCAAAAACTTGGTAGGCTCGGAAACCTACAATAAAATACTGCAAGTGCACATCGTCTAACTAGTAGACAATGGCAAGTACAGGTCGTTCCAACGAGGAGTGTGAAATACTCTACCAACTAATACCAATAATCACTAATCGAAAATATAATATTTTTTAGAGTTTTAGAAATTCGGACAAAATGAAATAATAAATAATTGCAACAAAATAGGCAACGGGTTATTAGGGTTTTCGATTTCCACTAATTCAATCATATAAAACTCTACTAATCTCTATTTATTACTCAAGACAAATTTTGAAATAATCTCATGTCTCGGAAGATGAAATGTTAAATTCTAAAATATTGTTTCTCATTGTAACTTCCTTCGCTTCGTATGTAGCGATCCTAAAGCATTACCTATCTATCCTTGCATACCACGTCTGGGGATTTAACCGAAGCACGAAATATCAATTCAAAAGCATAAATAATCAAGAGAATCACATGAGCAATTAAATACCAAGCTATATGAAGAGAAATTACTAGTCAACGAATTATTATTAGAAATATCATCGTAGAGTTTATAAATAAATTGGTTTCAATCTAAACCCTAACAAGACTCTAGCTAGCCATGGCTTTCTCAAAAGCCATAAAAAGATTAAAATCAAACTAGCTAAACAAAAATGAAATCGAGAGAATGAAACTTCAAACCCTCGTCTTCTCCGCGGCTCTCGGCTGTGTAGCCGCAACTTTCAGTTCTCGGAACTCTCTCCCCTTTTTGTGTTCTTCTCTGTTAATATATCAGTTGGTGTTGCAGGGTTTCGAATGAGATCGAACATACAATTCGTAAGGCCCAGCCCAAATCCATTGCTTAGTATTCTCCGGCCATACCACCAGTTTCGGTCTTCTCAGCTTCTGGCCGTTTAAGAACTTTCCCCCACCGACTGCACACAATTCCACAACACAAACTAATGCCCAGTCCGAACACAGGCCATGTAATTCAGATTCCTAACTGATTTCAGCCTCAACACCAATTACTTGGTCCACCAACTGGACTTCATCACCTGTGTCCATCTACATCTCGCTCACAGCATCATCTCCGAAGTGTGTACAGTCATTAACCAGCACTCATTCTAACAACTCATCGATCAACTCTTTTCGTTCACAAGCACAGCTCCTGTCAGATTCAACCTTGGATGGCATCATTCGTCCAAGCACTTGGGAAACTGATTGCAACAGCTCGACCAACTTCAACAAAGACCGGATAGTTCACCAAATCCATCTTCTCACCGTTCACGCTGTAAACAGTCCATCGTCCATCAACACTAGCTTGAGAATATAAACTCTCATCAGTCTTTATCATTCCCTGAATTCATTTCTCGGCTGATTTAGATCTCCATTTTCTTCACAGCACCAATAGTTTCGCTATGTAGCTGGTTTTACGGCGTACATTCACGGCGTACAATTCAGCTTAAAACCCAAATCTTCACTTATTCGAACCTATATAAGTCTTAACAACCAGCCAGCACCATTAGAATTCAAGGACCTGAGCACCACCAGTTCACACACGATTGGGTCAAAACCCATCGATACTGCCGTCATCAGCCAACAAAACCACTTTGCTTCTCATTATTCCCTGATCATCTAAATTCCGAGTAGTTTTGGTTGCTGCCAATTCTTACACCAATCGAGAGAGCTTCACAGTTCAAAGTCGCCACAAACCCAAGCTTCCAGATTCACCGTTCATCTCCAACTCCTAATTCGATCACAACACCACCATCGTTTCAGCACACACAGACCCTAAATTGATTTCCCATAACATCACCAGTTAGATCAAATCAATAATGGACGCCGGAAACCCAACAGTTCTGTCTTGTGAACTTCTCAGTCTCGAGACTCAGCCAGCACCATTAATCCACGCCAGCATTTCTCTCCAAGTTGCTGTGCTTGGTTCTCAATTGAGAAATTCAGTTCGAGTCCATACTCTGTGCATCTAACCACCGACTGCCAGCTCTCTATGTCGCGAATTCAAATCACCAATACCAGCATATTGAATCCAACGCTGTCACTAAACTCATCACAGCCACATCACCTTTCTTCTTCTTTCACGGCACCTTAATCTCAGCCAATATGCAAAGTTCTTCTTCGTCTTCTGTCTGTCCAGCCAAACTTCTTCCTTTGATTCAAATAAGCTTCCATTGTGGTTCTACTTTCAGGCGATGCGCCAAACAGGTTGTGTACAATTTCTGTTCGTGAAGAGGTGCCTGATTGAACTCCTCTTTGTAATTTTCGTGACCTGCAGAGTCGCATCTAACTAGAACCCAAGTTCCTTCATACTACCAGGACTGCAATTCAAACCATTTTCATCCATACAATCTCAATTGAACCCTAAATTCTGACCACCACTAGGAACCATTGTTGTGGCTGTGTTGAAGAGCTTTGAACGACCACCACCACTGTCATCAATTACTTTCTGCCATGGAGGGAAATAAGACCCTTGAATCTAACAGCACTCCTTCCTCCGACAACTGCAACAGCTCGGCCAAAATTAGACGACAACAAACCCCTGAAATCCACTGTTGTGTTGCCGTGAACATCATGTCCATTCATCATTACTTCGTTGCTTCATCATCTCCATTCAACATTACTTCGTTGTAGAGCCAGACTGTATGTCAATTCCACTGTATCAATCCTTGAGATTCCGATTTCATTTATCTGCTAAGAACTTCAGCTTCTTGAGTTTCTTTAGAGAAGGAAATGCTTTCTTGTGTTTTATTAAGAAATGAGATACGAGAGGATGATGCCACGTCGTGTCCCTAACTCCTGGTGGGCTCACGTGTTTGCCATACAACAAAGAAACCTTTCTGTCTTTGTGTTACTCCCTGGCCATGAAATTTCATTCAATGTTGCGAACATGGAAAATGAAGTGGCAGCAAACTGAGTTCTTCCGTTTTGATGTCGTGAACCGTAATGGGTGTTCTTTTATCGCAAAAGCCATTTTTAGTTGTTTATTTTTCCGGTGATCGGGTATTACTTTCTACAAAAGCACTAAAATAATATTGTTAGCCAAAATATCGAGTCTTATTTAATATAAATATGGGTATAAAATATAGCATTTATGTGCTTATCAATCGTCGATAGCCCTTCTCAACATGATCGTCGCGCTCTTGAATCGCTCTTTTCTGATGAATCTTCTCTTTTTGAATGTAGGACTGAGAAGAAAGTCTACAAATATCACAACCTTACTGATGTTGAATTCTTGGACCAGATGAAGGAGGAGTACAATCTTCATGTCTAGTAGCTCGAGTTGCTGTCGGGTCAAAAGGGCCAACTGAAAAGAGGTGTTGTTGAAAAGTTTGCACATTCTCCTATGACGACTGTGATTACCAAGGGCCGGCTAGATCTTGGGTTACGGATCCCCTTGTATGACCCGAACCGTTCTTTTGCTTATGAAGTATTGCTTCAACTCCGTCCTTCTCGGGATTTGGCTCAATGGAATGGAAATACATTTCGTCTCATGGCTGAATGGGAGAGACGAGGTCAGGGTGAGTGTTCTCCAATTGAGTGGTCTACGTATGATCCTTCTCACACGAGCAAGTACACCTCGGCCAGCTTTATTGGAAATTATCGAGCCGGCACTTCCACTTTTTGTTCTCTGGATGGTTTCTCTGCTAGTCTTCGCCGCCATAAAGTTTCCACCAATGGCTTCGAGAAGCTGATGTTGGATGCAGATCCTGAGGGAGGCACTTCCAATAAGCATGCCCAACACACTAGCGACATTGTGTGGGATCGGATCCCTCTAGCCATCTGTGGCCCTATTTTGAGTGGCACGCTCCCTCCTTCCGACTTTCCTGTTGAGCCTTATCCGTTCTGGTGGTTAATGCTGATCAGGTAAGATCCTTGTCCTCTGCGATAGCGGGTAGTTAGAAAAGATGTTTGAATGTTCAGTTTCTTTGTAGCACAAGTCTCAGCCTAAGGTTCAAGGTGGTCAGCCAAAGTTTCCAAACACTCGGAAGAGGGGCTCTAGTACTCAGGCTGAGGAAGAGCCAATGAAGGTAACAAATATACTGCTCTTATTATAAGTACATGTACTTGCCCCTATTTTTTGCCTTGAATGGGTCTGATGAGGTTGTGTTTGCAGAAATCAAAGACTGGTGATGAGGGTATGAAGAGCTCGTCTGGGAAGGATGGTGAGGATCCCGATGATCGGCTGCCCATATCCTATTTCATACCCAAAAAGTTTGTGTCGAAGAAGGTTTCTGATGTCTCATATACCGTTGTAGGTGATCAATCCAATGGTAAAGGAGCTGCAGGTGATAAGGCTATGCCAAAGAAACATGTGCCACTGTTTTCGAAGACTGCTTCCACGGGGAAAGGACTTGCTCTCTCTTGTACTAATGTGGTTGTGGAGTTCTCCGATGATGATGACAATGATGAGTTCTTTGGTTCGGATGACGAGAGAAACTGGTCGGGTGGTGGTGAAGAGCTGAAGCAACTCGAGATTCCAGTTATCAAGGAACCCGAGATCCTTGTTCCTCAGACTGAAGTATCGGGGACTGTGAATCAACCTCCTCCTCATGAAGGGACAGTCGAAAGATCTGTCTTTAACTTTTCGGGTCCCGTGTGTGATTCGTTGGGAGCTCTTACTTCCTCTAGTTTTAGTTCATACTCCGCTGCCGAGATGTTGAAGGCCGTGCTCCTGTATGGTTCTGCTATGAGGGAGTTCCTCAATCATATGGTAAGTCGTTTTTCCTTAGTTGTCGTGTTACAACTCCCTTCTTTATGAGGGATTCACCTACAATAGATCTTTTTAGGCCTCGAACCAGAGGCTTCTCGAGGCTGCCATTCGAGAGAAGGAGTTGGCAGACACGTCGAATCTTCGGGTTCAACTTCAAAGGGAGCAAGAGCGTGCCCGAGGACTTGAGAAACAGTTAGATGATGCCAAAGGTACCTTCTTATAACTTCGTCGTTACTGATTGATAATGTAGTTCCAATATCCTGAGTCGAGCGTTGTCTTCTTAGCCGAGATTTCTAGCTTAGATCGAGACTCTGTTTCCGAGTACCTTACTATGTCCAATAAGTTGAACATCGAGAAAGAGCATGTTGCTACGCTTCAACAGAAGATATATAATAAGGATGGTAAAATAGATCGGCAAGCAGTTGAAATCGAGAATCTTCAAGCTGAACTGCTTGGTTATCAGAGATTTGAGTATGATCCTGATGAGATAGATAATCCCCGAGTCGATCTGTCTCGGGCCCAAAGAGTTGGTGGTGATAGGAAGTTACTAAACGACTCCTTGGAGAGCCAGTATGAAACTTTGAGGCTTCATAACAGAGATCTTCATGCCGATCATAAACGTCTGTTGCAGCTGAGGGATGGTGCCATAGCAGGTGCTCAAAAGTTGGAAGAGAAACTTCTCGGGTTTGACCAAGTAACTCGGGACTTGGAGTGGACTCGGGCTCAGTTGTCGGTTCTTCAAATGGCACATGATCGACAGAAAACCGCTTGGGGTAAACATAAGCAATATTGCCCCAATAATGAGTTTAATAAACAACAACATAATGAGTTGGTGTTGAAGATGTCTGCCCTTGAGCTTGATCTTTCTAATTCCGAATAAACCTTAAAAATAGTGTTACCCGTTCTTTCAGGTTTTGTGCATGTTTTTGTTATTCCTCTCAGTTTGTTACTATTTGTAAGGAAAGGTCAAGTCCTTGGAAGAGGAGGTCGTGCAGTTGAAGAACAAAGAAGCTCAGCTGAATGCCAAAGTTGCCACTGCCGAAGCTGCTACCACTGAGCTCACCCGCCATCTTGCTAATGTAAATGAGCAGCACAAGGCCGAGCTCGCCATTAAGATCAAGGAGGGCGTGAAGGAGTTTGTTGAGAAGAGGAAATCTATAACTGCCGCGAGAAAGTCTGGTTCGGGGCCAACTCCTTCTACTGAATAGAAGTGCCTTTTGTAGTGCTGCGTCACTATTTTTCTCGTTGTATTGGGATGTATTTTCTTTCGCTTGAACACCTATATTTTCTGGACAACTTAATTTGTGGGGTGCTGCGTCACCAATCGGGTTTGTTATTCCGTATTTTGTTACTTTTCGATAATGTCTCGCTTGTGTTTATATTATGCTTGGTTGTTCGTATCCGATAGTCTTCCAATTTCCTGCATTTCATATTTATGTTTGTATGTCAGTAATAATTCAAATTTTGTCGAACACACTCAACAGGGAGGGTCATCGAGCCCAATGCCATGTCCCGATTGAGGTATCTCATCATTGGTGCTATGACCCAATGGAAGTGTATTAGGTCGTTCTTAGGTTTTAGGTATCGAAGTCCCCAGGTAGTTATCAACCAACTATCCCGGGCAAGTGAAACTGGTCACTTGCGATGGGAGCAATGTAGTATCCTCGGATATCAAATACTCATGCTTTGATAACCGGTTACCGGTTTCCAACCACCAGAACCCTTAGACTACCTCGGCACTTGCACACTTCCACCGCCTCGAGTTCGAATAGCACGTCGAGTGTAAGTCGCCTCGGCACTTGCACATTGCCATCGCCTCGAGTTCGAAACGACCATTCGAGTGTAAGTTACCTCGGCACTTGCACACTGACATCGCCCCGAGTTCGAATGACCATTAGTTGCATATGTCATAACCCTTTCTATCTCTTGTGGATATCTATAGGATTCGAATGACCGAGTATCATACCTGCCTATGCACCGCTCATGGGTGGTAGAGCTTCAAATATTGTGCATTCCATGTCCTTGGTTCCGGAGTTCCGTCTGGCTTTAGTATCTTATACGCTCCTTCTCCTATTTTTGACACAATAGTGTAAGGCCCCTCCATCGGGCTGCCAATTTTTCGTCTTTTTTTTCACGCTCATAGCTGGGCAATTTTTTCAACACCAATTGCCCTGGGTGAAATTTCCTTGGCCGAACTCTGTTGTTATACTCACGTTGTAACCGCCTTTGGTAATTCTCTATTTTTTGTAGTGCCATTTCTCTTGTTTCTTCTACATTGTCCAATTTGGCCAAGATCAAATCTGACGTCAGATTTCGTCTCCGTGCTTCAGTTCTTGTTGTAGGTATCATTACCTTGGTTGGAAGAATAGCTTCGGTTCCATATGTGAGCATGAAGGGTGAGAGACCTGTAGCTTCCCTTCTGGTAGTCCGATAGGCCCATAACACGTTGTGTAATTCTTCACACCATTCACCATAATCGTCATTTAATTTCTTTTTTAGATTGTCTGCTATCGTCTTGTTGGTGATCTCGGCCTGCCCATTACTATGTGGCTAAATGGGTGTGGCTTTTCTCTTTCTAATGTTATAATTGTGAAACAAAAGGTTGATATTCTTCCCTTATAGTTGTTTTCTATTATCCGAGACGATAGTTGCCTGGATACCAAAGCGACATATGATATGTTCAAAGATAAACCGAAATACGTCCTTGTCCCGAATGTGTCTTAAGGGTGCAGCTTCGACCCATTTGGTGAGATAGTTTGTCGATATAATCAATTACTTTTGTTGTCCTGAGCCGACATGTAACGGATCGACAATGTCAATGCCCCATTTGACAAAGGGCCATTGGCTCACTACCGAGTTCAAGGATACAGATGGTACGTGTATCTTCTTCCCAAACTTCTGTCACTCATCATGGATCAATTCCATGTGCTTTGTATCTTTGTTCATATAGGTTCAGAAAAACCTCATCGTTTTGGCTCTGGCCGAGAGGCTACGACCCGAGATATGATTTCTCGCGTTGCCGTAATGTAGCTCATTTAAGATCGAGTGTCCTTCTTCCTCACTCAAGCATCTTAGGAGTGGCCCTAGGTAGGACCTTCGATAGAGAATGCCCTCCCGTAGCTCATATGTTGCCGCATTTATTTTAATCTTATTTGACTCGGCTCGTCCTTTTGGTAGTTCGCCCGATTCCAAATACTGATGTATGGGTTTACGCCAATCACCCGCCTCGTATCTATCGGCTGTGGTGACCACAACGTGTACTGCTAGGTCCCCATATTTGGGTACAGAAGGCATTAGTACTCGTGCAATTTTTATAGCTTCGATGCTCGGATCCGTTAACATTGAGGCAATATAGGCTAATGCATCTGAATGACGATTATCTTTTCGGCAGATATGTCTGAACTTGATGTTGGGGATCTGATCGATATAGAACTGCGCTAAATCTACATATTTATGAAGTGTCGGGTCATGAATAACATATTGTATACTAAGTTGTCGAATCACCAACTGTGAGTCACTGGTTAATCTCAACTCTTGAAGTCTTAACTCCACAATTAGTCGCAAGGCATGTATCACTGCTTCATATTCTGCGACGTTGTTTGTTGATTTGAATTCGAGTCTTAATGAATGGACTATCTTTTTTCCTTTCGGCGCTGTGAAGACCAACCCTAGTCCCAATCCTTCTTTGTTTGATGAACCGTCGACAAATACCTCCCATCGGGTCGGGCTACATGTTTCCAAAAGTTCGGGTGGGTCGTCCCTATCTTCTTCCATGCCTGGGATATCCTCTACTTCTTCCTCCTCACTAGGGGAAAATCAGAAAGGAAATACGCCACCGCCTGTGCTTTTACAGACGTTCTCATTTCGTAGAAAATTTTGAACTGCTTAATCAGAGCACTCCACTTGGCTATACGTCCCGACCTCGCCGCATTGTCAAGTACCGATTCGATAGAAGACTTGGTTAATACCTGAATTCGATGGGATTAGAAATATGTCTACAACTTCTTTGTTGAAAATGCTAACGCCGGGATCAATTGTTCAACCATGGTGTAATTTTTCTCCGCCGGGTTCATGGTCTTACTTATGAAGTATATAGGTTTCTCTTCCACTCTGTCATTCTTGACCAAAACTGCACTTATAACACAGGATGTAGCTCCTAGGTATAGGGTGAGCACCTCTTCGGGCTCGGGTCTTTGTAGTACGGGTAAGCTCACGAGATGTTGCTTGATTTTTTGAAACGCCTCCTCGCATTCTTCACTCCATTTGAATTTTTATCCTTTTCTTAGTGTTCTTAAGAAGTCTTTACACTTGTCCGACGATCGTGAGATGAAACGCCCTAGTGCCGCCAAGCTTCCATTCAGCTTTTGTACGTCCTTTAATGTCACCGGAGATGGCATTTCCGATATTACCTTGACCTTATCGGGATCTGCTTCTATTCCTTTGTCGGTAATTATGTATTCCAAAAACTTGCCCGTAGTCACCCAAAAAGTACACTTAGTCGGGTTTACTCTCATCTTGTACTTTCTCATCGTTTGAAAGATGTCATAAAGGTCGCTGATATGGCTGGTTGCTACCCTGCTTTTTACTAACATGTCATCCACGTAGACCTCGATAGTGTTATGGATTTTGTCTTCGAATATTTCCTCTACTAGTCGTTCATACGTAGCGTCTGCGTTCTTCAACCCGAACGACATTTTGGTGTAACAATACAGCCCTCTCGGTGTAAAGAAAGACGTTTTTTCTTGATACTCGCGGGTGCCAGTGGGATCTGGTTATACCCCGAGTACCCGTCCATCAACGTTATCGCCTTATGCCCTACTATGGATTCTACTAATTGGTCGATATTAGGGAGAGGAAAGTTGTCCTTTGGACAGGCTTTGTTTAAGTCGCTGAAGTCGATGCAGATCCTTAATCCTCCATTTCTTTTTGGAACGATTACCATATTCGAGATCCATTATGGGTACCGTGCTTTTCTGATGATTCCCGATATTCGTAGTTTCTTCAATTCTGCTTCAACGGCCACTTGTAGCTCGGGTGCGATCCTCCTCATTTTTTGTGGGACTGTCTTGAACTTCGGGTCTATCCTTAGGTAATGATAGCGTACTTCAGGATCAATTCCTTCCATGTCTTGCATCTTCCATGCGAACACGTCCGTGTGTTCTTTCAACAAAGCTGTTAATTGACTTTACTCTTCCTCTGATAACAGCGACCCGATCTTCACTATCTTCGGCTCTTCGTCAGTTCCTAAGTTAACTTCTCGGGCAGACTCTAGAAGCTGTAAAATTTAGCTTTGGATCTTTTACCGGCGCCGCTTCCTTTGATTGCTATAAGATCATATCCTCTCCTGCTTCGTAGGTCATGACCGCTTGTGAAATCACTTTTTCTAACTCTAGTCCGGCCTTGATAGCTTTAGCCTTGTTCTTTTCTTGGAGTAGTCGGGCTCTCTTGTCCTCATTTTGCTGGATGTCTACCTGTATGCATTGTCTTGCGGCTTGCGGGTATCTCAAGACTTCTACCACGCCCTTGTAGGTAGGAAATCTTAATCTCTGGTGGTAAGCCGAGGCTACCCCTTTGATGCCTGCTATCCATGGTCTCCCGATGATCGCCTGGTATGGTGACACGACATCGACTATGCAAACGGTGGTGAGGGTATCTAGGTAACCTCCTTCGTCCGAGACCCGAAGCGTAACTTCTCCTTTCGGTATTGTTATTGACCCATTAAAACCATAGATTCTATAAGTCGAGGGGATCAAAATATCGTCTGACAATTCCATTCTCTTGAACGTGTCATAAAAGAGGACCTCCACGGAACTTCCGTTGTCCACGAGTATTCTTTTCACCCCCCCCCCCCCCCCCCCCCATTGGTCAATTCATAAAGAGATTACTAGAGGATCACCGTGCGCTTTTCCATTCATCGGGACAAACTTGGTCGAGAATGTGATTGGTTACATCATCCAAGGTTCCATAGGCAAGGTCCTTGCTACACTAATGATTTCCTTCCTTGTCGATCTCTCTTATGGATTATTGATGTGATCCCTGCCCCCAGATCTAGCCCCTGGTTCTCGGAGTGATAGATGGTGTTGCATAAGAATTGGGTTCCCCGATCGATTCTGACTTGATGTACCGGTACGTCGGGTGCTGGTGTTGTCTGCTTGACGAACTGTCTCAAATATCCGTCCCGAAACAGGTGTTGAACTATGTCCTTTATCTCTCTGCAGTCATTGGTGGAGTTCCCTCGGAATTGATGATAATGACCGAATTCGGGATGATTATTCGTCTCATCAAACTGTATTCCTCTAGTCTTTGAGTATATGATGTCGTTACTCTTTTCTACTTCTTTGAAGATTTCTTCTAATGGTGCGTTTAAGGGTGTGTACACTTTTGGTTTGTATCGGGGCTTCTTTCCCTTCTCGACCCATTCCTTCTTCCCCGGTGGTTTATACTGTGGACCTGATCTCTTCTCGGGACGTTTTGAAATCTCCTGGGGGGTTCCTTCTCTCATCGCGTTTGCTTCTTGTACTCCCCTATGTTGTGCTCCTTCCTGTATCTCTTCTAAGGCAATGTAGTGTTCCTGCATCTTTCTCATCTCCTTCAGTGTTTGTGGCTTCTCCGTATACATGTCTATCCATATAGAATCTGATTTCCCGAGCGAGTTCTCAAATCTGAATATCTGCTGGTCCACCGGTACCTTCCCGATATCAGTACACAATTTCCTCCATATATCCGTTAAGGATCTTAAGGGCTCCCTGAACCTTCTTGCTAGAGAAAACAACTTGTTTATTCTGGGCCTTGCAATGCTATCATGTATATAAGTTTCGAGGAATGTTTCCACCAAGACTTCATAATTTCCGATAGACTCGTCGGGTAGGGTGTAGAACCAGTTCCTTGCTTCCCCTTCTAGGCTCGCGGGAAAAAACTTACACATTACAACGTCATGATTTTTCAATTGCAGAAGCGATATGGAATACATATTGACATGTTCACCTGCATCTCGGTCTTTGTCGAATCTTGTTGGGAACGTCGGAAGCGTGCATTTTGGGGGGAACGGTATTTGTTCTAACTCTCGGGTGAAAGGGGTCTTATGTGCTTCATTGATTACTCCTGCTAATTTGTCGTCCTTACCATCTCCAGCAAGTTTTTTGACCATCTCCTCAAGTTGTTTGAGCTTAGGTTCGGTTGCACTATCGGGCCTCCATCTTTGCTCGGGTGTTTCTTCATCGGTTGAAGAATCCTCGGGAGGACCATACCCTCCTCTGGCTTGGCTAGGGTCAGGTATTAGTCCTTTACGTGGTGTCCCTCCGGTGTGGCCTAGTCGGGTTCGATTGCCTGATGTGCCTTGGCTTGAAGATCCTCGTGACCGCGACCTTTAATTCCGAAACTGATAATTCTCGTGCTCGAGTGCCCGGTTTCTCCTCTGTAGCTCCCTCACGAATTCTTCCGGCCTTCTCTGGTTTGCTAGAATTGCCATTAACGTCGATTCCGTACTCTCATGACTGGAATGGCTATTTAGGTGATTCCCTGGTGCGGATGGAGGTGCAACTAGCATGACTGGTTGTGCTACTAGTGGTACTGACGGTGGAGCCACAGTTGGTGCGATTGTAGGTGCTACTAGGGATGCAATAAGTAAAATGTCTCGTGTTCCATTTCTCATTTCTAACCGGACTTTTCGGAGTCTTTCCTGTTCTCGGTCCAAGATGCTTTGGTACTCGGCATGCTGTCTGGCTCGCCTGTAGTCCTCTTGCCTCATTAGCACTTCTCCCTCGTCCTAAGTGTCCTATGCTGTGAGTCCATATATAATATTCTCGGGCCTTCTATGGCTCGATTCGACACGTTCTAAGAAAGCGTGGTCATCATCCTGTCCTAGCTTGACTTCCTCATTGACAGTTTCCATCCCTCCTGCTAGTACGTGGTTCCCCTCGGGTTGGCACTGGTGATCTCTTCCTTATCGTATTTCCGTTACTCCCTCTTGCATGCTGGCTCCTGCTATTGTCTGATTTCTTAGGATCCTGCCCGTCCCCGAAGTACTAGCCATCGGATCGGGTTCGCTTCCTCTCCCAATAGCTTTTACCTACGTCAGCAAAATACACAACACCTCACTTTGAACTATTTTTGAAAATGTTTTACAAGTACAACAAAAAGATTCTTCAGTGCAGTAGCAGACCGACACTGACTCGATTCCTTTAATGTTGTCATGCTGGTCTCAGCAAATTAGTTTGTTTGACTACTAGGATATTTTTACGGGAAAATTTTAATGTTCGGTCGCTTTCTGTACTTGTTGTGCGCATTAATCATTGTTTGTCATACATTCCCTTCATTAAGTGTCATCACTTGACCGTACAGATAACCGGAAAAGCAATTCTTAGATCGTGTTTTAATGCAGTGATTTCCTCATTAGATTTTGACAAAATCACCACCTACGTATAACATCGTTACATGGACAAAACTACAATCATGCCCTGTTCTATGGTTTTCCTCGGGATTCCTCAAGGATAGTACGACCTTGGGATCCCTTTGGTGTTCCATTCAGTTCTACACTCTGATGAGTTCCACAAGAAAGGTGAAATAACTTTGAACCTGAAGATCTGAATACCTATTTTGAAAACTTATTTTTGTGACCTTGCTCATTGATTTTGAGCCGATCTTCGGAGTGATGACATAACGCAATGTCATTTTCATGAACCTTTCAAAATTTTAAGATCATCAAATGAATCTGTTTGATCGGATTCTAGTCACTTGGTAAGATGAAGTTTCGTCTAGCTTCAACCAAACATCAGGGATGTTAGTTTTGGAGCTTTTAGTTCTAATATCTCACTTAGTGATCGAAAAAGGTTTCTTAGTTTCAAGAAATAAGTAACTTTCATTCAAACGAATAAAACGAACACTCGATGTTAAAAAGTAAAGAAATATTCATTCGACCACCGAGAGGAACTAAGAAAACAAAAACTTGATCTCGAAAAACTTGTTGTCTAAAAATGTTTGACTCAACAAACACTCAAACTCAACAAACTTCATCTGCCAACTTATACGCTTAACCACAAGATTCTTTCACTTAGCATCAACTAACATCGTAAGATGGTTTAGGAGCTTTGGAATCTCTCTTTGGTGGTTTTCATTCAAGGTATCAAAAGATGTTACACGGTCCCCTTAGTCGGCGCCAGAATGTAGATGTAGAAAATCCTACCACTACATCCAACAATCAACTTGAACTAAAAGCAAACATAAGTAAATGAAGACTCATAAGAACACAAGGTTTACGTGGTTCGGCATGATTACCTACGTCCACGAGGGTTGAAAGGTTAATCTTATTACTTCGATCAAGGATAAAAGGTATGATTCTTCTCTCAATACTCTCTCTATTTGCTCTCTCTTACTTACAACTTACTTGCCCTTCTCTCTTGACAAAGCTCTCTATTTATAACCTAACATGCTTATATAACAAAGTTACAATGTAAGACACAATTCATCCTGTTTAATGATCTTGTCGGGTGATGGATAGAATTCCCTATGATATTTATTACCTGATCTTCATATAATCCCGATAGGTGTGGTTCCCGATGTGTTTCTTCCCGACATAGATGCTTTGATATTCCTAGGCCCGATGTCGCCTTTTCTCCTGAATCGAATTGGTATCTCTGTCTTTGGGTCCCACTTTGACTGAGTTTCTCTAAATTGCCCACGTGCTTCGTCAGTGTACTCATTATCTTGATTCCCGATGAGCATCTGATAGGATCTGGAGATGCCTATATTATAATAACCGCAATCGCACGGTGTCTAACTAGTAGACAGAGGCAAGTACGGGTCGTTCCCACGAAGAGCGGTGGAAATATTCTAATCAATATCTCTAATAATAACTAACCAGGAATAATAATTTTGGATTTTTACAAATGAAAATGAAACAATAAAAATAAATAAAAAGAATTAACTAAATGCAAAGTGAAAGACGGTAACTAGGGAATCTGGTTTCCACCAATCTAATCATGCAAAACTCATATTCAATTTCTAAAACATAAACTCCATAAATTGTTTCACTGGTGTAATTCCCTTCGCTTTAAATATAGTAATTCTAAAGTATTATCTATCAGTTAAAAGCATATGTCGTCAAAGAATTTAACCCAAGCACGACACATCAATCGAAAAGCATAAATAATCAATGAATTGCTTAAATCAATTATGAACCAAGCAATTTATATGAAGAAAATTATTAATCATTTAAATCATTAGTATGAGAATTAATTAATGAGTCTACATTATCAAATTAGTTTCAACCAAAAACCCTAGCCAAAACTTAGCAAAACATGGAGATGGATTTCCTAAAATCCATAATAATGAATTGTAAGAGAAAGAAAGATTAAACCGTTGTCACCCGATAATCTGTCGTCTTCTTCTCCTATGATTTTATCTCCGACAGCCTTCACGACAACTCAGGACACACTTCCCTTCTCAGTTGAGGCTCACTCCAAAAATAGTTCTCAACATCTCATATATAGTCATGAACCCAAATGGAGATGAAATAAATAAAAAAAATACCTTCCTTAAAATCTTCTTATCTCATATAAAGACAGAAAATATCCTTATCAATCAAATTCCAGTGTAAAAGGAAAGAAAATCATATGCTACCAATTATCCTCCTCCACAAATGGTAAGATTATCAAGTAATTTGTTTATCCTTTGATGTTGACATTTCTCATTTTCTTAATACCACTCACTTTCCAATAAAGCTCCACATCACATAAAATATATTTTGCATGTGAGATAAACAAAGTATCTTGGTGATTAATTCGTTGAGAGAGAAAATAATGATGTCGTCACTTGGACTCATATCTGGCAAAATTTAACTCTTGTAGCACAAATGATATCTTCCACCTTATATAGCTTCCAATCTAGCTATTTTTACTGCTCGTGATCAAATTCGCTCGTACTTTCTACAAAAGCACGAAAATAGTATTATTAGCCAAAATATCGAGAACTAACTAATATAAATATGGGTATAATATGTAGCACTTACGTGCTTATCAGCATCTTTCTATCACATCCGAGCATCTTCTTCACACGCGCTATTCATACGAGTGCAGGATAGGTTTCTCTTTCTTCCTGCTAGGGTTGTAGATCATGATTCGGTGTTGCGCTTCATCATTCCTTCAGTGTATCGTGGCTCAAGATAATTCCACCTAGGATTGCCATTTATTTACATCTACACTTACAAATTCGATATTAGGCCAACAAAAGGATCGCCGATGCCAAACCTGCTAAGGACTTTGAATAAATTTAAAAGAACTTTAGAAAGTGAAACGACAATGTACTGTTGTTTAAAGGGAGGTATAGTGTGCCCTTTATGTGAATTCATTCCGGATGATTTATTTCCGGTATGCTCCTCAAAAAAAAAAAAAACACATTTATTTCTTCCCTAGAATATGAGTTGATTAAGTGGTGCAACAACTGTTAAATAGATCCCCTGAGATAATATGATAAAGTAATTAAAAAAAAAAAAAGCAGGGAAAGCTGGAAAGAAAGAGTGCAACCAGGTGCATAGTCGGTGACGGAGCCAGCGCTTTTATGTCGTGGGGTCAAATAAAATTTATTCCGGCACTTACCAAAAAAATTTCTAAACACTATATTTAAATTACAGTTAATATACTACAAAACCTCCCACAATTTTTTCTCAAGTACGAAATGATTGGAATGTTACTATAGGCTATGCGGCCGAAGACCGCGACAAATTTTATAGAGCGAATCGTAATACCATTGGACAACACCATTGGAGAGTATTCATTTTATAAAATAATGAATGTTATAATGAACAAATTTAATAACAAAAATTGTTTGGAGAACAGAAATTATGGTTTAGAAAAATAAAAATAAAAAACATACTTGACGAGGAAAAACTGTTATCAGCTTCAAACAATATCTAAGCTTTAAGTGCAATGACACTAGTAATGGTCGAAGTCCCATCAGTTCAATACAGACCTATAAATATTTTGTGAATGGTGTGTAGTCCTAATTGCAAGCCTAATTTACCTACTGGTACTAACCACAACTAAGGCAGCGAGACAATAGAGTTTTGGTTCTATCCACTTATATTTATAAATTTCTAGCAAATGTTGCTTAAAATGTAAAGGATCCATTAACAATTAGATTAGCAAATCCATACAGGCCATACAACAAAAACTAATAAGTAAATATGTTCTCTTTAGTTTAGTTTAGAGGGTTTACCGGGCGATAAAAGAGGATTTAAGTGAGTATTAGTTGACATTATGACCGCATTAGCCATAAAAATTTCAACTTTACCAAAAAAAATTCCCCCACAATTGGTTATAATTACTAAAACCTAAAGCCTTTTCTAAACAAAAGTTTTTTATTTTTTTTGAAGAAACATAAAGTTTTATTGAAAAAAAGAAAAGTACAAATATTACAAGGACAAACACACCAAAACTGGGACAAAGAAAACAAACTAAGAGAAAACACACATTTCACTCCTCCTCAGAGCTAATAAGTAGCCTATTTTTATCTCTGAGAAGATGCAGGTTAAGAAAATCTGGTGGATGAGAACACCATATTTTCCTACATTCCTTAATTCTAGCAAACTTAGCTAACGCATCAGCTACTTTATTACAACATCTGGTTGTAAATTGAACTCTAACCTCATGCATGCTACTAATTAAACTTAAATATTCAACTAATAAGATTGATCCTCCCATCTAACATTTTCCAATCGATTTTGTTGAGCAGCTTCCATAAGATTTTTGTTATCTCCTTCCAAAATAAGATTGCTGAAGCCTTTGTTGTGCACCCATTGAACAGTTATCAAAAAAGCTAAAGCTTCAGCCTGATAAATATCTCTTGATGTCATTATGCAGGCCATGGCTTCCAAGAAAGCTCCTAAATGATTACGAATAACAAAAGATAAACCAGCTTTGTTAGTATTAGGGAGAATAGAAGCATCAAAATTTAACTTTAACCAAGCATCAGGTGGTGGCTTACAATGCCTACTAAGCTTAATACTAAACTGATTATGAGAGATCCTAGTGCTTTCATGGATGCAAATATGATTATCATGACAACACTTAAAAATGAGCTGAATAATGGTGTTAGGATGCTGATGTTTATGATCAAAAATCTTAACACATCTACTCTTCCAAATGAACCACATAGTGATGACAGCTAAGTTGAGCAAATGCCTTCTAGCTATGGAGACTAAATTATCTCTATTTGTCCAGGAGAAGATCCAATCATGTACAGTCTGATAACGATAAGCATTCTGCAGAATATCATTAGAAACTCCAAACCAAATGGCTCTAGCAAAAGAGTAATGCAACAGTAGATGATCCTTTGATTCCAAATCATTATTGCACATAACACAATTTGGATTCTCCACTTTGGCAATTCTCTGATATCTAACTGCAACTGGTAATATATCTCTTGAAATTTTCCAAAGAAATAGATGGCACTTGAAAGGAATTTGAAGATGCCAAATCATAAGCCACATTCTTTCATGCTGGGTAGAGAACACTTGAGAAGAGTTAAGTTGTAATATGGCTTTATAGGCAGAATTGACTGTAAAAGAACCATTTTTAGTAAGAGACCATCTTAGCTTGTCAGTAGCTGGTTTAGGAGGAATTTTAATGTACTGAATTTGCTTGACCTGATCTCTACTGAAAATATGTTGTAGTTGATCAATTTTCCAGCTGCGACTGTCATGATGTATAAAATCAGATACTTTAAGCATATGATATTGAACTGGATAAACAGATGGATGAAAATCCAGCTGAGAAACTGGTCCAAACCAATTACTTTGAGTAGAAGATATATTTGAGCCATCACCAACCTCCCAAACATGAAATCTTCGAACCCATTTTAAACCTCTTTGAATGCCTTGCCAGATCCAAGTACCTTTTACCTTCATCTTTCCTAATAATGGATTTCCATTCTTAAAACACCTAACCTGCAAAAGCTGAACCCATTTGGCATCTTTTTCTTGAATCAATCTCCAAGCTAACTTTGTCATTAAGGTTTCATTGAAACACCTAGTGTTTTTAAAACCCAAGCCTCCCATTCTTCTTGGTTTATTTAACTCCCTCCAAGAAATAATAGGACAACCCTTAGAAGTAGATTTATTCCACCAATAATTTCTTTGTAAAGAATTCGTTTTCTTGACTGTCTTATCTGGAACATGTAAACAACCCATATGAAATTGTGCCATCGATCCCACTGCAGCTTGGATTGGAGTACTTCAGACTGCTTGGTTAACTAATTTTCCTTCCCAAGATTGAAGTCTTGCAGACATTTTATCTAAAGTATCTTGAAAGCATACATTCTTATTTCTCCCAATGAAAAGATGAATACCTAAATACTTTCCTAACAACGACATTCTCTGCATTTGAACCAGCTGAGTGATATGTTGCTTAATATCTTCATTTAGATGATTACTAAAATGAATACTAGACTTATGAAGATTAACCATTTGTCCAGATACCTTACAAAATTGATGAATAATCTGCATAAGATTAGAAATAGAATTGCCTGAAGTAGAAGAAAACAAGATACAATCGTCGGCAAAAAAACAGGTGAGAAATTTTTGGACCTATTGCAGCTGGGTGTAAGGGCACAATCGAACCATTGATTTCCTCTTTATGCAACATTCGACTTAGAGCTTCCATACAAAGAATAAAAATATATGGAGATAGCGCATCTCCCTGACGAAGACCTCTTGTGGGAGTAAATGAAGGAGTAGGAGACCCATTAAGCAATATAAAATTAGAAGAAATACTTATACACTGGCTTATCATCTGACACCATTTTCCATTAAATCCCAAACAATGCATAATTTTAAGGATGAAGGCCAATTCCATTCTATCAAAAGCATTGGCCATATCCAATTTAATGGCCACAACACCTGATGCAGCTCTAGTTTTCTTCATATAATCTATAATATCATGTGCTATTATAGTATTATCTAAAATATTACGGCCTGGCACATAGGTTGCTTGCCATGGAGATATAATTCTAGGGAAATATTTTTTCAATCTATTAGACAATATTTTAGATATAATCCGATAAGCAATATTACAAAGACTAATATGTCAAAAATCTGAAGGTGTTTCAACACATAGTTTCTTCGGTATAAGAAATTGATAAGTCAAATTCAATTGTTTGAGTAGATAACCTGTTCTGAAGAAGTGTTGAGCCATAGCTATCAAATCATCCGCTACTTTATTCCAACAAGCCTGATAGAATCCCGCTTGAAATCCATCCGGCCCTGGTGCAGCCCAAAAATTGATCTGAAATGTTACCTGTTTAATCTCTTCTCTAGAAGGAATACCGGTAAGCTCATCATTGTCTGCACTTGAAATACATGGAGATATTAACTGAAAAATAGGTGAGTCCTGCAATGGATTAGTAAAAGTAGTAATATTGCTGAAATGAGATATAAGTAAATGTTATATTTCTTCCATTGTAAAAAACCAGTTGCCGTGCTCATCCTCGATTGAATCAACTTGATTGAAATATATGGAGTAAACAAGTGATACTGGTATTAATTTATATTGATTGGTATCACTAAGGGAAAGGACAATGTTGCTTAAACGTTTATCAAACGAAAGAGTAAAAGCATAGACTGAGGGGGAGTAACATATTGATGTAGTTTTGAAGTGGTAAGTAGAGTATCGTTCGCTCGGACTTTTTTTTTTTTAAGAATTGATTTTAGACTTAATTAAATAAAATACTAAAAACAAAGAAAGGATTTTAACAATGTTGAGAGATACTGGGACTTAGGATTCCACCAAACTTCACAATCAACTGGTTCATACAATGATTCATAACAATTTTAGCACTTTTCTAGACTCTATTTCTTTGCCAAAAGTAGATTTTATAAAGCATTAGATGTAAATCATAAGCATAGTGCATCAAAAGTTCTTAGACTAAGCATACACTATCAAACAAAATCACAAATAATCAATGAAAATCATAAATCGATTAAAAATCAATGCAAGAAGTCTTAAGCATCAATTATAATTACCAAACATTGTGAAACATGGCTTCCTCCGTCATCCCAGTGTTGGGGTTTATCTCCTCATGGTAAAAACACGTTCAAAATTGATATTCATGGCTCAAAAAGTGCTTACAAGAGGTGAAAAATAATAAAGCAGTGAAATCGCAACGGATATAAGTGTTGCAAGACACTGTTACAGAGAACGATAAATCTTTTGTGTAGCAGAATAAAAGACTGTCTATATGAGTCTGTTCTTCGTGTTCTTGAGAACGACACTTCTGAAGTGTCAGTTCTTTGTCTTCTTCACCTGCTGCTGCGTATTATTCTTGCAACTTCTCTGCTTTGATTCTGAAGCCTCCAATCGACACCAAAACTCCCGACTACCCTCCTATGAACCTCCCATCACCTATATATACACACTCAGCTCCAAAAATATCGAGTTAAATCTCCTTTTCTTTTCTGTCAAGTTACGGAATTTTCTTCCCTTTTTCTTCACGCCCGTTCCTTCTTTTAACCCTGAACTTCTTTATTTAGTTAACTTCGAATCACAAAGAATATATTCTATCTCCCATTCTTCACGTACTGCCAAAAACAGAATCAAATACCTCATGATAGCATCCAACCCCTGTTTATCGATAATAGATGTAAGAGGATTTGGTTTCTATTTAAGTTCCCAAACACGTCATTTATCTCGATTACTTGGTAACAAAATTATTCCGTGTTTCAATCTTCCAAAACTACTCCATGTATTACCGGTTATATACCAACTGCCCGAGAAACTTCTTCTCCTGGCTAATCGTGAAACCACACAGTTCTTCCCCTTTTTTTTATGTACATAAGATCATTACCAACCCTGTTTCATCAAGACAGGCCCCATTCAATCCATGTCCGCTCATAAATCCAAGAACAACACGCTGGTATCAAGCTTGCAAAGTTCGATGTTATACATTTTCAGACACAACATTTCCCGCCAATTCTGTAAGTTTAAACCGTGAAGTGGAATTCCCTTATCCAGTACAGGGGTGCACTTAGCCGTGGGGTGGAAATAGTATATCTAGGGTGCAAATAGCGGTGGATGCCCCTTATCACAAGGGTACCCCTTATCCAAAATGAGAGCCCGAATAGTAGGTGTCCTCCAGGTGCAACTTTTCGAGCCGATTTCTCCAAAAACGTTTATTGCCCAAAAATACCTACAAACACATAAAACACCATAATAAGAACAAAAACGGGTACTAACAATATAGAAAATCGAGATGAAAATAGACACATAAATGCGTCTATCAAATACCCCCAAACTTATTATTTGCTAGTCCCGAGCAAATCAAATCTACAAAATAAAATCCTAACTCACTGTCGCAGGCAGCGTCGATTGCATTTAGCGTATGCAATAAGCCATTAAACCCCTAGGTGGACCTAGTGGCCGAGTTATAGTCTCGGGAGGGTTTACCAGAGGTGTACCCACAAAACCTTTACTCCAGACTCTAGCTATTTACGCAGAACCTTGGAAGGCACTAAAGAATCTCCTTGGTTGGCATACTTATTGACTACAAGAGGAAGTACCCTGATGCGAAATTCTAATTGTTGTACACGAGTTTGCACTCAAGCATACTAAAATTCATATATAAGTGACAGAGCTCTACTCAGATAGTCGCACTATGGACATCAATATCCGGAGTCAACAAATCACATGGATAGATTAAGAGATGGATATAGAGAAAAACATATATGGTTTTGATGTTGTCTCGGTGAACGGTGTTTCTCATATCTGTCTGAAGGCCACTGCCAAAATGAACCTATCTTAATGGATTGAGATACTGGTCTGACTAATATCAACACAACTGGCATATACAAGGGAACCAGTGGTCGATAATCCTAATTCTAGATCAACTCGTCTGGCATATACAAGGGAACCAGCGGTCAATTTATTCACTGAACATTAATAATTAACTTGTGGATCCAAGCGCATGCTTCTTGTCAGCAGATTACATGGTAATTCACGTGGATCTTGCGTTCCACGTTTGTTTAGGCGACAGAGACAGGTAGAACACACACATATCGCTATCCAAGTGTTAATTTTTATTTTTGAGAATTTTTCCGTTTGGTCTAATTGGTCTGGTCTTTTTTTTTTTTTTTTTTTTTTTCTTTGGTATCTCAATCACTCTATTTCACCCTAGCAGTGGTACCAACTTGAATCGTGAGCCCCACCTAATCACTTAGAGAAACATATTTTAAAGAAAACAAAATAAAAATAGAAGTGAAAAGGATTCAACGAGATATGGCGAAACTACCATGTTATTTCGCCAACTAATCAGATTGGTTTTATGAATAGACTCTTTAGATGTTTCCATCTAATCAGATTGGTTCCTCAACTCCTACAGCCAAAATGCTTCCATCCACTTAGATTAGTTAGTGCCATCCTTAATAAACATAAATTTCTAGGCTCTGGAGTTTATTTAATGCAACTAAAAAGTTTCTCCCATACCCCCAAACATAAATCAAACATTGTCCTCAATGTTCTAAAGATGAAATTAAAAGCATAAACAAGGAGAAATTGTTACCATTTAAAGAGATAATGAAAGATATTACCGTGTTGCGTGAGCATGGGTTACCTCCCAAGAAGTGCTAAATTTAAAGTCTTGACCAGACGTCTAATACCACAAAATGGCTAATTACCTTTCGAATCATATATCAATAGTCGAAACAACTGTGGATCTACAAAACCAAATAAAACCGCCACGATTATAAGACAAATGCACCAAATCAGAAAAATTAATAGACAGAGCACATCCTCATCCAAGGTTTCCTGCAATACAACTAGGTTTTACTGTAGTTCCCACTTAGGCTTCATATGAGTGTCTTGACAAACAGATTCTTCTGAACTATGGGTTTTTAGTTGCTGGATTTCCTCATGGACAGTATCAGGAGGGTCAGGTTGAGGAGTCGGAAGAGACTCAGGAAATACCTCATGTATACTAGGCTCGATTCCCAAGTTAGGGACTTCTACTAGGGATATTTGACCATCACTACCCCCAAACTTAGAGTAATCAGTATTCTCAGACAAACCTCTAACTATTGCTTGAATTTCTGGATCCTTGGAGTCTTTAAAATACTCAAGAGCTTCTTCTAGAGCACTACCCCCAAACTTAGGGTCATCATTATTCTCCGTAATACCTAGCACTATGGCTTGAATTTCAGGGTGTGTAGAGTCTTTAAAGTACTCGAGAGCTTCTTCTAGTTCAACATTTTGGTCATCTAACTGACTTAAGAGAATCTCATCAAATTCATCCAAAGAATCATCCAAACAAAGTGTCGTCCCAATTATCTTGAATTAGATCCTGAACTAAAGTGCTAATCATATTCACTTCCTCCAAGCCATCAGAAGGTTGTCTATTAACATTAGAGACATTTAGTTCAGTGGTCATATTAACAAAAGATATGTTCATAAGCCCGGTCCTACAGTTGATGACAGCATTAGATGTGGCTAAAAATGGGCGACCTAAAATCACCGGTATTTGAGCACTAGGGTCTGAGCAGGTTTGAGTGTCTAGAACAACAAAATCCCTTTGGATAAATAAATTTATCAACCTCAATCAGTACATCCTCTATGACACTACGGGGTACTTTGGCAGACCTATCAGCTAATTGTAGGGTCATTTTAGTCGGTTTCAACTCACCAAGACCTAGCTGGGTGTACACATGGTATGGGAGTAGGTTAACACTGGCTCCTAAGTAAAATAATGCTTTATCAACCATGTGATTACCAATCGTACAAGATATGGTGGGGCATCCAGGGTCTTTATACTTAGGGGCTGTTTGGTTCAGAAGGATTGAACTTACCTGACCAGCTAAAAAGGCTTTCTTATGGACATTAATCTTACGCTTTCGAGTACAAAGATCCTTAAGGAATTTGGCATAAGCAGTCATTTGCCTAATTGCTTCTAATAAAGGGATGTTAATGTTTACCTGCTTAAATATTTCCATTATTTCTTTGAAAGTCGACTCTCTCTTTGTTGGAGCTAACAACTGAGGATATGGGGCTCTGGGAACAAAATGTGACCTATCGGGAACCACATTGGAATCACTAGAAATTCATCAGTCTCTTCAGATAATGGCTCCTTCTAGGGCTCATCTTGGGAACTAGAATGGGAACTAGAAGGTGGATCTACAGTATGTCCACTATTAGGCATGAATGCCTTATTGTCTACCGTTTTACCACTCCTAAGGGTTGTTATAGAGTTCACATGATTGAACTCTTTCTCTCTAGAGGATACTTCATCAATTGCTCTAGTGTTGGGTAGTGGTTGATTGGGGGACTTTTCTTTTTCTCTTTCGCTCAAAAATTCTGCAATTATACTAACCTGATTTTTTAGCTCTGAAATATCCTGAGAGTTTTCATGTAAACCTTTCTCAACCGTTTGCTTAAACTCTGCAGTGTTATGAGATAAGATGGTTAGAGACTCTTCTAAACTCATTATTTTTTATCCGACGGAGTTCGATCTTGCTCTCGGCCCTAAATGGTTCTTAGTATACCCAAAACCCGGGAGAGTCTGGGAAATACTAGACTGGCCTTGACTCTGGCCCTTAGACCAAGAGAAATTCGGGTGGTTTCTCCAACCAAGGTTATAGGTATCGGAATATGGATCAAATCTTTGACGGTTTTCAAACCTAGAGTTGTTATATAGAGCATGGGATTGCTCTTCGTATCTAGCATGGTGTGACCCTTGATTCATTTCTAAGGCTTCTAGAAGCCTAAGAATATATGACCCATAATCAACTCTATCGATCCTATGGATAGGATTTCTAGGTATTTCTGGTTCTCTCATTGAATCCCATTTCCTAGTTTTCTCGGCTAACTCGTTGAATTCGTCGAAACATTCATCTGGGTCTTGATGGGTAAATTCTCCACCACTAATTGTTTCTACCTGCATACGGGTTTCACTATCAAGGCCCTCATATAAAATTTGGGCCATGTGGGCTTTTTTTCAAAGCCGTGATGTGGTTTCTTGGTATAAAAATTCACTAAACCTTTCTACATAATCATGAAGTTTTTCACCTAATTTCTGCTTAAAGGTTTGGATAGACTGACGAACAGCTGCAGTCTTATGGTGTGGGTAGAATTTCTTAACAAATGCCTTTACAAGACCATCAGGTGGTAATTGTTTTAGAAGGAATAAAATGATACCACTCTTTGGTTTTATCATAGAGAGAAAAGTGCAACAAACGTAACCTAAGCACTCTTTGGAGACATTCGGATAGTTCATTATGTCACAAATCATTTCAAAGTCTCTTATGTGGGTATACGGGTTCTCATTCTCTAACTCCCTAAACTTACGTAACATGCCAATAGTCTCAGGTCTAATATCAAACTGGGCCGTAGAAGCTGGTAGAACTACACCTGGCTCACATAATACTTTAGACGGGTTCAAACAATCCCTAAGGGTTTTTACTAGGACCTCATCATCATTTTCCTCAACCATTTTGGCAAAAATAGAAGTATTAAGGATATTTTCCTCACCGTGAGAAGAACGTCCAAAAATAGGACTCTCTAGATTAAGGTAGTCAAGATTCTTGTTTCCTAAAATATCACTTCTAGGTTTTTCAAGCATAAATCGTCCTAGAGCGTCTCTCTTACGTTCTGGCAAACAAGAATTCAACAAAATGTGCACATGCAAATGCTGGGCTAACTAATTTAGGTAAGCTTGGGTTACCTACAGCGAAATATACCCAAAGGTACGAGGCTGAGGTTTGTGGACTTTCAGCTGGTAACTCCCATAAGGCCCAAGGCACGGGTTCGACTTACTAATCCACCGGTTTTCCTAAACTCGGTAGTCTGACGAAGATGCAATTGGTGTGTGCAGTGTTTTTTTTTTTTTTTTTTTTTTTATAAATAAAGTACTAAAAATAAACACAAACAAATAAAAGAAAATTACAAGTCCAAAAATAAATAAATAAAAACTACCAAAAATAAAAGTCCTTAAAAATAAAATCTTCGACTTTCTCCTTTTATGGCAATTCCAACTTTTCAACTTCCGTTTCAAGCAAAACCTGCACAACAAAAACAAAAATACCAAAGACGTAAAATAGAACAAAAAAAATAATCTAAAAAAAATATAAAAAAATAAAAAATATACAAAACCTAAAAAAATGCAAAACCTAAAACCTAAACCTAAATACAAGTCCGCGTCGGCGGCACCAAAAACTGATGTAGTTTTGAAGTGGTAATTAAGTCAAGTATCAATCGCTCGGACTTTTTTTTTTTTTTTAAGAATTGATTTTAGACTTAATTAAAGAAAATACTAAAAACAAAGAAAAGATTTTAACAATGTTGAGAGATATTGGGACTTAGGATTCCACCAAACTTCACAATCAATTGGTTCATACAATGATTCATAACAATTTTAGCTCTTTTCTAGACTCTATTTCTTTGCCAAAAGTAGATTTTATAAAGCATTAGATGTAAATCGTAAGCATAGTGCATCAAAAGTTCTTAGACTAAGCATACACTATCAAACAAAATCACAAATAATCAATGAAAATCATAAATCGATTAAAAATCAATGCAAGAAGTCTTAAGCATCAATTATAATTACCAAACATTGTGAAACATGGCTTCCTCCGTCATCCCAGTGTTGGGGTTTAGCTCCTCATGGTGAAAACACGTTCAAAATTGATATTCATAGATCAAAAAGTGCTTCCAAGAGGTGAAAAATAATAAAGCAGTGAAATCGCAACGGATATAAGTGTTGCAAGACACTGTTACAGAGAACGATAAATCTTTTGTGTAGCAGAATAAACGACTGTCTATATGAGTCTATTCTTCGTTTTCTTGAGAACGACACTTCTGAAGTGTCAGTTCTTCGTCTTCTTCACCTGCTGCTGTGTATTATTCCTGCAACTTCTCTGCTTTGATTCTGAAGCCTCCAATCGACACCAAAACTCCCGACTACCCTCCTATGAACCTCCCATCACCTATATATACACACTCAGCTCCAAAAATATTGAGTTAAATCTCCTTTTCTTTTCTGTCAAGTTACGGAATTTTCTTCCCTTTTTCTTCACGCATGTTCCTTCTTTTAACCCCGAACTTCTTTATTTAGATAACTCTGAATCACAAAGAATATATTCTATCTCCCATTCTTCACGTACTGCCAAAAACAGAATCAAATACCTCGTGATAGCATCCAACCCCTGTTTATCGATAATAGCCTAATATAAGAGGATTTGGTTTCTATTTAAGTTCCCAAACACGTCATTTATCTCGATTACTTGGTAACAAAATTATTCTGTGTTTCAATCTTCCAAAACTACTTCATGTATTACCGGTTATAAACCAACTCCCCGAGAAACTCTCTTATCCTGGATAATCGTGAAACCACACAGTTCTTCCCCTTTTTTTTTACGTACATAAGATCATTACCAACCTTGTTTCATCAAGACAGGCCAAATTCAATCCATGTCCGCTCATAAATCCAAGAAAAACACGCTGGTATCAAGCTTGCAAAGTTCGCTGTTATACATTTTCAAACACAGCATTTTCCGCCAATTCTGTAAGTTTAAACAGTGAAGATGGAATGCCCCTTATCCAGTACAGGGGTGCACTTAGCCGTGGGGTGGAAATAGTATCTCTAGTGTGCAAATAGCGGTGGATGCCCCTTATCACAAGGGTACCCCTTATCCAAAATGAGAGCCCGAATAGTAGGTGTCCTTCAGGTGCAACTTTTCGAGCCGATTTCTCCAAAAACGTCTATTGCCCAAAAATACCTACAAACACATAAAACACCATAATAAGAACAAAAACGGGTACTAACAATATAGAAAATCGAGATGAAAATAGACACATAAATGCATCTATCACATATCATATGATACTTGTAGAATATGGACTAAAAGGGAATAATAAAGACGTGCGGATTGATAAAATTTACCTATCTTACCTTTAGGGGGAGCATTAGCTTTGTTATTATAATTTCAACAACGGCATTTATTGATTGAATGTATACAGGTTATTGTGCTGTTGAATTCGGGAATCAAGCATATGTGTAATGAATTCTTGTAATTTTTTTATCCATATAATGTACGAGTTTGTCACTAAAATTGACAAAGGGGGAGATTGTTAGAGCATAGCTCGGTTGAACCCACCAAGCGTTGGTATGTCAAGTTTGGTTGTCATATTTTAGTGATCCAAAACTCATTTTAAGAGTCGCTTGATTATGTACTAGAGTCAACTTCGTATAGGTTAGCTTGAAAGTATTAGGATATGAGACATTCCAAGTATTGCGAAGACTTGAAGAAGTGAAGAAATAAGGATCTACAACGACAACATCATCCTTCCACTTGAGGTTAGTGATATTTGACTTGAACTATTTCATTCCCTAATGTATCTTTCAAGTCGTGCATATTGAAAACAAAACCGCGAAGCATGAATGACACTCTAGTTAGACATAGTATTAAGGAATACAATACGAGGTTTATTGCTTAATCATTAAACTTTGTAGATAAGACGTCGACATAATCGTTTGAATGCTATTGTGATTATGTATGGGTATAAGGTGAAGATTTTATCCTAGAAAATAATGATTTACATTTTTTTCAAGGAAGTAAATTCATGAACTGTTTGTGAATCGAAAAGGAAATCGGCAGGCATTATTGGTATTGTCATTCATTGCATATCTTGTGAACAACCAATATGTGTGATTATTATAACCGCTCATGACTTGTTTATGTTCTTGGTAAAACTATTCAAAAGGCGACTATTGTATTGGTAGTGAAACCGATCTTAAGTAATCACCCGAGATGGTATGATCGAGTTTGTGATTTTGTGTATGACCGACTCTGGGTAAAGGGGAACCGATCCTGGTAAGAGGTGCAACACATCACAAATGGGAATCGATCCTTGTATAAGGTGCAACAAGTTTTAGCAGAAAGAGGAACCAATCTTATGGACATGTGCAACACGTTTTTAGGCAAAGGGGAACCGATCCTATGGACATGTGCAACAAGTACAAGTTAGATACCATATATATGTGGGGAACCGATCCTAGTACCTAGTCAACCGAATTTTTGGAAAGCTAGTGTGACTATGCACAATACTCACATGGAGGTAGAACCGAAACTTATTTTGGTAGAACCGTGAAACCCATGATTTGTGATTGATTTGTTCTTGATCAATCACATAGTTCTTGAAAGTCGAGATGAACCAATTCTAAACTTGTTTGGAAGTGTGGCAAATCGGTTTCAAGGTTGTAAGTATGAAAGAGGACTTACAAAGTAAGGATGTCGACATACTTTGAACATGTGCAGTAACACTAATCTTTAATTGTTCAAAGTTATTCCTTAATAGCTAAAGGAAGAAAATCCCGAATCGAATAAAATAAATTGAGAACCTTTTATTTAAGGTTTTTAATTTTATTTTCGGAAAATAAAAATTAGTAATGTGCATTTACTAGTTGGAGATTTTCCGAGACATTTTCGATCATTATTTAGATAAAGCATTTCCAGGAATTATGGAAACCGGATTTGGAATATATTGCATATCTTGAGAATTTTTTCGGTTTTGGAAATTCCTTGGTGTCCAAACTTCCTTGGTCTATAGATATGAAAGTTTGCATTTCAAGCAAACTAATCCTTCGTACAGCAAGAACTATCTCGGTTGTGCTGTTACTGGTGAAGCCGCCTATTCGGAAAGGAGAGTAACCTAATTAGGTGAAATCTCTTATGGTCGCTCAGTTTAAATACTTCTTTGGGATTGAGAAACTCTATTAGTACTGTTGGTGGGAAACTAGATAATTGCGGTTTATTATTGGTTTTCGATTGATTTGATTGACTAATGGTGGTTGAACTTTGATTGCACCTAGATTGTTTATGCTTGATAATCTTCTTTTCTTATATAAGATTCACTCAAACTAGATCGAAGTTTCGACAGGGATCTTTAGGCTGTTTGTAGTTCTAAAGACGTCTAATGATAATCCATTGTTAACAGACTCTGTTTTGTGTGTGATTGATCACAAGAGATTCAAGTTGATTGTGTGCAGGTGTTTATTGAAGATCTAAGAGGATTTGAAGACAAAGAAGATTTTGAAGATTTATGATTTGGGGTTCATAATCTTTGGTGTGCACAATACTTGTTTCGGTATAGAGGATCCAACTATAATCGGTTTATCCTTGTGGTAATTAGATTGATTAGTTGTGTAGATCGGCATCAATACAATTCTTTGTGATTAAAAGTATTGATTGTAAAATCTTAAGAATTACTTCGGTAGTTGATAATAAGATAGATCTAAGAACCTGACGAAGGAGTTTATTGAGATAAACAGAAGAGCCTTTGTCAAACACACATCACTTGGTTGAAAAGAGTTGCTACCAAACAAATTTGTTGTTCCTTTACTGTTTGGAATACGAACCAAAGGAATTGTTCCAAGTACGTGACTAATTCATAAGTTGGAGGCGTGGGAATACAAACGGAACTAGGTGTACTATAGGTTTAGTTGCTTGGTCTCAACTATACGAAGTTGGTTTGATTTTGTATAGCGGCTTAATCACGAGAGTATTCAATACGGACAAGGTCAGGGTTTTTCTGCATTTGCGGTTTCCTCGTTAACAAAATCTTGATGTGTATTTTACTTTTCTATATCCGCAATTATAATTGTTTTCATTATAATTAGAAGTAAAATACACAATCGTTAATTCCTATTTACTTGATAAGTAATCCTATTGTTTTTGGTTAAGTCTGAACCTTTTTATCAAATAAACATACTTCGTCATTGTATTGTCTCGATCTCGTTTCCATAGGCAATCACACGAAGTATGAACCGATTTGTTGTATTGCCTCGACTCAGCCCATAGAAAATCACTTTCGGAGAAAGGACTTATAGGTGGACAAGTTTTAGATTGAGGTATATTTGGGTACCCTCGTCTTTTCAATTGGTATCAGAGCAGGCAAACACGAAAAGATCTAATAATCAGTGTTTGGTGTGATCCAACCGAAAAGAAATTGAATTCATGTATGATTCAGTTAACGTTATGCAAGAGTATGACTACTCAAAAGTTGAAGATGTTACTACTTTGTTGACTCATGATCCAGGAGTTGCGAAAACCAGTGTAGTTAAAATCGCTCTCCCAGGCCGAGTACTCACCGAGTAATCGCTATAATCTATATGACTGAGGCAATTTCTGATTCCAAGCCATTTGCGATTTTTAGCTATTAAGTCGGACGATATTCCAATTTGGACCGATTTTTCAGCAAAACGATTTGGCAATTTTTTCGAGTTGGCCTTTCATGCACCAAAATCAGAAAATAATTTTTTTTGTAACCCCTCAGATGAGAGTTATTAAATGGAAAAACCTTTAAAAACATTATAAATAGGTTCATTAATACAATATTACACTTGCTTATATGACTCATGAACAACAATACATAAGTCTCTAATAAACAGTATCCGAGTATTAGGCCGAGTTTTAGCAATTTCCAAGTCTGAAGTTATTGCTCCTCGCTCCAAGCTCCCCATCCGAGCAGGACCGAGGAACGATTTCTATTACTTTGGCAAAAACATCTGTGTCCATCTCTGATGGAAAGGAAGATGCTGATAAAGAGTTGGTAAAACTCCTAAAGCCTATAAAATCTCTGACTTCTAAAGTACTAATATTAAAGACAGAGACAAATCTTCTTAAACAAGAGATCAGAGATAAATACATTCAACTCAATATTCTATCCATAGAGAATATGGATCTTACTGTTAAATTAGAATCTCTTGGTAAATCTCTTTCTCAAGAAAAGGAGACACGTCCTATGACTCTGACTAATGATGTTGTTGTGATTTCTTCTGATGTTGAGGAAACTAAAAGTCCTTGATCGACTTTTACAGTTTGTGATAAAACATTTTTAGTCACATCTGAAACAGATCAAGATGATAGTAGTTTACCTAACTACATCAAGTCAGAAGAGGATAAGAAACCATCTTCTATATCTACTGATGATCAAACGAAATCTTGTCCGAAGGAAACTTTGAACCGATTCCGTAAAAGTGATCTTAAGGAATACAATTTTCAGTCACTTGACAACAAACTTATACTTCTTCAACATATGGTGGTAAAAATATTGAAAGAAGTTTCTTGTATTAAAAAACTGAAAGACCATTCCTCAGTAGAAAGACAGATCATACCACTACCCGATAAGATCAACTCAAAAGAGTCAGAGGAAAGATTTTATAATTGCTTCTGAAAAAAGGTTCCTCCTCACCCATATCGAAACAATTCTTGTTTTGATGAAGAACGACTCCAGAAGGAAGGGAAAGAGAGAATCTCTGCCAAAAGAAACAATCAGGAATTTCCGATAATTGTTTCAGATAATCACACTGATGTGGATCATAAGGAAATCCTTAGAATGAGAAAATCTTATGAAAATCTCATTGAAAGAATTAAGAGAGATTTATCTATCTCTGAAAATTCTCACATCAGTACATCTTCTCCACATGATCATATCTCGAGAGTCAGAAAAGATAATTATTCTGTGAGAAGATATTTTGGGTAGAAATTCCCAAGGAAAAACATGAACTATGTTTATGATGCTCGTTGTAAGCTAGAAAAAGCTTACCCAGATACAACTTAGTTGTATCAATACTGTGCACGCTCATCCTCTTTCATGCTCGTAATTTTTGGATGAGAAAAGCACATAATAATCAAGGGCACAGGTTCATGGTAGCTTCTATTTTCAATAATAAGAGATATTTTAGAGAATATCTTCCCCTCAATAAAAAGAGAAGTTCGAAAAATATTTCGTGTAGTTTCGAAGACCCTATTTTTCTAAAAACTAGATACTGTATATATATTCTTTGTTGAAAAATCTTCGCTTAGGTTTATTCCCTTCCCTTAGTAAAACTTCTTGAAAGTATGTATCCTATAACTCGCAGTGTTACAAGGAGTAATAAAAGGGAAGCACGAAAGGTGAGAAAATGTCAAGGTTTTGTCTCAAAACGAAGAATCAAGAAGATTGTCTCAAGAATCGGTTCTGACCCTAACTCTGATCAATCTCAAGAAGAGTCATGTCTTTTTGCTCTCAATGATTCAGATCTTACCAAGTGGTTTCCCACAGATGGCATGCGTGAAGTTATGCATGAGTTTGAAGAACTCATAGGAAATCTCTTTACTTTGTTTCATGATCGGGGTGAACTAAAGGTTAAAATAAAAGAGATGAAAAGTGAACTTGGAGACTTAAAACTTCAACTTACTAGTCTCGAAAAACAGAAAGTGGGTGCAAACAAGTCTCTTGAGACATGCTTCAAAATTTTGAACACTGAAGAAACCTCAGTGAACAACAAGAGAACCACTAGAGATTAAGTTATATGTTGTAATACTTAATCCAGGAAAATAGATATCAATTTTTGATTTCTTTCAATGATTGTATTAGGTCTATTATGAATAAAACCATCTTATTATGAATAAATTATTTGATTTATAATTTTTCTTGTGATAGTTTTTTGATTTACATATTCTGTGCTTGAATGCTTTATTATTGCTATGTATGGTTATGGGATGTTTGATTTCGGTTTTATTACCTTGATATTCGATCTCATAATGTTGTGAACCCTTATGGTTTGGGTGACTTGTTGATTTAGCAGGATTAAGTTCTAGCCCATGTTGGTAGGCTTTATCAAAGAATCGTGAGGGGTTCTGATAGAAACAATATGTTGAATCGGTTTTGGTTTAGCATAAAAGTATATGTGTTTCGAGGGTTTTCAACTTTTGCTTGCAATAGTTAAAAACCGGTTTTCAACCTTTCTCTGGTAAGGGTTGGTTGTTGTTATTCTTTTGTTTTGCATAAGGATGACAACATAATGATATTTCGATATCAATTCTCCATGTAAGAAGATGCAAACACGTTGGAGAAGAGGATACGAAATTTGAGGTAACGAGTTTGTTAGTTAATCGTTTTCCTGTTTAAGAAAATCCTGATTTTATTTCATATATTTATTGCTTTTTCTTAACAAAATTTCGGTACAATTGATGTTTTATTCCATTATGTGTGTATGGATGTGTATGTGATTCAATTGGTTCCGGTTAAGAAAAACTATTGTTATCTTGCTTTATTGCGTGGCATCAATCGTTTAGGCTTATAAAATTTCGGTGCAATTGCGGTGCTTTAATGTCTATGTTGTTTCAATTGCTTCTGGTTGAGGTGAATAATTATGCAAGTTGATTTATTTTGGTTTGTATGAATTGTTTATGGCTTAACGAAAGAAAATTTTTACGGGATGAATTTTGTAGTCCAATTCGATTCTGGATAAGAGAAACTAAGTTAATTTTGATCTTAGTTAGACTTATCAAAGTGGAGGTTTCGGTTATTCAAGTCTAATCGAATGCCTTAACAAGAAATGCTAGTTAACTAACCTAGTACTTGTCTTGTTTAAAAGTTAAAGGTCTAAGTTATAGATAAGTAGAACCTGATGAGAAAAATAGAGATATCTTTATTTTGGTCTTATCGAACAAGCGATTGTATTTGTACAATCGGTTTATCAAAGGAACTAAAGTGCTTAGTTATTTTTTGGTTTGCTAAACTATTAGGGAAAATTGCTTCGGGCAATTGTTTCCTTGATAACATATCAAAACATAATTACTTTGTAGTTTCGGTTTTGATATTGGTTATCAAAAATGGTGTGTGGAAACCTCATGCTTAACTCTATAGGTTGCAAATCTATTTTGAGATTTGTAAGATCCTTTTCGGTTTGTCCTTTATTTTTTCCTTTCTTTGTCATTTTGTGACAAAAAGGGGGGAGAAATATATGGAGTAAACAAGTGATACTGGTATTGATTTATATTGATTGGTATCACTAAGGGAAAGGACAATGGTGCTTAAACGTTTATCAAACGAAAGAGTAAAAGCATAGACTGAGGGGGAGTAACATATCATATGATACTTGTATAATATGGACTACAAGGGAATAACAAAGACGTGCGGATTGATACAATCTACCTATCTTACCTTTAGGGGGAGTATTAGCTTTGTTATTATAATGTCAACATCGGCATTTATTGATTGAATGTATACAGGTTACTGTGCTGTTGAATTCGGAATCAAGCATATGTGTAATGAATTCTTGTAATTTGTTTATCCATATGATGTAAGAGTTTGTCACTAAAATTTACAAAGGGGGAGATTGTTAGAGCATAGCTCGGTTGAACCCACCAAGAGTTGGTATGTCAAGTTTGGTTGTCCTATTTTAGTGATCCAAAACTCATTTTAAGAGTCGCTTGATTATGTACTAGAGTCAACTTCGTATAGGTTAGCTTGAAAGTATTAGGATATGAGACATTACAAGTATTGCGAAGACTTGAAGAAGTGAAGAAGTAAGGAGCTACAACGACAACATCATCCTTCCACTTGAGGTTAGTGATATTTGACTTGAATTGTTTCATTCCCTAACGTATCTTTCAAGTCGTGCATATTGAAAACAAAACTGCGAAGCATGAATGACACTCTAGTTAGACATAGTATTAAGGAATACAATACGAGGTTTATTGCTTAACCATTAAACTTTGTAGATAAGACATCGATCGACATAATCGTTTGAATGCTATTGTGATTATGTATGGGTATAAGGTGAAGATTTCATCCTAGAAAACAATATTTTACATTTTTCTAAGGAAGTAAATTCATGAACTTTTTTTTGTGAATCGAAAAGGAAATCGGCAGGAATTATTGGTATTGTTATTCATTACATATCTTATGAACAACCAATATGTGTGATTAGTATAACCGCTCATGAATTGTTTATGTTCTTGGTAAAACTATTCAAAAAGGCCTGACTTTTGTATTGGTATGACTTTTATTAGTCAAACAAATCTTAAGTAATCACTTGAGATGGTATGATCGAGTTTGTGATTTTGTGTATGGTCGACTCTGGGTAAAGGGGAACCTATCCTAGTAAGAGGTGCAACATATCAGAAAGGGAAATCGATCCTTGTATGAGGTGCAGCAAGTTTTAGCAGAAAGGGGAACTGATCCTATGGACATATGCAACACGTTTTTAGGCAAAGGGGAACCGATCCTATGGACATGTGCAGCAAGTACATGTTAGATACCATATATATGTGGGGACCGATCCTAGTACCTAGTCAGCCGAATTTTTGGAAAGCTAGTGTGACTATTCACAGTACTCATATGGAGGTAGAACTGAAACTTGTTTTGGTAGAACCGTGAAACCCATGATTTTTGATTGAGTGTTCTTGATCAATCACATAGTTCTTGAAAGTCAGATGAACCAATTCTAAACTTATTTGGAAGTGTGGCAAATCGGTTTCAAGGTTGTAAGTATGAAAGAGGACTTACAAAGTAAGGATGTTGACATACTTTGAACATGTGCAATAACGCTAATCTTTAATTGTTCAAATTTATTCCTTAATAGCTAAAGGAAGAAAATCCCGGATCGAATAAAATAAATTGAGAACCTTTTATTTAAGGTTTTTAATTTTATTTTCGGAAAATAAAAATTAGTAATGTGCATTTACTAGTTGGAGATTTTCCGAGAGATTTTCGATCATTATTTGGACAAAGCATTTCCAGGAAATATGGAAACCGGATTTGGAATATATTGCATATCTTGAGAATATTTTCGATTTTGGAAATTCCTTGGTGTCCAAACTTCCTTGGTCTATAAATATGAAAGTTTGAATTTCAAGCAAACTAACCTTTCGTACAACAAGAACTATATCAGTTGTGTTGTTACTGGTGAATCCGCTTATTCGGAGAGGCGAGTAACCTAATTAGGCGCGAAATCTCTTACTACTGCTCAATTTAAAGACTTCTTTGGGATTGAGAAGCTCTATTAGTACCGTTGGTGGGAAACTAGATAATTGCGATTTATTATTAGTTTTCGATTGATTTGATTGACTAACGGTGGTTGAACTTTGATTGCACCTAGTTTGTTTATGCTTGAGAATCCTCTCTTCTGATATAAGATTCACTCAAACTAGATCGAAGTTTCGACAAGGATCTTTAGACTGTTTGTAGTTCTAAAGACGTCTTGTGATAATCCATTGTTAACAGACTCTGTTCTGTGCGTGATTTATCACAAGAGATTCAAGTTGATTGTGTGCAGGTGTTTATTAAAGATCTAAGAAGATTTGAAGACAAAGAAGATTTTGAAGATTTCTGAATTGGGGTTCATAATCTTTGGTGTGCACAATACTTGTTTCGGTATAGAGGATCCAACTATAATCGGTTTATCCTTGTGGTAATTAGATTGATCAGTTGTGTAGATCGGCATCAATACAATTCTTTGTGATTAAAAGTATTGATTGCAAAATCTTAACAATTACTTCGGTAGTTGATAATAAGATAGATCTAAGAACCTGACGAAGGAGTTTATTGAGATAAATAGAAGAGCCTTTGTCGAACTCACATCACTTGGTTGAAAAGAGTTGCTACCAAACATATTTGTTGTTTCTTTACTGTTTGGAATACGAACCAAAGGAACTGTTCCAAGTACGTGACTTATTCATAAGTTGGAGGCGTGGGAATACAGACGGAACTAGGTGAACTATAGGTTTAGTTGCTTGGTCTCAACTATACGAAGTTGGTTTGATTTTGTATAGCGGCTTAATCCTGAGAGTATTCAATTCTGGACAAGGTCCCGGGGTTTTTCTGCATTGGCGGTTTTCCTCGTTAACAAAATCTTGCTATGTCTTTTACTTATCTATTTCCGCAATTATAATTGTTTTTATTATAATTAGAAGTAAAATAAACAAACGTTAATTCCAATTTACTTGATAAGTAAACTTATTGTGTTTGGTTAAGTCCGAACCTTTTTATCAAGTAAACATACTTCGTCATGTATTGTCTCGATCTCGTATCCATAGACAATCACACGAAGTGTGAACCGATTTGTTGTATTGTCTCGACTCAGTCCATAGACAATCACTTTCGGAGAAATAAATTATAGGTGGAAAAGTTTTAGATTGAGGTATATTTGGGTACCCTCGTCTTTTCAGAACTTCATGAAAGCCACAGTTCATTATGGTTTGTTGAATGATAATAGGTGTTGAAGGTTTATGAGTAATGAAAGATTGTATTATAATCCAAGTTACTTTCTAGTTTTGATGAAAGATAAATGACTTGAATTGCTAGAATTTTGAATTGAAGATTAATGTTCAACCAAGTCAAGAATGATTGGACATCCACCATTGATTTTTATTCATTTTGGTCTCGGCTCTCTCGTTCATGATAGACCAAAAGAAGCCACATGGGGCATCCTCCCCAGTTAATTCGTAGAAGGGCAAAGCGGTTGAAAATTCACGTCAATAATTTATTAAAAAAAAGCCACATTAATCTTGTTTTTCAATAATTGTACAGTAACGAAGACTTTGGGGCATTTTGAAAGACGGTCTTACGACTCTTACCTACGCATGCCTGACTTCTATGAACGTAACTCCCATTTCGACGAGTGTCATCATAAGAATGGTGCCTAAATATTTCGGAATTTTACACATCGGGTCAAAAGAAAGCCGAACTGGGTAACTGAGAACGCAATCGGCGATTTCATGACTGGAAGTGTCAAAAAAACACTCACTACGATTCTCTGGGAGCCAAATCCCTTGTACTTCTTTGAAGGAAGCCAAGGAGGTATCCTTGCCCTTATTTAGTTGGGATAGATTATGCAAAATATAATATCCATGCAGCCGATTGTATCCAAGAACATTCGGGTATGTCCAACAATATACGCCATGTTTTGTGGGTTTCTACCGAACAACTGTATTGTAAAATAAACAGTAGACTCAAAGTGGCAAAAAAAAATAATATTAGCCATGTTCAAAAATCGATCAATGTTATTCTGCATGCCCAAAACGCGTATCCCCTATTTTTGTGTTAGCTGTACTAGCTGTTGGACTTTGTTGTCACCCCAAGCTCCACTAATTTCAAAGTCAAAAACAAATTAAAGACAGCTTCAACCATGGTTCATTAGAGAGGTTTCACAGTAGTCCGTTGTCTGTAGATCCTTGTAGGAGTATCTTAATTTGAAATTCCGTATAAATTATTGATGAAAAGAAATTTGATGTCACACTTTTTCTTAGTGTGAACTTTCAACTGCTTCGCCATAATTTTTGTTTTCTATTCATCTCAAATGATGTTTCTTCAAGATTCATGGTTTTTCCTTGTCTTTTACATTTTGATTTCAACCAACTCCGACAACAACTGTGTTCAAGGAAAATGCTTGAATGATCAGAGAGCTCTGTTATTGCAGCTGAACCAAAGTCTTACTTCTAGTGACAGTTTCTCGCCAAAGCGTGGTTCTTGGCATTTAAACACCGATTGTTGTTCTTCTTGGGATGGTATTAGTTGCAATAAAGATGGTAATATTATCGGTTTAGACCTTAGCGATGAGCATGCATCTGTTAGTGTACAAGATGATTTTTATAGCGGTTTATTCAAACTTCGGTACCTCGAAAGATTGAATTTGGCTGAGAACTCCTTCTCTGAACCATTTCCACCTCACTTCGACCAACTTTTGAACTTGGAGTATCTAAATGTGTCGAATTCAGGCTTTCACGGCAAAATTCCGATTGGAATATCACGTCTGACAAGGTTAGTTATACTCGATCTATCTATACCGGTTTATTTCGGATTTACCGACACTAGTCCGGTTCATTATTTCGTGAAATATAAAACCACATTACCAGATCTCGAAAACTTTACTCGTAATCTAACACAACTAAGACAACTCCATTTAAGCGGTGTGGATTTATCTGAACATGGAAACAAGTGGTGTCGCATTTTCTCCTCGTCTCTCCCAAAACTGCAAGTGTTGAGTTTGGTTTACTGTGGTGTTTCTGGGCCATTTGATTCATCTCTTCAGAAGCTTCGATCACTCTCTGTACTAAACCTTAATTACAACAACATCTCCGCTGAAGTACCAAACTTCTTTAGTAAATTCCGCAACTTGACTACATTACATCTACGTGATTGTAAATTGCATGGAAAATTCCCGGAAAAAGTTCTTCAGTTAAAAACACTTCAAAGTTTGGATTTATCGAATAATGATCGTCTTCAAGGTTCTTTACCAGATTTTCCTAAGGACGGACTTCTCCAGGAGTTGATGCTGTCATCTACGAGTTTCTCAGGAGAATTGCCAAGTTCTATTGGAAATCTTAGACTACTTTCCACCTTATATCTCCAAAACTGTGCATTTAATGGATCAATTCCTACTTCATTTTCAAAGATTAACCAACTTGAATACATAAACCTTTCTAATAACAGTTTCACCGGTTTAATCACGTCAATCAGTTCGTCGGAGAAGTTCATAATAATAGATCTTTCTCAAAATCGCTTAACAGGTCCGATTCCTCCAGAATGGAACAAGCTTCTGAAACTAACCCGTTTGTTGTTGACGAGTAACTTACTGAACGGAACAATAAAAACGGGTTTATTCTCCCTACCTTCACTTCTATATTTGGATGTTTCCAAGAATCGGTTCAGTGGTCAACTTGGCGAGTTTTCTAATGGATCGCATTCGCAGTTGCAGACCATTGATTTGAGTAACAATAAATTGCAAGGACTTATTCCAAAGTCGATGTTTGAAATGCCCAACTTAGATTTTCTTATACTTTCTTCAAATAACTTCAGCAGCACGGCAAATCCAAATTCAGTAACAAAGCTGGGGACTATTTCAATCTCAGGTAACCAGCTTACAGAAATCCCTACTTTCTTGGAGCATCGTCGGTCTCATTTGCATGAACTAGATCTTTCAAACAATCAAATCCGCGGTAAAATACCCAACTGGATGTGGAAAATGGAGAGTCTTCATACACTAAATCTTTCTCAAAATTTCTTGGAAGATCCGGGCCAACCCTGGCCCGTGAATAGTTTTAAGTCAATAGCGGTCCTTGACCTCCACTCCAACAAGCTTCGAGGAAAGAACCCGATCGTACCGTCATCTTCATCTGTCTATTACTTGGATTACTCATTCAACAACTTCACTACCATGATCCAAAATAAATCATCATATTCAGAAATTAGATACTTGTTTTTTTCCAGCAATCAACTTAATGGAGGTATCCCTACGTGGCTATGTGATGCATCTTTTTTGGTTCTTGATTTGTCGAATAACAATTTGAGTGGACAGATACCCTCATGTCTATTGCCCAAACCAAGTCTCCAAATTCTGAATCTAAAAGGAAACAACTTCCACGGAAATATATCATCATTTGATTCATTTCTTCCGGATTCTTGTCAGCTGAGGACACTCGATGTTAGCGGAAACAGCTTAGATGGCCATGTACCAAAATCTCTTGTCAAATGCACATATTTGGAGGTTTTAAACGTTGGGAACAATCAATTAACTGGTACTTTTCCGTCCTGGCTAAGGAGTATGCCACGACTGCGTGTGCTAGTGTTGCGGTCAAATAAATTTTCTGGTGCATGGGGAAGTCATGGAACTGAGTGTAATTTTACAATGCTACAAATTTTTGACATTTCCGGTAATAAGTTTTCAGGTACTCTACCTAAAGAATGCTTTTGGAGTTGGAAAGCTATGATGGTAAACACAGAAGAAAAAAAATGGAACCAGCAGGATCAGATAATAGGATTTAGTCCTCAGCTGAGGGGCGGCATGTATTATCAACAAACGGTGACGGTCACAGTCAAAGGGATAGTTACTGATTTGGTGAAGATTCTAACCATCTTTACAATCATCGACTTGTCAAACAACAATTTTGAAGGAGAAATACCTGTAAGCATAGGAAATCTCACGTCACTATATGGTCTCAATTTCTCTGGCAATGCTCTCACAGGTAAAATCCCATCAACTTTCGGGAATCTTAAACATCTCGAGTCATTAGACCTCTCGCGCAACAAGATGACAGGAGAGATCCCCTTCCAGCTAGCAGGTTTGTCATCTCTTTCGGTCTTAAACGTCTCATTCAACAAACTTACTGGGAAAATTCCATCAGGCGGTCAATTTCAGACGTTCCAGTCAAGTTCCTTCCAAGGAAACGTTGGATTATGTGGTTTTCCCCTGTCCAAAGACTGCAATACAACCACCGAATCACCGCCAAATGGGTTGAATTCTGTGGAAGAAAAAGCAAAGAATGAATTTGATTGGGTATTATTTGCTGTCACTTTCTTGGGGTTTGTTGTAGGTGCATGCATGGTTATTGGACCTCAATATTTTTGGAAGAAAGGGAGACAGTGGGCTAACGAACATATCAACAAACTCCTTAACATCGGATGAGAGGGTATGAGGGTTGATGCAAAGTAAAATATCAAAGCAGGTGGGAACACCATCAAGAACAATCCCTCTTAGGTGATGGAGCTCTCCATAATCGTTCATGAATCTTAATTGTAACAAAATTTACTAAATAATTAATCTTGAATGGTGTTTGTTTCATACTCGTGGTGTTAAAACTAGTATGTTATCGCTGGGTTACTCACCCTAATTAAGCAAACAAACTAATAATAAACATAATGGTCAGACTCATGGGTCTTGATAATAACACCGCTCAAGGAGACAGCCTAAGTGGTCATAGATCTCTGCTGCAGAATCCAACCAGAATATCATTTCGTTTTTTTTGCAGCACATTTTCATGGGTGAAATACAGATGTACCCCTGTTTTTTTGTGCGCATACAAATGTACCCCCGTTTTTTTCACTTTTACAAATGTACCCCGGTTTGGACTGTTTTTTTGAAAAAAACGGCTAACGGAAAGTTATCTTCCATGTCAGCAGTTAAGTCATGTTAAAAGCGCTTAGTGTACCAATGACCTGTTCTGCCACGTCTTCTATGTACACGTGGAACTTCATAGGTGGTCCCATATTTCAAAGGTCAAATCCATATAAATAGGCTTCAGATGCATTTAGATGGGCTTCAGATGCAATAGTTATCGAAACAAAAGAAACACTAAAGGGGAAAGTAAATGAAATAGGTAAGGAATTCATGAAAAATCTGCAAATGCAACTGCAACCATCTTTAAATAAAGACTAGACTATTTATTTAACAAAGGAACAAATGCTTTGTGTTCTCTTAACATAACATTCCATAACCATGTCTCAACATAAGTCACAAAACAAACAGAGAAACAGAGTCATCACAAACACATACATAAAAGAGACAGATCTAAAGCTTCATATATTTCCTAACTTTCTTCTTTCCTTTTGGGGGAGTTGTAAAAGTAATATGGTTGCTAACAGATCCAACATTGGTGTTTTTCTGACTGAAAGTGGCCTGAGAACAAGATTCATCACCGCCTTTCTCTTGACACTGCTTTTTGCGAGAATATGTTGCAGGTGGTTGGGAAGATTGAGCAACACTTGTTTGTGTCTTAGATCTCTTTGGCACAAGGTTGAGAATTTGCTCCGGATGCACCTCCGTAATTTGCGGCGACTTTAGCTTTAGCTTTGTACTTTCTCTTCGGTGGAGCTTCTCTGTTGTCTTCTTTGTGCCATCAACACAGGTTCTAGGCTTGAATCCCTTAGGATTTCCTCCAACCTGTTCCTCCACGACAAGTTGTTGAGTAGTGACCTGTATTTCCACACCTACTACAACTTCTAGCTTTCTTCTCACCTCTTGGTTCATCATATGACTTAATCCTCTTTTTCCTTGGCCTCCCGGCTCTCTAATGTTGGTGGTGGCTTCATCATTTCGGTTTTTAAAGCCGCAAAGAAAGAAGAACAAGAATAAGAAGAAGATAAGAGTTAGAAAACTTGTGGAGGCTGTTATACTAGTACAATGAAACCCTAAAGGAATCTACTTTATTACCCTGATTTATTGCACAACAAACAATAAAGACAAAATAAATACTATTATAAAAAAAAATATTTAAAATTTAATGTACCTCTATCCAGTCAGCTAGACCCTCCAATGGCATGACTTCAGGAGCATATGTCATCTTATAATAGTCCACTGTGTAGTAAGGGCTACAGTAACTACAAGTCATAAAACAAAATGGGATTAAACAGTATTTTAAACCAAAGTATAATAGAAACCAAAAATGATAAAATATAATAAAAAGTGGTTCAAGGTTAGGGAAACTAACTCATTGATTAGGTCTCAATGGAGCCAAAGCACATACTGACATCTTTGGCATGGAAATCCCCTTAGCCCCCATTGCAAACAACTGCATGTTTTCTTCGAAGATCCACAATAAAAACCGCTTCATGCACACTAACCACTTCATATACTTTATACTTCACACTTGGAACCAACTTGAAATTAGGATTGGTCTTTATCATCTTCTCTATCAACTTCATTGCTCTTCACTATCATACCCAGAGTTGAAGTTCTCTAAATCTTGCTCAGGATGACACTCATCAGGTTCTTCATTAGGAAGTTGTACAACATATTGATCATCCTCCACAACACTTGCTGCTTGTGTTGCATCAACCCAAAATCGGGATTAAAATGCTCAAACTCGCTTCGGGAATAAAGCGTGCTTTGGGTATTTTCTCCCACACTAAGCTTGTGTTTGTTGTGTAAATTGAGGAACATATGCTTCTGCTTCATCTAAGTCGATGAATAACTTCTTGCTTGCAGACTGACTTTGGTTCTCCTTCCTAGATAGTCTAGGACTTCTTCTTGTAGGAGCTTGCTTGGTTTTGCTAACTGGTTTCTTTTGTGTTGAAGACTTTGTTGGTGTCAAGTAAGTGTGTGGAACAGCTATATCTGTTAATTCAGACTGGGCACCATACTCATGGGGAATGATAACTTGCATATGTAGCGTAGTCCAATTGTCATACACTTCTGCATTATCCCAAAATCTCCAAAATTCTTCTTCAGTGAACAATGATTCTGGTAAACATGGGTCACTAAGCCATACCAAGTCCACTTCTTCATTAGGCTGCAATCTAAGTAGGGGCTTGATCTTTTCCTTCAATTGAACAAGACCCATATCTTCTCTAGCCAACCCTTTGAATTCAAAACTGATCACAGTATTCATAACCTTCACCTTTATGTCTCTCTTAGGATACTTGTCTTCCACTTCATATCTGCACCAAATGAACAAACATAGTATTAGTTCAAGCATGCATATACAGAAACATAGAATTCTCCCAGGCATGTAAATATACCACTCAGTGGCATTCAAAAAGATAGCTTTGAGATAAGGCATAACAAACATCATAATATAATGTGTGACTAAAAATAAAAGAAACTACAATGGTGAAACAGGACAGTGAAGTTTTTTGATATCTACTTTAAATCATCACCATCACATTGAAACCTTGGTTCCAAAAGACCGTGGAGTGCTCATTCGATCAACACCAAACACTTGGTCAACGAAAAAAATAAAGCTCCGATAAATACAACAGTCATGAATTAGCTGTTAGCAGAGGATAATTAAGGAAGATGAGTAGGGAATCAAATTTTTAATGGGTCTTATATATGCAACAGTTAGTGACAAACTAAAAAAAAAAAAAAATTCAATTCAATCGCTCCCATTTTCTTTACGCAGTAGCATAACATGAAATCATAGTATTACATGAATTGGCAGAGATTCGGGTGTAGGAGATGAGCTTTTTGGATACGATCTTCACTGTTAACACCCCTCAACTACCCACGCTTACACCCAAAGGAAAAAGAATCGAACAAATGAAAAATTAAATACAAATTACAAAACCAAAACCTGTCTGTTGGGGAAAAAAAAATTCGTCTATTATTTCTTTCTTTTAGGAAATTTCCTTCATTATATCTTCACAAATAAACCTAAAGGAAATTTCAAAAAAAATAAATAAAGAAATAATAGAGGAGATAATGAGCTAAGCAGTGATTCCACCGCCAGCATATGCTAATTCATTTATCACGACACTTAAAAAAAAATTGAAGAAGAAATAAAAAGATTAAAGGGAGGGATTTGAAAGAAACTAAGGCTCCTGTGAGAGGAAAAAGAGAGCCTGACTTTATATTAGCAAAATCATGTAATTGCCCTTGCCATGTGTTGTGACTTTGAACTACACGTGAACGCAGAACAAAATTGATAGAAATGAGTCGTGTTAGTGACTATCTTCTCTAACATATTCTTAATATTTTCAAAAATGAAAACTGCTCCCATTAATCGAACACCCCTGACTTAATTTAAGATCACCAAAACCAACTTCCATTAGGACCCATGACTAGAGATTCATTATGTTGCATTTACAACAATGTTGTGCCATTATCGACTCGATACACCGACGAAGGCGTTAGCAATATGTATCCCTTTCGTCCCCGTGCCATTGAAATACATCAATAACCCAAACAAACCCCCCAAAAATTATGAACCTGCCAAATATTGATAATTCTTTCCGCTTGAAAAAAAAACATAAGCATCAACAATTTACTAAACATATGAAAACCCTACAAATCAACGAATAAAACAGCAAGCCTAGAAATAAACTTAAATCTAACATCAATTTAAGCCTAAAATCGAAACCCCATCATCGATTACTTGAAAAACCATTCCAAACTCTAAGAACAAAAAACCCTAAAAACAAACCCTAAAAACAAATATGCATAAACCCAACTGAAATCAAACAAATAAGCATAATAATCATACAAATACATCAAGCATGAACCCGAAAATCAATTTAATCGAAACCCTTAAAACAGAATCAAAATCCTGAACTAACCTTTCTATTTCTGGTTTCTTCTTCTTCTCCTTCTTCTTTCCACGCCTTAACTTCACCATCTTCACTTATAATCGTCTAAACAAACTGATTTTAGGGTTCCTTTAGGTTTGATTTCAGAGAGAATCAGAGAGGAAAATAGGGAAAGAGGGAAGAAGAAGATAATGACGTTTCCTTCTTCTTTTCCCCGTCTTAGTCAAAAATTTCACACGTGTTGGCGGAGGAAACAAAGTGACTAAATCTGAACCCTTGATTTTCAACGAGATCTCCTTGAGTTAGATGTGTGACCAAGATGTGTGACACGTCGTATTAATGGAAACAATTACGTGGCATATTTTCTCATCTCGGGAACAAATACAGGTGGCATCATTTTCTCGTGATAAATTGACCATGTGACGAGAAATTGACTTTTCTAACTTTTTTGGATGGAAAACATCCAACAGAGGCATATTTGTAAATGGAAAATAAACAGGGGTACATATTTAAGTCGGGTATAAAAATAGGGGTACATCTGTTTATAATCCCATTTTCATCTACAATGACGTTTGTTTGTTGAAGTATAGGATTTAGGATGATGCTACTCATGGACTGAACTTGTTGCTAGACATCTTAAATTATGTAACGTAGTTACAGAAGAAATGATGATCGCAATCATTGAAAAGTACGAAATAACATTCCGCATGCTTTATCAATCCAAAGTCTGTATTTTGAAGGGAAAAACAATGTAGCTTCAGTTTCTTCTTGATTTATTTATTTCCCATTCTGGCCTTCCAATTCCAATCTCAACTTTCTATAGATGACAAATCGAAACACATACGTATTTTGATTGATCATTTGCTCAAGTTTTTTTTTGAGAAAATGGGTCATTTGTCCAAAAAAATTTAAAACACGGTTCAAATGGACAAGTAAAAAAAAATACGGGTGAAATAACCAAAAAAAAATAGCAAGATGAAACTGGATTCATCCTGGCTTATACTTAAAAAATAGCAAGGATGAAACTGGATGCATCATGTGTAAAATAAAATAAAAAAAAATATTTGAAAATGGACGAGGATTAAACCGGGTTACATCCCCGCCTATTTTTAAATTTTTGTCCATTTAAATGATATCTTTTTAATTTTTTTTATTTAAACGAAGATCAAAACCTAAGTGTCTTTTTCACCCAGAAATTGTTGATTTTGGTCTTTTTGACCAATTTTGTGTTTTTTTTTTGGGGTTCGTTCCCTCAAGTTGTCTGTTTTACTGTTATGATAAAAAAAACATGGGTGCCTCGAGTAATCTCCTTCTGATTAAAGTATTTAGGGTTATATGACCGTCACCACTAAGTTTCTCTGGCTAGAATATTCACTAGTTACTCTTCTCTTATCTCTAACTAGTTCATCTAGTTCACACGACCATCCGAGACTTGTAGACTTTTCTAGATATTTTTAGTCTTTGTTCACATTATAGGAAAATCTCGAGTCTGGCTAACTCTAGGTTATTATATTATATACTTTATAATCTTACAAGACTTTGCTAGACTTACCCGCGCAGTTCTAGAATGTAATTACATGTTCCAAAACAATGCAGGGTAACAAGAAAACAACAAAGAACCATTATATAAAGGGATATTTTGATTTTGGGTCACAACAAAGTGACCAAAGTTGCGTTTGGGTCGCCTGAAAATTTTAATTAGAGTTTGGGTCACGGGACCCGTCGTTGACCGCGTTGTGAGTTAGGAAAGTTAGTTAAATATGGAAATGACCAAATAACACCCAGAAATCAATTTATTTACGAAATCTACCCTTTTATATTGTCTGAATCTTCTTATACGTATCCTTCTCTTAATCTTCTTCTTTTATTTCTCTTCCACTTCGATTCAAGAATATTAACCACCATTCATCACCAAAAGGTAATAATACCAGTAATTGCGGTAGTGTTTTAATTATAGTGTGTGAACAGTGAGATACCATCTATGATTCAGTCGAGAAAACAGTGAATGGGTGAAGATATTGTCGTTGGTTTTGGTGTTAAATAAATGAATTGAGGAGGTTGCAAAACTATTTTATACTCCCTCCGTCCCTAATTAGATGAGCTACTTGTAGTTTGCACAAATTTTAAGGCAAGGTGGAAAGTGGAGTATATTTAAGTATTTTTTACAATTATACCCTTATGGGCAATAATTAGTAAAATTATTGTTTACTAATATTCAAGAAACTATGTGATGGGGGATTTCCTATCGGGCGGGATGACACAATTGCACATGTGCAGGTTTTGGTGTAGCTCCATTATAAGAAGCATGTTCCCATATGGTACTTGCCCTTCCTTGTTGAAGTAGGGATTTGACTGTATTCCTGGAATCTCCCTTGGGGTCTGAATCCAAATTTGAAATTTCAGATCATGAGCTAATCGTAAATGGCATGCACTCACCTTCTCAATTACAAACAGACTAAAGCTCTTCCACATTTCTAACATGGTTTAGTCACAGTACCCTGATCCTTTAAGACCCAAATTGGACTAGTATTTGTTAAAAATGGTGTGCACATCCTTTCTACTAGTACTTAAACTCACACCTAAAAGTCGTTGGAGACTGTTATAAATTGCTAGACTTACCCGCACAGTTCTAGAATGTAATTACATGTTCCAAAACAATGCAGGGTAACAAGAAAACAACAAAGAACCATTATATAAAGCATACAAAAAATTGCATATTCATGTCATTGAAACACAAAATAAACCTACGGGTAGAAACAGACAGATAAAGGATGACCGAAATCTAATGCATGGTTATGTCATTACGGCACACGTTGAGCCCAACTAATTTTACATTAGAAAAATGCAAGTATGTAGCTTGTAAGTGTCATCAAATACCTGATAAACCCATATTATTCCACACAGTAGTAAAAGAACACGTTTGTAAGTTCTCACTCAACTCTAAATTAGAATTCCAGTAGTTCATATAAAGCATTCATGGTTCAGCATTCCCAATTCTCAATTCCTTCCCATCCATGTTCCCCTGCTCCTGTATGGCAATAAAAGAGAAAAAAAAAAAAAAAAAAAAAAAGAGAAAAACATCAATGAAGTTGTTTGATGAGAGATAAATCACATGAAATAGGAAACAGTAATTTTATTAAATTAGCATAGCCCTGCAACAGCATTTTCTTACCGCCGATTGAATCCCGTTGAACTTAACCATGCCTGAGAAGAACAGTCCATCCTGTTGGAAATTAGAAATGTCAATGAAGTCCAAAGACAGCCACTAGTGTTATTATTTCCAAGTGTTTATAATTTCCTACACTAACCTTTATGAAATCCCATAAAGGTGAAGAAGGATTTACTAGTACTATTAAGAGGGCCTGAAGTAGAGCCGGCTGTTAACAAAATCATGTTTGTAGTACGTTCTGGTTCCTGCAACATGGATCGTGTGCAAATAATATAACGAGAGATTAAGAGAGTAGTGTAAAAGATAAAAATAAACTGGTCCAACATTTGAACATGCATGTTCCCATATATATATAGAATATATATATGCACCTGAGTCGTCGCAAATAGACCATAACAGTGAGACAGGCATCCCCCAACTGCAAAACAAAAACAAAGCAATCTAACAAGGAAACCTCTTATTTTTGTAGCTTCAGAAGCACGGAATATGTAACGGTGAGAAGCCATCGAAATCGTTCCAATGGCAACAGCTACAAATAGTTTTGCAACAAAGAGCACAAATTCACCAAGAATCATTGCCCCGCTTATGAAAATGATCATATCAGCAACAAGGATGGTCACGGCCGGATTCGTCAGACAACCAATTGCTGCCCCAAATACGGCCCATATAATACTCGGCCCACGAAAAGCTTCCTGCCAATATACAATACTAATAATAATCAGAATTCATTATGAAGTAGTATGAGCTTCATTACTCATCGATTAGTAAAGGAAATCAAGAGAAACTTACTTTCAAAAGGGATTGAAAATCATCTTGGATACCAAGAAGATGTATGATAGTTCCTACAAGTTCAATAGTTTGTAACCAGTGTCACAGTCAATACTAGTCCATATATAAATTATAAGCATCAAGAGTTGAAGGTACCTGTATAATAACCCAAAAGAGCTAATCCAATGCAAGTAGAAACTGCGATGTACAACGTAAATGGATTTTTCTTAAGAATCTTCCAGGAGGATTCTTCTACTGAACTTTCCAACATCTTAAATATGTGATTCCAGAGATTATTTACTATGAATGAAGTCTATGAAGAAGACAAATAAAATTGGACTTAGCAAAAAAATACTCCCCCGTTCCAGTTTAGATGATATTTTAGGAGTTTTCACGTAGATTAAGAAATGGAGTAAAAAATAAAAGACAAATAAAATGGATTGACGATATTTTATATTATTAGGGTTTGTCATTCAGTTTGTATAGATAGCTGCAACTCCTGTAATCTAGGTAGTTTGACTTAGTTAGTTTAGGGTTAGTTTATTCTAACTTATCCCAAATATTCTCCGTATACAACCTTGTATATATAGCTATGTATTTCACAGTCAATATTTCGACCAAATCTTTGATAATTAAAAATGCAACGGAAATGACTTCCAAATCTGATTGATGGAGAAAAGAAGCAAACCCTAATCTAATATGATACTAGAGGGGTTGAGCAAGGTTGTGATTGTACTGGTCGATGCCCTAAGTAATATTGACAGAGAATGCAGTTAGACATGAAAAATGATAATCCGTTAGAAGTTATTTCTATTCTAGTATACATTTAACCAATATGTTATTTCAGATACAAACACCAAAGTGGCAAAGTTGGTGGAGTAACCGCCATTAATTCTTGATGTTTTTTGGTTAAAATTTTATTGAAAAAGAAAAAGAGACTCAACATTTTCAATATTCACACCCCCGCGCGTTATCTTCCATCTCCATTGACATCTCTTTTGAAGTGGATTGAGTCTTCTCTAGGACCACAGAGGTTTGCTTCTTCTTGGGATTCCAGCGGGTTTTACTCTTCCCTCCATTAATTCTTGATGTTATGCGAGGAGGAACCAACATAACTCAGTTTTCTTCCGTAATTTTTATGTTTTGTAATTTTGTTTCAATATATGTGCCTTTATTAATTTTTGTTAGAGGGAGAGCACAACGGATCTGAGGAGAGCGAAAACCGTAGTCGACCCGGTGACTAGGTTGATTCGTACGGTGAGCCATTTTTTTGTTTTTCTAAAACAATTATGTCCCTATCTCCTTAATTTTAAATCTGAACATCTCACGTTCTTATCAACGAGCTCTATATTGGAGATGTTCCAATCAACAATTATTATTCATTGCGTAATCGCTCTTGTTGTAATCCTCAATCTGACGTTTTTTTTTTATTAGGGAAAAAAATTCTTATGTTGTTTTCTCCATGGATGGAAACTTACCCAGGGCATGCCTTTCATGCTTTTCATTACGTTATTCTCCGTAGTAGTTGTTTACAACTTCATAGAGATTTCAATTGAGGAATACAAAATAGCCCTGATTGATAGCTAATTCTTATCATGTTAAAGTATACCTGTAGGAATTTTAACGGAGGTTTGTTATGAAATTTAATGGAGGTTTGTTATGAAATTTCTGATTAGATTAACGAGTGTGTTTGGGTCGGAAGTGTGTGTGAAGAGAGCATGTGCCAATGAGGATATTTTGGTTCGAGTCTAGTCAACGAGTTGACTACGGTTCTTGCTCTCCTCGAATCCATTTTTTTTTGTATAAATAACTTCTACTATTATTATCCATCTTTATATTACATAAATAAAAGTATTAATATTATTAAATCACACAAAGCTATTGGTTGGCAACCTAGCAACAAGCTGGGCACCAACCCCCCTCTGAACAGCAATGCCTACTCTATGAAAAACAAAACTACCATAACCACTACTAGCGTCATTATTAACAAGACAATTCTTCAGACGCTTAAAAAAACATAAAGTATCTTCGCCGAGCTCGCCCAAAGTAGAGAAAGCCAAGACCCCGAGACCATAACCAAGTTGCAATTGTCCAGATATTTAGCACGCTTCCTTGAAACTGCTTTTGAAATGGCTTTCCCTGGTGTTTATGGGTAAAAATCGTTTCTGCCGGTTTCGGTAAATTCGGTAGGTGAGTGAGAAACTGGTTCAAACCCTAAACAAATGTGTTGCACGTGAGCACTTTATAGATTCGAGAGATCAATCTGTACAAGTCCGGCCTAAACCAAGAAATGGCCGTTCCAGACTTGCTTCGGTCACAAAGTGGAGGAGAAGGGTTGATTTGGGGAGGGAAGCAAAGAAAGGTGTTGAGACCGGAATAACTCCGGGAGAGTAGTGTCTCGACTTGTATCGAAAGTGGAAGCTTCGAAGCTTGCAAGAGATGAAAGCTTTTTGGATAGCTTTCAAAGTTTCCTTTCCGAGAGTGTTGTATTTTTCTCCCGACCGAGACTTGTTTTCGGTGGAAATAGGTAAGACCTATTTATACAAGTCGAGATTGAAACGTACCTGGCCTCATGAAGGAAGAGAGTAAAGGGTGAAATAATGAGAGGAGGTGGTAACCGCAAGGTGTTTATGGGTGAAAACGTTTTCACCATTATTTCCTCATTTATTTGACCGCTTTATTCCTTTTCACGCTTTCTTAATGTGAGCGTATTTGTACGCCGCAAGTTGTGGACCGCCAAACCAAAACCCTGGAAAGCATCCCCGGTTTGTGTTGATATCTCGAGTGTTGGTTGCACCTTGAGTGCAAGTGGCAATGCAGAGCTGCTAGTGGCGTGCGTGGCATGTGCCAATGGCATGTGCGAATGCCTTGGTGGTAGGTTGTACGTTGAGTGTAAATGCCAGAGCTGCTAGTGGCGTGTGTGGCATGTGCCAATGGCATGTGCCAATGGCATGTGCGGAATACCTTGGTGGTAGGTTACATGGTTTGCGAGTTAGGCTACCAGCGTGGGTTTTGGCATGTGCCAATGGCGCGTACGGCCAAGTTGGCCTTAGTTGCACGGCTTTCAAGTTAGGCTACCGGCGTGCATTAGGGGCACGGCTAGGTGATGAAGGCTACCGGTGGCGTGTTGGCATGTGCCAATAGCATGCGTGGCCGTTTAAGTAGGCCGTGGCCTTGGTAGGAAAAGCTACCAGCGAGCGTATTGGCATGTGCCAATGGCATGCGTGGCCGTTATGGCCGTGGCCTTGGTAGGAAAAGCTACCAGCGAGCATGTTGGCATGTGCCAATGGCATGCGTGGCCGTTAGGGGCCGTGGCCTTGGTAGGAAAAGCTACCTACGAACGTGTTGGCATGTGCCAATGGCATGCGTGGCCGTTGGGCGGTGGCCTTGGTAGGAAAAGCTACCAACGGCGTGTTGGCATGTGCCAATGGCATGTGTGGCCGTTAGGGCCGTGGCCTTGGTAGGAAAATCTACCCGAGCGTCTTTGGCATGTGCCAATGGAATGCGTGGCCGTTAGGGCGTGGCCTTAGTAGGAAAACCTACCCGGCGGCGTGTTGGCATGTGCCAATGGCATGCGTGGCCGTTAGGCCGTGGCCTTAGTAGAAAAAGCTACCGGCGAGCGTGTTGGCATGTGCCAATGGCATGCGTGTTTGTTAGGGCGTGGCCTTGGTAGGAAAAGCTACCCCGGCGTGTTGGCATGTGCCAATGGCATGCGTGGCCCGATTAGGCCGTGGCCTTGGTAGGAAAAGCTACCAAACGAGCGTCTTTGGCATGTGCCAATGGCATGCGTGGGTAGTTAGGTCGTGGCCTTGGTAGGAAAAGCTACCGGCGACGTCTTTGGCATGTGCCAATGGCATGCGTGGCGTTAGGGCGTGGCCTTGGTAGGAAAAGCTACGAGCGTGTTGGCATGTGCCAATGGCATGCGTGGCCGTTAGGCCGTGGCCTTGGTAGGAAAAGCTACCGACGGCGTGTTGGCATGTTCCGATGGCATGCGTGGCCGTTAGGCCGTGGACTTGGTAGGAAAAGCTACCGGTGGACGCATGTTGGCATGTGCCAATGGCATGCGTGGCCGTTAGGGGTCGTGGCCTTGGTAGAAAAAGCTACCAAAGTGACGCATGTTGGCATGTGCCAATGGCACGCGTGGCCAATTTGGGTCACGCCTTGGTAGAAAAAGCTACCAAATGAGCATGTTGGCATGTGTCAATGGCATGCATGGCCAATTTGGGTCGCGCCTTGGTAGAAAAGCTACCAAGCGGCGTGTTGGCATGTGCCAATGGCATGCGTGGCCAATTTGGCCTAGGTTGCATGGTTTGCAAGCCTAGGTGCGGGCTCTACTTTGGGCATGGCGCGGCTGTGGAAAATGGAAGTTAAACCTTTGCCAGGACAAGAAGTAATATCATTAAAAACGACTGTGTTCATCAGTTGGAATCTAGAAGTGGTTTTTTCCAAAACGACTGTGTCTGGCAAACGTTGAATTCTTTAAAAAAACTACTGGTTTTAACAGTATGTCTATAAATACTGATAATACTGATGGACACAGTAGTTTTTATCGATGATATTTCGAAGAAAAAAAATTGATATTGATTCAGCTGAATCCTAAGCTGATTCAACTGACCAAAGCTAATTCAATTGAATCAAAAACTAAAAGCAGAACTACAATTGAATAAATAATGACTTCAATCCTGAATTTGACAAAATTAAATTCATAATGACTTTAAAACTCAATTTTGCATTGAAAAGTAAATTCAATTTACAATTTCAACTAAATAGTGTTCCAATTTTGATAACTTCTAATACTAAGTTGGAAATCCTTAACCTGTTCCTATTACAAGATTTACAACCAAAAAGTTTCAACACATGAAGGTAAGATTTCACCATCTATGACTTCATTTTCTGATACACTAAGGTCAAATCAAGTCCATGAATCCAACCCTAAGATGAAAACAAAACCCAAGATTATAAAAATTAACACAGTTAAAAAAAGAGGAAATGAGAAAAAGAATCTACCGGATCACTAAAACGAGTGATAGATCTTCCTTGTAGAAAAATCTCTGAAAGAAAAGTAAAAACGAAAGAGAAGTCGCTTTAGAGTAAAGAGTTAAATTGTAAAACCTAGCACAATTTAAGCAATTCACGAGAGCTAAAACCTACAGAACAAAGAATTGAAGGATACCAGACTACGCTCAAGGTAGGGTAAATGACCAAGCTTACCTTGTTAATATTGTAAAGATCATCCACCATTTCTGCGGATTTTGGCACCACACCATACAACTAATATAAGGATCCAAATAAACCAGTAAACAATGAGGATGATTACCATCTGGGTGATGCAGACAAATATCACAAACATGAATAAGATAAACTACATAGTTAACCATAAAAATGAAATGAAAATACAGGGGATCATGACTATTCTTTGTTAAAAAGTAAGAATATGTTTAATTTTCTTGTTAGCAGAAAGATGACTTGACTGTACCTAAATTTGGGGGGTGGGAACAAAAGGTTGGAGGAGGATTTAACACTGATTACTCAATGGTTTTTAATAGAGCACGTGCTAATAGAAAACAAGTGAAAAAAGATCGAATTGATAATCCAAACAACATTGGCAATGAAGCAGAAATCAATCCGGTGAATCAACAACAACATCATCATAATCATTCCAATGATGATTCCGTAATAGTAAGTCTCCCCCCTAACCATGCAACTTCCTCTTATCTTTCATCATCTTGACTGTTTTTCGGCCCATATATTATTTTATTTTATTTTGTCTAAACTGTACCTTGGGAGCGCAATTGACAAACCAAGGTTCTGTAGTTTTTCCATTGTTCTTACACTTAGTCAAGTGTGAGTTAAAACTCAAAGATACAGAAGATTTTCAGCCAAAAAAAAAAATGCAGAAGTGTAGAACACTAGCCATATTCTGGCAGAGTTGCAACTGTGTCATTAACAAACCGTAGAACTGTTTTTAAATTAGGCTATACTTATGTCAGACTCATCCCTACCCGATTTTAGAATTCGGCAACTGCTTATAATACGATGAAATGGCTAATGGAAACTGACCGTAAAGTAACAGAAGAAAGAAAATAATGACGTTGTTTTTTTATCTTTCTAATTCACATAAGTATGTTCCACCTTAGAGTACTAGTAGTAACCTACTGTGTTTGTTGCAATGTAGTTAATCGAGATGGCCGAGATACCAAACAATATTAATTGTACATAATCGTGATAAGTAGCTAAGTAGATCACATTACAAAAACATGCAAAAATAATAATGCCTCTTCAATGTCCAGATCAACAAACACACGATTCCCTTAAGAAGAAAAAAATCCCAAAATACTAACATTTGATGCTAACAAAAGGAAACTGAAAACTAAAGATTAGTATCAATAGGAAGTAGTTCACAAAAAATGTAGTAGTCTAGAATTCTATAGGAAGTAAGTGTTCTAGATCGGTCCCGTATCAAGTAAATCTATTAATGTGAACTGTTGTAAGGTCGGTCAATTGGTTTCATATTAATAATGTCCTAAAAGGTTGGCAATTGTATTAGCTTAAAGTCCTGACACAATTATAATTCAAGCAAGAAGTTAATAATAAGATTTCATAGTTTAAGAGTTAATCTTGCTTCACACTGTATTGAGAGTTTTGGATCTTTGTACGAGCAGCGCTAAGATGACATTATGCTCGTACAACTCCAAAGTTTTATAGTGATTTTAGTTTCTATATAAAAATTCCAACAAGGAAAACTACAAGGAATAGGGTAGATGGGGTGAGCTGCTACTGCAACTTCCCTAATATTTTGTCATTCACAAGGCATGCCAAAGAGATAATATTTTAAGGCTTCAAACTCATGAGGGTGATAGAAAATGAACAATCATGCAGTGCACAGGTGAACCAAAAATTCACATGACGCCATAAATGATTAAGTAGTAAGAGTACTATGATTTACCCCTTTGGATTCCACTGAGTACCTTATGATCCTTCTTATAATTCTTAACTGGTAAGGAAACCAGCTTAGCATCACCAAAACCAATAATGAATAACGATCGAATACGAGGAAGGCCTTTCAAAGGCTTAGGGATCTACAGAAGTAAAACATGATTCATTAATATCAGTGGAGAAAACAACTACAATATATGACTCATGAACTATTTAATTTGAAACATGATTATGTGAAATATCTTCTAATCATAAATCCCAACAACATGTACACATTTGAGCTCTAGCTCAACCCCTGTATCAATAATTTGACAAGAAAAGACATGAAAAGATTTTTTTGAAATTTATATCAAGTAATTACGCACAACAATAAAAACAAGATGCGACTATGAGGAAACCTTTGGAGTCTTAGCTTTCAAATAACAGAGTGCAATTGGTAGCATTTGTTGCCAATCTGCAGAAGTAAAATAATTTCAATATTAACAGTATCCTCTCACACAACAAAATGGCTAACAATAAATAATCACCCAGGGTGACATTTCCAATTAACCAAACAAAACTAGATGGCTTTGCCGCTTTGAATCATATCACTGCACCTCTGCAAAGAATAATTTTATTTACAAGCTAAAGGAGCTACGAACATTACAAGCTTATTCTTATCAGGTACACTAACCTTTCAGGTAGCGCCATCTTAGAGAATTTGCACGTTGTCATGGACCTTGATGAAAACATACAACACAAACCAACTTTAAGAAGAATCCCTAATATTAGCAAGAAGAAAACAAACCAAAAAATGGTGAATATGTCAGCCACGAAACAATCGGAAAGCGTTGATTTAAAGATTGCGATAACCGATGCAACACAAAAAAATATCAATACAACATAAAAGGCCTTTCAATCAAAGTTGTAACAACACAAAATTCCAGTATAAGAATCCTAATCTAGTAACATAATAAAACCCATACTTATCAAACGGTATATGCATAATATTTCATAAACTAGCTGAAGCAATGATCTTACAAAACAAAAACATAGATTAAGTCCTAGATTTATCAAACATGAGCATGTTTTTAACCCTCTCCTTTTACTTTCCTTTGTTCCACTTCTGTAGAAATCACAAAACAAAACAAAACAAAACAACCCAATAAAAAAAAAAACTTAAATTCAACATAAAAGAAGAACCCAATATTGATAAATCAGATCTTCTTCTTTTGTTTACCACCATTGGGTTTAGCTGGCTTTGAAGATGGTGGTAGAGATTTCTACTTCCTTGGTGCCTGAATAAAAAGAAAATACACACATCAATAAAACAATACTAAGAAAACAAACAAGTATCAACAAATGAACAATCTGCTAACGAATCAGAAAAGACAACTGAGATGAAATCCAAGCTTCTAGGTTTACTTACATCGAAAAAAAAATCTTCTGAAATTTCAATTATGAGATGAATAGTTAATCGATTGACAAATAAAGATGATACATACCTTTCGATTCAGTTTTTGTAGATGAATCTTTGTTTTCAGTTGTTGTTGATGATCTTCATCACTTATTTTTCATCGATTCAAAACAAATCTTCAAGAGATGATGTTTTTATGATAGGTAAGAAGAGGATGCAAAACCTAATACTAAAGTTTAATTTGATTCACAAGCAACTAATGTTATGATAGAGAAAAAAATGAAGCGAACCAGAGAGTCAGTTAGAAAGAGAAGAGGCTAGCTGCATAAGAGATAAAGAGATAAGCTTTTTGTTTATTTTTCTCTTTCCGCAGAAAACTCTAGCCCTCACAGTGGTTCTTGAACCTATGATTTTTTACAAAAATACCCCTAGAAATAACCACTGTGTTCGGAACAAGTTTAAGTTTTCTGTGTTTTTTTCCGGTAAAACTACTGTGAGTCACGGCACTACATGTAACTACAGCCCAGCACCAGTGGTTTTTGTGAAACCCAGGAAGTGGTTAAAAACCCATTTTCCACTAGTGCTAGGGCCAAGGTAAGGGTGTTTGGCTTGGCGTGGCGTGACTAGGGCCAAGGTAAGGGTGTTTGGCTTGGCGTGGCGTGTTGGTGTAAGCTAGGGCAAGGCGAGTGTGTTTTCAGCGCGGCTAGCTCGGGTTAAGTGTGGTCGGCATGATTTGCCATTGGCACGGAGGTGCGACTAGCATGGTTGGCATGCTTGGACGCGTTTGGTATGGTCGGCATGGTTTGCCATTGGCATAGAGATCTGGTAGCTTGGGCTAGGTGTGGTCGGCATGGTTTGCCATTGGCACGAAGGTGCGGCTAGCATGGTTGGCATGCTTGGTAGCGTTTGGTATGGGTGGCATGGTTTGCCATTGGCATAGAGATGCGTCTAGCTTGGGCTAGGTGTGGTCGGGCATGATTTGCCATTGGCACGGAGGTGCGGCTAGCATGGTTGGCATGCTTGGCGTTTGGTATGGTCGGCATGATTTGCCATTGGCATAGAGATGCGGCTAGCTTGGGCTAGGTGTGGTGGCATGATTTGCCATTGGCACGAAGGTGCGGCTAGCATGGTTGGCATGCTTGGCGCGTTTGGTATGGCCGGCATGGTTTGCCATTGGCATAGAGATGCGTCTAGCTCGGGCTAGGTGTGGGTGGCATGATTTGCCATTGGCACGGAGGTGCGGCTAGCATGGTTGGCATGCTTCGGCGTTTGGTATGGTGGCATGATTTGCCATTGGCATAGAGATGCGGCTAGCTCGGGCCAGGTGTGGTCGGGCATGATTTGCCATTGGCACGGAGGTGAATTAGGGTTTTGTTCGTTGTAACCCTAATTTGAAAAAATACCCCTATTAATTGCGATTACACGCATTAAATGTTCTAATAAATGTGTCACTTTGGTGACATTAGGTTATTTGGGGTTTTACGATTTTACCCTTTGATTAAAAACCACCATCAACATTAAGTCCGCTTAGCTCGGAGCAGGAGCTTTGTTGCGAGGTAAGCATAAGATGGTGACAAACTATCACGGCAAATCGTAAAAAGAGAATTGAGGAGGTTTGTCGACCTTTTTATCAATAGGATTTGGAGTCCTTGCCTCCGGCAATTTTGCACAAATCGAGAGGTCGGCGCAATTGGGAAGTTATCGTTGTGAGAGACAGGCGGTGGGCGGCATTGAGAAGTTGACGCGAGTTTAGAAACCGAGCGTGCTAGTTTGGTGGGACCGGCGCAAGGTGGGGAAGTCTGTGCGTGCTTGCTTGGCGGGACTTGAGCGGTCATTGGGAAGTTGGCGTGATTGGTGGGGGCGGTGCAACTTGGGCGGCATTGGGAAGTTGGGCGTCGCACGATTTTGGTAAAGGGAAATCCTTCCCTATATCAGAATCTTCACGCCCATATATATAAAACCCCTTCCTCTCATCTTGCACCTTATTCCTTTCATCCTTTCCTACTAGCGGCAGAGTTACAAAGAAAAACCAGCTTCCAGGTATGTCTTCCAGTACTTCCCTTGTTTCCCTTTTCATGTAGGTACAAACCCTAAGAGTAGGCGTTTTTCTTTATAATTCTTGCAATGATATTGCGCATATAATTTCTTGGCGTGCTTCTTGTAGAAAATATTATATATATGCACCCAAGGGAAATACTGCATATATTATTCGAACCCGTAGGAAAGTGTTCCATATATAATTTTGAACCCGAAGAAGGATACTGCAGACGCACTTGAGCCCATATAAAATATTGCGTATATAATTTTGAATCCGGAAGAAAATCTTTGCGTGTGCGGTTTTGAACCGTAGAGAATCCGTATATGAATCTGAAGAAGAATATTATATATGCGCTTCATATGACTTCGAACCCATAGAAAATATTGCATATATGAATTTTGGTCTGAAGGAAATCTTTCACGCGTGCGATTTTGAACCGTAGAAAAAATGCTCCATATATAATTTTGAACCCGAAGAAGGATATTGAACAGAATTCCTCCTCATCGAAGGATGTCCATAGTTCCAAACCGAAAACGAATGATGAATTCTTCGCCAAAAAAATTGCCTCTGCTCGGAAAAATCACCCAGGTTTCGTGCCAATTTTGTTAACCGGTGGTGAAGATGAAAGAAAGACACGTTCGGTTCGCCCAGAGAACACCATACGGTTCTGTCTTCATAAAGGGGTATATTCCTCTTCCAACATTGATTTCAGGATGTGCCAAAGCCCATTGCGTTCTTTTGATAGATGGGTTGAGTTCATGGTGAGTAAGGAGCATATAAATACCAACTTGACTCGAGCGCAGATTATTGATCTTTTGTCGAGCTTGATGAAATCTCCAGTTATGAAGGATATCCGGGTTTGGTTGCTTTCATCTCAGGATGGTGTTCGGACACCCATACGATCATATGTAGATGGGGTGAGATAACTTTCTCCTTGGAGAGTGTGGCTCTCTTCTTTGAATCTTCGTGAATCGGGAATCTTAACATCCGATTATCGAAAGTGAGGGGAAGATGCGGGATGACCTTGCCGCTAAGTTGGAAGATTTCGCTCGGAAAGACTCCACTGCTGAAGTCGAAGGATTCTGTCGGAAAGAGGATGAAAGGTGCCTTTACTGGTGGTGGATATCTCAATGGTTTCGGACGAGCTCGAACCTAAACGAAAAAGCAGTGATCTTCACGTTGCAGCATTTTTGGCTCTCTGGTTGTCTAGAGACATTTTTGACGACGGTTATGGTAAGAAGGAGATAAGACCAGAGTTGCTAGTGATTGCTGTGAAGTTGGCAAAAGGTGAAGTTCTTCCCATTGGCAAGTTATTCCTCGGTTCCTTGTATGTGCATCTGGATCACTTAGTTGCGAACATGCGAGTTTCGAATGGTTTCATGAAAGTGAATTCATATGTGCACGTTGCTTTTGCAAGTCGGCTATGGGAGCACTTTGAGAAGTACGCTCGAAACCGATGCCTTCGATTCCCACGAGTTGGGGCGGCTCTCGAATTCTTCGATGGGTGAACGGGCGTCCAAGAGTTGGCGTGAGCTTGGTTAGTCTTCTTGATAAGTTGTATGAAATCGGTTTTCGCCCATGGGATCGGTCCATAGGTCGGTGTCTCAAATTGACACCTTTGCTTCGCTCCGCTCATGTCTTTGTCTTCGATGGCGATTTGAGCGTTGGTGAAAACTTGTTTATTCAAAGCTGCACGTCCGGTTATATGCCGTCTTTCTTCATGGGGTCTTTGAGATATAGGCGCTTACAATATTGGCCGTCTTTGCTCGTCACATGGGTTTCGATCAAGGGGTGCCTCTTGCTTACCAGTAGGTGATCCCTAAGGATTCATTGCGTGCCGCCCTTAATGCCAGTGCCCTTGAGTAGGGTATCCGTCTTCCCTTCTTTCAAGCGGGAAGAGTAACCCGACGACCTTCGGCTATAATGAGTTCGGTGCGACGATTTTATTATGATCCAAGATTTCGTGAATAACGTGGTGGAGAACGTTCGTTGTAAACCTTCCCAGGAGTTTTGAAGAAGTATCCAATGTTGAGAGATCTCAAGCGAAAGTTGCCTAGCAACTCGGAAAGTCCCAGGCCAAGGAACGGAGAACGAAGAATCGTCTTTGGCGGATTCGGACGGTTTCAAAAGATCCTCCCCAGACTCTCGTGTCTTTCGGTTCTTCTAATAACGAGGTATGTGTCGCTTCTTCATTGGTTTATCTCAAAACACGTGAAATTCTGCTGAAAACATGTGTCTTGTTTCTTCCAGGGCTTCGGTAGTGTTAATGCTTTTGCTGCCCTTGCACGTTGCCAGGAGATGGCAATTTCTTCAAAGAATTCTAGCACCACTGAGCCTTCTCTTAGCGGTGATGAGTCAGAGAAAGAAGAAAGTTCGTCAAGTGAGAGTGATTCCTCTGGCAGCACTGGTTCTTTTTCGGGAAGTGGTTCGGTGAGTTCCGCGCTTCCTTTCTTTCTTCTTCATTTTCTTCTTTTGAAAAATATCGACTCAAGTTCGCGGGAGGAATCGGTTGGGAGGACGATTAGGGGTAGATCCACACGAAAACTTGCCTTTGGTTGCCACCGCATGGGGTGACTTGGAGATGGGAGTTAGCCAATTGCCGGGCACAGATGTGGTTCAAACGGTGGATGATTCTCGATGGTTGCTGCCGTAGACATGGAAGAAGACCCTCTGCGAGTCGTGAGGCCAGGTGCAGGCGCCATTTTGATCCCCGTACTTGGTTTCTTATCCAGTCATGTGTTGGTTGGAGGCTTCGGCGTGCCACCTAAGCATGAGGCGTTGTACACAGAATGCAGGAGAAGTACGGACATATGGCCACCACCAAGAAAGTCACTAGTCAATTTGCGCTGGTTAAGCGTGTGGAAGAGGCTTTATCTTCCATCGAGGATATGCGTGAGGTGATTTGGTCACACCGTTTCGAAGACGTTATTGCCGACTGGGAGCACCATCGCGACGTGTGCGTATAAAGGAGTTCAACACTTCGTGGTTTGTCGAAGGCCTTCTTTGAGATCCAAAAGTTGAAAGATGCAGCAATCAAAAGCCTTTCCGTGAGGAGATTGCACGACGGGTGGTAGAACTCGAAAAGCTTTCCAAGATGTTGACTATGAAGAGAGCGGCTCTTGAAGATGCAAAGTTGACTTTCTCCAAGAAGAACAGACCTCTGTTGGATGATTTTCCTTGAATGTTTCTCTGTTAAAATTTTCATTTAGGTTCTTTTTCTCTTTTTTTTTTTTGAAAGACATACCGGATGTCTGGTTCAAAGTTTGACCAGTTTTGATAGGCAGTGAGGTAGCTTTTGAGGATATTGGATTATTTACGGGATGAATGGTTTTGATAATATGACTCGATTATGTTTTGAGAAAGGAATATTGCTTTTATGAAAGTGTGTGCTAGCAATAGGCACAATACTCAGTAGTATGACGGTTTTACTAAGAGCCTAAAAAAAGATCGTATATCTTGCGCAGTCTAAATTTACTCACTTCATAGGTTTTGTGAACACGCCCCTCTCCATGTAAAAGGCGGCTTTGCTGGTAGCATCGGCAGCAAGTCCCCAATCGCTGATAGCATCTTCGGCGAGTCCCCAGTTTTCTCGTGTAGTTTTTGCAACTGGTAACCGGGTCGTCTGGTAGTTGAGTCGGATCGAGTGGTAGCATCTTTGGCAAGTCCCCTACCATCTTGACATCTGGGTCGAAGAACGAGATCGACAGATCGACATTGTAGCTGATAGATCAATCCTCCCGCTGTGGTAGCCAATTGTTTATGGGTAAAAATCGTTTCTGCCGATTTCGGTAAATTCGGTAGGTGAGTGAGAAACTGGTTCAAACCCTAAACAAATGTGCTGCACGTGAGCACTTTATAGATTCGAGAGATCAACTTTGTACAAGTCCGGCCTAAACCAAGAAATGGTCGTTCCGGACTTGCTTCGGTCACAAAGTGGAGGAGAAGGGTTGATTTGGGGAGGGAAGCAAAGAAAGGTGTTGAGACCAGAATAATTCTGGGATAGTAGTGTCTCGACTTATATCAGAAATGGAAGCTTCGGAAGCTTGCAAGAGATGAAAGCTTTTTGGATAGCTTGCAAAGTTGCCTTTTCTGAGAGTGTTGTATTTTTCTCCTGATCGAGACTTGTTGTCTGGTGGAAATAGGTAAGACCTATTTATACAAGTCGAGATTGAAACGTACCCTGGCCTCATGAAGGAAGAGATTAAAGGGTGAAATAATGGGAGGAGGTGGTAACCGCAAGGTTTTTATGGGTGAAAACGTTTTCACCATTATTTCCTCATTTATTTGACCGCTTTATTCCTTTTCAGGCTTTCTTAATGTGAGCGTAGTGTCTGTACGCAAGTCTGTGACCGCCAAACCAAAACCCTGGAAAGCATCCCCGGTTTGTGTTGATATCTCGAGTGTTGGTTGCACCTTGAGTGCAAGTGGCAATGCGAGGCTGCTAGTGGCGTGCGTGGCATGTGCCAATGGCATGTGCGGAATGCCTTGGTGGTAGGTTGTACGTTGAGTGTAAATGCCGGAGGCTGCTAGTGGCGTGTCGGCATGTGCCAATGGCATGTGCGGAATGCCTTGGTGGTAGGTTGCATGGTTTGCGAGTTAGGCTACCAGCGTGGGTTTTGGCATGTGCCAAAGGCGCGTACGGCCAAGTTGGCCTTAGTTGCACGGCTTGCAAGTTAGGCTACCGGCGTGCATTAGGGGCACGGCTAGGTGATGAAGGCTACCAGCGAGCGTGTTGGCATGTGCCAATAGCATGCATGGCCGTTTAGGGCCGTGGCCTTGGTAGGAAAAGCTACCAGCGAGCGTATTGGCATGTGCCAATGGCATGCGTGGCCGTTATGGCCGTGGCCTTGGTAGGAAAAGCTACCAGCGAGCATGTTGGCATGTACCAATGGCATGCGTGGCCGTTAGGGCCGTGGCCTTGGTAGGAAAAGCTACCAGCAAGCGTGTTGGCATGTGCCAATGGCATGCGTGGCCGTTAGGGCCGTGGCCTTGGTAGGAAAAGCTACCCGGCGGCGGCTTTGGCATGTGCCAATGGCATGCGTGGCCGTTAGGGCCGTGGCCTTGGTAGGAAAAGCTACCAGCGAGCGTGCTGGCATGTGCCAATGGCATGCGTGGACGTTAGGGCCGTGGCCTTGGTAGGAAAAGCTACCAGCGAGCGTGTTGGCATGTGCCAATGGCATGCGTGGCCGTTAGGGCCGTGGCCTTGGTAAGAAAAGCTAACAGTGACGCATGTTGGCATGTGCCAATGGCATGTGTGGCCGTTAGGGCCGTGGCCTTGGTAGAAAAAGCTACCAGTGACGCATGTTGGCATGTGTCAATGGCACGCGTGGCCAATTTGGGTCGCGCCTTGGTAGAAAAAGCTACCAGCGAGCATGTTGGCATGTGACAATGGCATGCGTGGCCAATTTGGGTCGCGCCTTGGTAGAAAAGCTACCAGGGAGCGTGTTGGCATGTGCCAATGGCATGCGTGGCCAATTTGGCCTAGGTTGCATGGTTTGCAAGCCTAGGTGCGGGCGCTACTTTGGGCATGGCGCGGCTAGGGCCAAGGTAAGGGTGTTTGGCTTGTCGTGGCGTGACTAGGGCCAAGGTAAGGGTGTTTGGCTTGGCGTGGCGTGACCAGTGTAGCTAGGGCCAAGGCGGAGTGTGTTTGGCTTGGCGCGGCTAGCTCGGGTTAAGTGTGGCTGGCATGATTTGCCATTGGCACGGAGGTGCGGCTAGCATGGTTGGCATGTTTCGGTGCGTTTGGTATACGTTTGGCATGGTTTTCCATTGGCATAGAGATGCGGCTAGCTTGGGCTAGGTGTGGCTGGCATGATTTGCCATTGGCACGAAGGTGCGGTTAGCATGGTTGGCATGTTTCGGCGCGTTTGGTATGGGTGGCATGGTTTGCCATTGGCATAGAGATGCGTCTAGCTCGGGCTATGTGTGGCTGGCATGATTTGCCATTGGCACGGAGGTGCGGCTAGCATGGTTGGCTTGCTTCGGCGCGTTTGGTATGGGTGGCATGATTTGCCATTGGCATAGAGATGCGGCTAGCTTGGGCTAGGTGTGTCTGGCATGATTTGCCATTGGCACGAAGGTGCGGTTAGCATGGTTGGCATGTTTCGGCGCGTTTGGTATGGCTGGCATGGTTTGCCATTGGCATAGAGATGCGTCTAGCTCGGGCTATGTGTGGCTGGCATGATTTGCCATTGGCACGGAGGTGCGGCTAGCATGGTTGGCTTGCTTGGTAGCGTTTGGTATGGGTGGCATGATTTGCCATTGGCATAGAGATGCGGCTAGCTTGGGCTAGGTGTGTCTGGCATGATTTGCCATTGGCACGAAGGTGCGGCTAGCATGGTTGGCATGCTTCGGCGCGTTTGGTATGGCTGGCATGGTTTGCCATTGGCATAGAGATGCGTCTAGCTCGGGCTAGGTATGGCTGGCATGATTTGCCATTGGCACGGAGGTGCGGCTAGCATTGTTGGCATGCTTCGGCGCGTTTGGTATGGCTGGCATGATTTGCCATTGGAATAGAGATGCGTCTAGCTCGGGCTAGGTGTGGCTGGCATGATTTGCCATTGGCACGGAGGCGAATTAGGGTTTTGTTCGTTGTAACCCTAATTTTAAAAAATACCCCCTATTAATTACTGATTACACGCATTAAATGTTCTAATAAATGTGTCACTGGTGACATTAGGTTATTTGGGGTTTCACGATTTTACCCTTTGTTTAAAAACCACCATCAACACCTGGGACAAAAGAACGAACACCATCATCAGTAAAGGGCGAGACAACAAGTAACATCCATGCGAGACATCTTGCTGTTTTCCCGAGTTAAGAACAAGAATATCAATGAGGCCTCAAATCTTCATCCTTATACGAAACAATACCCGAGAGAAACCTCCTTGAGGGCGGGTACACTAGCCTTGTACCAAATATCGACAGTAATATCACGGACAACATCATGTCGAAACTTACTTCCAACATCTTTAGCACAATGAAGCGCATGGTCTCCAAAAATGTCCATAGATTTGTTGCAACTGGTGCATAAGCCATTCTCAACAAACAGAGGAATACCGAGACGATAACAAAGCATAGCCCGAAACTGTCTAGGCCCAATACACTGGTTAAGCCCGCTGATTGGTACAACTAGTAGATAATCTTGAGCATGCTTGATACGGTTACACTGCCATAACGCAGAATCTCTTGCAGACAAGGAAAATTGGTCTGGGATTTGCTTCTTAATTGCATCGAAATAAGTGACTTCCAGGGAATGCATGGAAGGGGGGGGGGGTGCAAAATATAGACGAGACACACCAGTGCAATTACAAAGTAATAGCATCTCACTCTGAGGGTCCTTAAGTTTTTTGATTGCATCCATTAGTTGAACAGTTTTATTCACCCTGGTCAACATCATATCACTAATGAAGCTCGGATCCAAACTCACAGGTCCTCCCAAAAGCTTAACACCATTAGAGGGCCTACCAATATCTGGGGGGGGAACACCGTCTAAAGTTCTTCTGGGATCAATAGATGGCCAAAAGACTTCGGTTTTACGAACATTAAGATGCAACCCCCTGTTAGGTCCTTCAACCTCTATTATACTCAAGGCTTTGGATACTTCCATAGTATCCCCAATAATGGTACCATCATCAAGGTACCAAGCATGCAAATCAAGGGTGCAACGAGAAGCAATAGTCTTCACAAGAGGATGAAGAGTCAACGCAAAAAGCAAGGGACCAAGGGGGTCCCCTTGTTGAACCCCGAGAGCAGAAGACAATATATATTGGTCAAAATAGAGTTTAGCAGGTCGCAAATAACAAAATTCTACCCAGCGAGAGATACCTGGACAGTGAAGAAGAACCTCTTTGATGAGATGAGACCTACTCACCATGTTGAAAGCATTGGATAAGTCAATAAGCAGCATTGACATTGTATCCGAATGACCTTTCAACTCTAGTAAGCTATTCACAGCATGTAAAATACTCTCTCCACCGACAGGCACACCAACTCCAAATTGATAGTCGCCTAAATAAGAGGTCATCTCTTTCCCGACTGAAAAAGTAGCAACTTTGGAAACCAGCCTGCGCCAAACCGTACCAACTGCGATTGGCCTAACACCACCCCCTGGTTTAAGTAGTGGAGTCAAAGGCGCACTGACAATGAACTCGCCCAAACTATTGGGGCATTTACCGGCCAACCAAAGATTGACTACCCCAGTGATTGAAGCAAGTAAATTATCCGCCACTGCAGCTGCAGCACCACTCATGACATCAACCAAATGTTGCGCTCGTAAGCCATCTCGCCCGCAAGAAGTACCCTTTGGGAAGCTCTTTATAGCTCCTAGGACGCCCCCGTGAATCCACCATGATTGGGTCGCCTATCACAACTTCCGAAGGAACAACGGGAAGAGGAGCTGATGGATGCTTATCTTGCAAATCCAGATAAGTATTCTCGTTACGCGGAGCTACCCCTGATGAAGAAAGTACTCGTATTGCAGCCAAGTAATGATAGTAGCTAATCTTCTTCTGGCAGGCCAAAATATTGGCAGCGCCTTATTTCTTAGAGTCTTCCTTCCCATTCCCCATTCGGAAAGGTTGCTGTAGTAATTTCGACACCAAAGTGGAGCAGCCATTTGGCTCTTTCCACACAGAGATGGCCTGGTTTATAGCTGTTATCTGTAGTTTCTTACGGCTGCCCGACTTAGCCTCAGCGGAATTCTTCGGTCTAAACAAAGTTAGCATGCAAATGGGAAGAAGTAAGAGTTGTAGCCAAGTGAAAATGTTACCTGGGCTTGCGATAACTCTATCAAGATAATGTTTCAATTCCCTGGAAAAGCTAAGTCGGCACTGGTGAGGAATACACTTCACAAAGTAGTGAACTGCATTTGGAAGACGGTGTTCAATAAATGCGTGGAAAGAAGAACGCGAGAATCGACACTCAAGGGAAGAGCATCGACACCGTCTGTAGAGTCAACACGACTCACAACACCGATAATATTAAGCTAGCAGCACTTCCTGGTTTAGCAAGACCGTGTAAAAGGAAATCTGCTCTATCACCGTTAAGTGGTCCGGCAATTACCTCACCATGAACAGCGCCTTGTCTACCTCTGCAAGGCATCGACCAAGCATGAAGATGCATGCAACGACAACACAGCCACATACGAAGGCTGAAGAGAAGCTTCTCCCAGGCGAGATAAATGTTCAAGTCCGGCAGCAATCAGCTCTCTGCAGAAATCCATCTTAGCTGCCGATGAAAGATGTCTGTCCTGAAGGTGTTTCAAGAAAGAAACCTTAGCGTATCCTCTGCCATTAACACAGTCGCGACAATTATGGTAAGTCTTGAACGGGCAATGGTAGGAAAGCTCATCGGATAAGACTGTGTCGGTTGACGCAAAAGCTTCAAGGGGCTGAGAATCAGGCGAACGACAATGGGAAGAAGCTCTGGTGAGAATCGTCATAACGAACTGTTAACAAAAACCCTAAAACAAGAATAACCGAAAACCCTAAAGACCAAAGCAAACCGCAAGGAAAACAAAGGGAAAACGAAAGAGAAGGGGAAAATCGAAGACACAGAAAAACGTGGAATCAAAAACCAAGGAGAAATCCGAAAAAAAACATGGTGGTTCTGGGAATCAAAGCCGATTTTATACATAACAATCCATTTTTGCTCTCCCTCTAATAAAAATCATTTCTTTTTAATTAGGTCAGTTTCCGCATGTCAACTGGAATGGGAGTGATTGTCTAATCGGGGTTCTTCTTCTAGGCTTTATCAAACTACTTTGACAAAACATCTCGATCGTGGGATCTTATATATTTAATGGCTATTATCTTTGCTTACATGGCGCACAATTTAGTATTAGTGTGCTTAAGCTATTAATACCCGACTGCAAATGCCCGAAAGTAGGAAAGAAAACATAATGGAAAAAATCTCATAATCACAATTAGTTTGGTATATTATAGATGTTGCCAATGATTTACATTCCATGGTGCTATACATCTTTTTCTCGAACAAAATTAATTTAGGGTTATAAAGAAGATATAAAGGAAAACATAGTTTGTCATCATAGCGACGGATAACAAGCAAAACAGGTCATTATGGTGATCTATTTATAAGGGGGCTGATGGTGGTGGTGAAAGAAAATACCGAAGAAGAACAGTAGCAGTAATGGTGGTGGCTTCTGAGATCAGGACTAGTTCTATTTGAGCAGCTCATATTCTAAAGACTTTGTTGACAACCGAACACGAACCAATAGTAATTTGTAGAGGTGTAAATTGGGCTGTGACGAAAGACGAACACTGAAAGACAAAGACGCTAAAATTTGAGCCTATTGACCAAAGACGTGACTTAGCCCAAGACACGGCACAACACGTTTGTTAAATGGGACGGGGCTGGTTTGACTAATTGGCACGATAGCAAAGACAAAGACGCGGCACGAGATAAGCACGTGGCCCATCCCGGCCCAAAGACGTTAAGAGAGCACGTCATAACATGTACAAATACACCATATAACAAGGCATAATACATCACATTTTTTGTATATTTCACAAAAGAGTCACTATTCTAGCTAGCTTTTAACATTTTATGTTGGCTTATTTAAAACAACACATATAATACCTTAATATTTAGAAAATATATTTCAATATCATTGTTATAATGTCGTCACCTATATTTAACTAGAACATTAATTTACATGACAATAATCCAATTTTATATTTGATGGGTTATTTCTTTTTATTGAATAAACTTGTTAATTTTACTTGAAATAATTTGGATGATATGTAGTCTAATTAAATTCTTGTGATAATGTCCAGGCTTAATGTATACATCAAATGATTTCAAATTGTTTATAACACGTGTGCGACGCGACGACAAAGACCGCAATGACGTTTATTCGTGTCTTTGTGCGAGGTAGGTATCTTTGTGCCTAGCTTTCGACTAGTAAAGCGCCTTGCGGCACAACACGTTTAAATCGTTGGCACAACACAAGGCCACGGCACATGGCACGTGAAGCACGCGACTTCGTGTGCCGGGCTGTGCCAGGCCGGCACGTTTTACACCTCTAGTAATTTGTAAGCCATGTCATCAATGATATCAGTGGATGGATACAAAAGATCAAATGGCTCTTTATTTTGTCTTCCTTTGCCACATGTAAGGAAGCTTCTTCTATAACATAAATGCATAAATTCATCTTACGTACACCAAAAAAATCCAAAATTTTAGCTAAACTGAGTAAAATCTGAAATCCGCAGAATCTCATGATTACTCAGATAGAAATTTTACACCCCATGAATTCTGAAGGGGGCATTTTTTGAAGGGGGCATGGGGGACAAATGATGTGTCGACACATGTCTTTGATTCCCATGAATTCATTTCAAAAATACCAACACCAATTAAGAAAATAAATTTTCTCTTCAAAAAATACACTTTTTTGTATTTTTGGAAACAAAATTCATGGAAATCAAAGACATATGTAAACATATCATTTGTCCCCCATGCCCCCTTCAAAAAACGCCCTCATCAAAAATTTCTCTACATAGTTACAGAAGAAATGATAATCGCAATCATTGAAAAATACGAAATAACCTTCTGCATGCTTTGCAGATCCAAAGTCTGAGATTTTCACGGTTGAACAGTCATCCAGTAGTATGTTTCCGAGGCTTTATCTTGCTGTAAAAATTCCGCATCTTTTTCTTTAACAAATAACCACATAATTATTACCTCATATCTTGCCATCCTAGTGTTATCATATAGTCATATCAACGCAACATAGAATTCACTTGATAACACTTGGTTATTTGTTACAGGTATTTGAAGGTCGATAAATGACATGCTCTAACCATATTGCAAGATGCATTAAATGCAACAAGTCATAGGCTTAGATGACTATATCCACTGAACATTTTGATTAAAACTCTGAACATTTTGATTGAAAGGTTATTATATACTCATAATACTCTAGATATTACAAGACTTTGCTAGACTTACCCGCACAGTTCTAGAATGTATACATGTTCCAAAACAATTCAGGGTAATAAGAAAACTACAAAGAACCATTAAAGCATACAAAAAATTGCATATAAACAATTCAGGGTAATAAGAAAACTACAAAGAACCATTAAAGCATACGAAAAATTGCATATTCATGTCATTGAAACACACACCAAAAAAAAAGTACGGGTAGAAACAGACAGACAAAGGATGACCGAAATCTAATGCATGGTTATGTCATTACAGCACAGGTTGAGCCCAACTAATTTTATATTAGAAAAACTCAAGTATGTAGCTTGTAAGTCGTTACCAAATACCTGATAAACCCATATTGTTCCACACAGACACAGTAGTAAAAGAACACGTTTGTAAGTTCTCACTCAACTCTAAATTAGAATTCCATTATTAGTTCATATAAAGCATTCATGGTTCAGCATTCACAATTCTCAATTCCTTCCCATCCATGTTCCCCTGCTCCAAAAAAGGAGAAAAACATCATTGAAGTTGTTTGCTGAGAGCTAAATCGCATGAAATAGGAAACAGTAATTTTATTAAATTAGCATAGCCCTGCAACAGCATTTTCTTACCGCCGATTGAATCCCGTTAAACTTAACCATGCCTGAGAAGAACAGTCCATCCTGTTGGAAATTACAAATGTTAATGAAATCTAAAGACAAACACTAGTGTTATTATTTCTAAGTAATTATAGTTTCCTACACTAACCTTTATAAAATCCCATAAAAGTGAATCAGGATTTACTATTATTATTAAGAGGGCCTGAAGTAGAGCTGGGGCTGCTGTTACTAAAATCATGTTTGAAGTACGTTCTGGTTCCTGCAACATGAATCGTGTGCGAATAATATAACAAGAGACTAAGAGAGTAGTGTAAAAGATAAAAATAAAGAACCCACAATTGGGGGATATGAAAACTAATTGGGGATATAGCTACAAGACAAAATAGGAGTCCCAATAGCAATTCTTGGTCACCCCTTATGTAATTATTTTTTTAATTCCTAATTTACCCCTCACTAATTAGGTTTAGTGGTTAATAATAATTAGTAAAAATCATAAGTATTTGGGGGATAGATTAGTGTGTATTTTTATTTGTGTTTGGGTGAGAGTAGAAGGAGGGAAACAAATATTTGAGAGGAATTTCTTTTTTTGAAAATGGAAGATGATTGTGATGAGAGAATTACCGCTAATAAGAGGTTGAAAATTTGATTTTTTTTTCTTTGAATCCACCATTGTTGCAGCTGAAAAAGCTTGGTGCCGGCATGGTATTCAACCAAAAACCCATGCAGGCAATTGTTGGAAATGTTCATAAATTGTTTGCCATTATCCGGGGGGGTTCGGGGTGTAGCTCTCTCGTTACGATTTTTTTCTGGTTTTGATCTTCAGAAGTTGATTTTTTTCTGGTTTTGAACAGGTACCGGCATGGTAATCTAGTTTTCGAGCATGCCGGTACATGTTCCGGCATAGTATTTTGCTTAAATTTCTATCTTAGGAACGGGATGAAAAGTATCGAGAATGTTGATTTTTTTTTCACTTGACTACCTACCGGCATTGATAGGAAATTCTCGAGCATCCGGTATCATGTTCCGGCATATGGTCTTCATCAATTCCGGCATGGTCTTCATCACTTCCGTTTTGAATTTTTCGGTATTAATCGGTCCCTAAAACCGGCATGGTCAGTTGATATGAAGACCATGCCGGTATTGTTTTCCGGCATACCATGTTGCTTTATTTTCTATGCCGGAAGTGGGTGATTAATACCAGAAAAAAATTCAAAGCGAAGTGATGAAACCATGCTGGAATTGATGAAGACCATATCTTGCCGGAACATGATACCCGGCATGGTCTTCATCAATTCCCGCATGGTCATCATCACTTTCAGCATGATCTTCATCACTTGAATAGAAAAAAAAAATTGGTTTCCAAAGTGAGGAGAAGAGAATTTGATATAGAGTGGGGAGAGTTTAGAATTTGAAAGGTCATCATCACTTTCAAAGCATGATCTTCATCACTTAGAATAAAAAAAATGGTTTCCAAAGTGAGGAGAAGAGAATTTGATATAGAGTGGGGAGAGTTTAGAATTTGAAAGGGAATGGGAAATATTTGGGTTTCAAAGCTCCACCCCTAAATAAGATTAATAAGAAGTGGAGATGGAAATGGGGGATATGATTTTGTTTTTGATTTTAAGTTTTTGATTTTTATTTTGTGGGAAGGGTATTTTAGTATTTTCGCCCCCAAAAGCCACCCCTTAGCACACACCATGGGTTGGGGGAAGTAATTCATATCCCCCAATTAGTTTCTATATCCCCCAATTGCGTGTTCAAAATAAACTGGTACAACATTTGAACACGCATGTTCACATATATAATATATATATACAAGGAGAGTGCATGTGCGATGCACGTAATCAAATTTCAGACCGGAGAGTGAAAACTACACCGGCAAAGAAAAAAAGTGAGAACTACACCGGTGAAGAAAAAACGAAGAAGTAAATAGTGGAATTCCAATTTTAGGGATCTTATACATATTTATTATTCTGAATACAACCTCAATCAATTACTTTATATATGGGAAGTCCTTTTCAATCTAACAGATAAATTATAAAGACAAATTATATCTGATGGCTGTTGTTAATTGTTCACATGGAAATACTTTTCTTAGATCTGACGGATGAGTTTTAAATCCGGGAAGATCAGACGGCTACAAAGAATTGAGTTATAAGATATGTTACTCTTATTAAAGGGGGGGAGATATGCACCTGAGTCGTCGCAAATATACCATAACAAAGAGTCAGGCATCCCCCAACTGCAAAACAAAAACAAAGCAATTTAACAAGGAAACATCTTATTCTTGTAGCTTCAGGAGCGCCGAATATGTAACGAGGAGAAGCCATCGAAATCATTCCAATCGCAACAACTATAAATAATTTTGAAACAAAAAGCCCATTTCCACTGAGAATCACCCCACCGGCTGTAAAAATTACCATATCAGCAATAAGGATAGTCACTGCCGGATTCGTCAAACAACCAATTGGTGCCCCAAATACAGACCATACAATACTTGGCCCAAGAAAAACTTCCTGCCAATATACAATATACAATAATAATAATCAGAATTATAAACTAGTATGAGCTTAATTAATCTTCGATTACTAAAGAAAATCAACTGAGACTTACTTTTAAAAGGGATTCAAAATCATCTTGGATACAAAGAAGATGTATGATAGTTCCTACAAATTCAAAATAGTTGGGTAGCCAGTGTCACAGTCGGTACTAGTCCATATGTAAATCAAAGCATCAAGAGTTACGCTAGTTATGTTGCATATACCTGTATAATAACCCAAAAAAGCTAATCCAATGCAAGTACAAACAGTGATGTACAACGTAAATGGATTTTTCCAAAGAATCTTCCACGAGGATTCTTCTGCTGAACTTTCCAACATCTTATATATGTGATGTGATTCCAGAGATTATTTACTATGAATGAAGAAAAATAAAAATGGGCTGACGATTTTGTTGATATTATTAGGGTTTGGCGTTAATACAGGAGGGAAGGGATTATAAAAATAGTTATACAGAGAAATTAAATAATCGGAGAAAAATATGGAAATTAGATACTATTGTTATTCGACAAGTCGATGCTCGTAAAGATGGTTAGAATTTTCACCAATTCAGTGTCTACCCTTTGACTGTAATCGTCACCGTTTGTTGGCAATACCTGCTGCCGTAATTCCTAGGCGCAACCTTTTGGTTCCTTTCTCTTTCTCCTTCGTTTACCACCATCGCGTTCCAGCTTAAAAAACATTCTTTAGGAAGCATACCTGAAAAGTTATTAGAGGAAATGTCGATAATCTGTAACATTGAGAAGTTACACTCAGATCCCTGATTTTGCCATGCATGCACCATAAAATTATTTGACCGCAACACTAGCACACGCATCTGTGGCATATTCCCAAGCCATGAAGGGAAAGTACCAGTTAATTGATTGCTCCCGACGTCTAAAACCTCTAATTCTCTGCAATTGTAGATCTTGGTAAATGCCCTTGTAAATTGTTTTTGTTGAGGTTGAGTGTCCTCAGATTACAGGATTGTGGAAATAATGTCTCGGGTATATTTCCTTTTGTTTCCACTAAAATTATTATACGACAGATCAAGAAGCATAAGATTTTTTATTTTATTTTTTGACGGATAAAGGTTAAAATTTTATTAAATGGTAAAAAAAGAAGGTACAGAAGAAGAGACACACTAGGTGCTCAAAGGCCTAGGCAAAAGCAAGGCATTACAAATACCCCCAAGGAGAAATGCCTCACAGCACATCAAAAAAAAACAAAGACAAGCTAACACACCTTGCAGCTATTTCTTCTTTTTTGCAGAAGTTCTCTTACCCCTACCTAGGTTCTCATTGTGCTGCTCTCCTTTCCAACCTAGCGTAGCAATTTCTCTAGCAGCCACTGTTTTGTCTCTCTTATGTTTTTCAACAATTTCACTGTAGATGTTTTTAGTTTCATCTAATTTGTTACTCCCCTGGACCTATGTTGTAAAAGGCGAGCGCCTTTGGTGGTTAAGCGCCCAAGGCGCACTAAGCGCAGGTCCAACGCCTAGCCAAAAAAGGCGCCAAGGCGCCAAAGTATGCCTTTACCTGTTGTTTTCTAAATCTCGGGCGCTCTAGGCGCTCGCCTTAGGCGCCAAAGGCGCTAGGCGCTGGGCTTGGCGCCTGGCCTTGCCTAGCGCCTTTTACAACATAGCCCTGGACTCCAGGTAATGAACTTACCTTCAACAGATTCTCCACCTATTGGTTTTTTGTCATAGGTTGTCTATATAGATATATTTGTCTATATAGATATATCCCTGAGAGTCTTCAATTTTCCTGTTCCTTCTTCATCACTTGAAGACCTCTCATTTTCCTTGTCGGTTCCAAATTCGGATTCTTCATTTGACTCTTCACAAGTCTCCCTTGTCACATTATTCTCTATTTCATCCGTTGGTTCCTTTGCCAAAGTCTTCTTCCCCGTTTCGAAGTTCCCACCATCGATTAGCAAATTCTCCTTCTTGATATAAGATATCAAATGGATTACCCGAGGTTGGTTCTTGCTTTGGTGTACTACCTGTCTGCCTAAGTTCAAGAAGCATAAGATGACCAGTGACTTCACATATCCACGTAAGTTGTTGAATGAGTAATCCAAGGTGATGGCAGATTATGGTACAATGGGGTTTTTCCTTGAAGCCTGTTTGAACCGAGGTCGAGAGTGCTTATAGACTTAAAACCTATGTCCTATGACTATTCACGGAGCCGGGGTTGGTCGGGCTTCAAAAACGTTGTGTGAAAGATTTAGGTGATTAAGTTTCCCGTTGCCAATCTTCCAAATCCGGTTGGGTATTTTAGGAGAAGGAAAGAGACTCGAGATATGTTAATGAGCCACCTTGAATTTTCCGTTCCACTTGAAGTTATTCGAAGAAAGTATAAGAGTTTGTAGGTTGGACATTTTGAAAATCGACACTTTGGTATAGTTCCTTGCAAATGATTGTTACTCAAGTCAAGGATATCCATTTGTGAAGACGAGATCCACTCTGAAGTGGCAAGTTGAGCGGTGAGTTGATTCATGCACGAGTCCTAAATGTTTTAGTGAAGGTAGGCTGAGTAAAGCCATTGGTATTCAAACCAAAGAGGAGTAATTCTGAAAGCTTGTCCCATTCATAAGGAATCGGACCAATAAAGCGGTTATGAGAAAGGTCTAGATGTACGAGTTTCTCAGACGAAACGATTGATGTGATTAAACATGTGAAACTGTTATTTGTAAGGCTTAATGCCATGAGTTGGTTGAGCTTTGAAAACGAAGTAGGAATTGATCCATTAAATAGAGTTTGGTAGTTCTCCTGTGAAATTCGTATCGGATAAATCCATCTCATGAAGCGGCCCATCCTTGGAAAATTTTGGTAAAGAACCTTGAAGACGCTTATTGTACGATAAATTCCAATCTCAACTTTCGCCAATTGTGAATTTGACAGATGAGAAATCAAAACACCTTTCCATCATTCACTCAACTTGGTTTTACTCTGGTTTTTGAAAAACACATGGGTGCCTCGAGTAATTTCAATAGAAGCCATTAACAATCTATATATATTTCCCATCGAATCCGAGTCCTACATCAGTTGGAGATCGATGTGACGAGATCGAATCCTATTGGTTACATTTTATTTTATTTTTATTTTTTGAAGTGGAACCCCCACCCACCCACCCCTAACTGGTAGGGGAATGTAGATACCCCAAAATTTGGAGAAGGACATAACGGTAATCATGCCTTCGAAATAGTAGCGAGAGACTAGCAAGAGGTGGAACTGATTGATCGACACAAGAAGAAGAAGATATGGTAGGTGCATAATGGTATTGGGGACTTCGAGGATACAGTGAGACTAACAATATAAGAGAAAGAAGAGGAGAAAGCGCAAAAGGAAGCTATGTGTCTTGCCTACACGAGCAACCAGCATGAAAGAAGAGAAAGGAAAGGTGCTGCTGCTGGCAACGGAGAAAGGAAAGACAGGCACAAATGAGTGTTGTGTCCACGTGAGTATTTTGCGCTTATGGGGATGAGTGTTATGTCCATATGAGTATTTTGCGCCCACATGGACGAGTGGCACGAGTGGAGAGGAAGGTGATGAGTGTAGGGACCTCCTCTAAGACCCAACACCCTATGTCAACATTTAAAGAGATGAGAAAGAAAGGATGGGAGTGTAAGGACCTACTCCAAGACCCTACACCTTGTGACAAGATATGAAGAAGTAATGAACATGGGAGGAAGAAGTGATGGGAGTGTAGGGACTTACTCCAAGACCCTACACCTTGTGAAAAAACATGGAGATGTAATGAACATGGGAGGAAGAAGTGATGGGAGTGTAGGGACCTACTCCAAGACCCTACACCTTGTGACAAAACATGGAGATGCAATGAACATGGGAGGAAGAAGTGATGGGAGTGTAGGGACCTACTCCAAGACCCTACACCATATGACAAAGTAGGAGTGAATATTAAAAGGGAAAAGGCGCCCATTAGCTGAATGGAAGAGTGCCGATAGTAAGTGGGTCCCAACAGAGAGTAGCCCTGATCCAGAGACAGAGGTGTTCCATAGTGGAAGGGATATCAAGGACACGTGTACGGACTCGAGATGTCAGAATGAGAAAGAAGTCAAGATGGTGTACGTGTACGATATCTAGGAACTCAAGGGAGATTTATGAAGGTTATAAATACCCATCTCTTAAGAAGAAGAGATCAAGCCTTTTCTGTGTAAAAATTAGTATTGTACTACTTTCTGGATCAGAGTTATTCTTTCCTCTTTGGTGTAATACAAAGGTTTTAGCCTACTTAGTTTATACCATTTTACATTTGGCGACTTCTACTTGGCTCTGATATGTAATAGTACACTTCCTATGATGAATACACAACAACCTCCATGGCTCACATATCTCACGGAACTACTAGAGAGAGCAAGTACCTACCACGTTGGGGTGATGCCAACTCAAACAACCAAGCATATGAAAAGAGTCAATACCCAACCCATGACCACATGAGAACATTAACAAACAACCACACATGACACGACAATCATACATCTGACCGTACAACACTAAACGACCACTACTTGCATAAACAATGTAGTATGTACCACGATGCAAGGGAGCATGTCATTCTGAGATGTGTTGCGCGGAGACAACCCCTCCCCCATGATGTTTGTGCGTAGGCTACACCCTCCCTCCCCTCATGGAAGCATGCTCTACTCACTTCCACGGACGCACGCCTCACTCCTTCACACGACGCATGTCTTACATGCCGGATGCACGCCTTACTCATTTTGGGGACAACCCTCCATCTCATGATGTTGGACAACACCCTCCCTTCCCTCGTGTTGTTGCGCAGAGACAATGACCTCCTTCTCCCACTATCAATACTTCATAAGAAACCCATCTCAGGAACCTTCTTATGAATCAAACTTGTTTAATCTTTCAAACCAAATTCGAATTTCAGAAATCAACCAATCCCACCTTGAAAACTTAAGTCAATGGAAAGCATTTTCTCATTAAAATGTTGACTCTCGTGATGAAGAGTTACTGAAGAGAATCATCAACAAAATCAAGACGAATTGAAAGATGCTCAAGAGTTGCTAGTGGAACAACATTAGTCACACACATGACTGTATTCTCTCAATCAGCAAAAAACTACAAGGATTACTTGAAAGAAGCCCTGGCCCCCTATCAACAACTCTGCTTTTGCTAAGCCAGAGCTTTTTTAACACTATGTCTCCAAGAGGCGCTGCCTAAGTACATCACCATACACGACCACTATCATCATTGTTTATTATTTCGACCATCCAAAGTTCACACATCCACCTTCCCTACTCTATTCCACATCTCATAGCAACATCACCTCCACGAGTAACAATGAGAGGTACCAACCCTTGCTGCTAACCGCCACTACTAGCATTATTTTTAGCGAACCAACACCCTATCCCATCTCTGCGCTCCCACCAGCTCAAAACCCATCAACACCACCAGTGCTCCTAATCTTTATGACACCCTAACTCCACTTTGAGAAAAGGAAATCAGCACCAACCTGACTTCGCTTCAAATCAAGCCAGCTTCTACAAGACGCGTAATCTAAGCATGACAGTGATTATCTACAAATAATCATTGACTTAATATCAACTTCAGACTAGCTCAGCTCGATGGTGATGAAGCCGTAGATAGAGGTCTCTCATGAGAATTGAATCATATTGCATCTTCCACCTCCACCACCAGCAACATCACGTCCATAAGTCACAACGAGAGTAGAATTTGCCACCTCCAAAACAAGCGAATTAGAGTCAAGCTATGACCTTCACCTGATGCAGAACCTCCAAATTTCATGTCCCATCAGCCCCTGGTGCCACCAGCGAGAACAGTTCCTTGTACAAATAGGAGATGAGCAAGACATGAGCTGAACTCCCCTAGAGCAACATATGCTATCATGAAAGTCTCCAGCTTTCCAAGGCAACCCTTTTGCAACAAGAAAGCTATGATTTCAGCATCAACCAAGTATCACCGGCTTACGAACACCAAGGATGAATTACTGAAATACTAAATAGCGCAAAGGCGCTGCTGGTTCGCAATAACAAAAACAAAGCATATACCCGCATGACAAAGTTAAAAGCATTATAGTCACATAAGGCCATGGCAGTCATCTGCATATCCTACTACCCAAAGATACACATCCCATTAATACGGGAGGATATTTAAGCAAACAAAGAACTGCCATCTAATGGTGAAGATGTCACTGATTGATAATATTCAAGAGTCGAACACTCAACGAAGAACAAACAGATTAATCACCTTCATTGAGTTACAGCAAAAAGCACCATCACTTGCACCACCAATTCAGCTCACAACAGTATTGTCACCTGTCTACGCAGACATATAGTCAAGATGATGAAGATAAGGCAGTTAAGCACCTGCTCGCCACTGCCACTTAAAGGATTACTAATTCTCGGAGCAAGCGAAAAGGTTAACAAAAGGTCACCAACCGAATGTAGCTCTACTGGATGCAGCATTGACTATCCAAGAGCCAAGTCTTAAGTCTATGGATCTGACCTCAAAAGGAACCTAACTGTGGTTGTTTTCATGATGGACCTCAAATTCATGATACAGAATGCTCAATGTCAAGAAAAGAAAACTAGCAACAACAAGTCCCCCTCCGAAGCATGCCAGTCCTACTGACTAGCACCGGAGCATGCAAGTTACTCCTCGAATAATTTTGGGTTGATACCTACAACGTTATTTTCATAAAAGAGACATGGAAGTTGACAGCAAGACTACTACCAAGCGCCTCCATCCAAATCTTGCTGGATGTATCACCTTCAAGACCACGTAGTACCGCCTGGTTCGAAAGAACTACTTGTTTATCACCTCCATCCAAATCTTGTACTAACAATTCCTGCTTCAGAATCAGGAAAATCAAAAGGAGTAATGGTTGCTGCTTTAAAACAAGAAAAATCAAAAGTAATAACAGTTGCTCCTTCAGAACAAATTTTCTGAAGCAAAAACAATAAGAATGCACCAAGACTCGGTGTGGATTGCTTTAAAACAAAGGAAAGCGAAAGCGATGCAAATACACCAAGACTCGGTGTAGCTTGCTTTAAAACAAAGGAAAGCGAAAGCGATGTAAATACACCAGTACTAAGTGTAGCTTTCTTTAAAACAAAGGAAAGCGAAGGCGATGTAAATACACCATGACTAGGTGTATCTTGCTTTAAAACCAAACAAAAGAAAGCAAAAGCGATGAAACGACACCAAGACTGGGTGTTGGTTTCTTTAAAACAAATGTAAGAGAAAACAACGAAAACACACCAAGATCGTATGTTGCTTTCTTTAGAATGAAAGAAAAGCGAAAGTGATAAGAAACCACCGAGACTAAGTGTCACATGAATTCAAATAACAGAAAAATTAAAAGCAATGAGAATACATGCATCAAGACTAGGCGTTCCTTTCCTTAGAACCAAAGAACGTAATAAGAATACACCTGAACATATTAATAGTAGTCGCACCATAGCGGAAAAAAAAAGGGGGCGGGGATGGAGAACCTAAGTTTTCTCAAACATAGACCCCAACATGAGTGAACACCCCAAGCTGGGTGGAGCGACCATACATTCAAAATAAAAGATCTCTGACATTCATGCATGCCCATGACAAGGATGCCGCATCATAACGAAACTTCAAAAAAAAAAAAAAAAAAAAAAAAAAAGAAGACAAACACCTTCTTATATGTACATAATAAAGTGAAAGAAATGAAACCACACCACGACCAGGTGTTGTTTAAATTTAGAACAAAAAGAGAGCGCAAGGGATGAGAACACACCGACATTAGGTGTTACATGCCTTAGAGAAAGAAAACTGAGAATACACCAAGAGAGGTGTTGCTTGCTCTAGAACGAAAGTAAAAGAAAGTAGTAGAAACACCTCAAAATGAGAGGAGCTAAAGACATATACTCCAATATGAGTAAACACACTGACAAAGACGCTGAAAATAATAAATCATGCTTTAGTAGCAAAATTTTTCAAAGAAAAAAAAGAGAAACAAGAAATGGAATAAATCAATCCCCAAGAGAAAGGCACTCTAAAGTTTGAATTCCATGACAAGGACAATAGAAATAATAACATCGTAATAGTGATATACCGGAAGAGAAGGACTTTGATCATATGAACATAACATCCCTCTAACAAATGAGGTCGCAGAACACATGCACATAAATTCTCATGACCAATAAGAGTGGTGGTCATAGGCACATGACGATAATATCCCATACGATACCATAATGCGACTCCTAACACTCTAAGAACCCACAATACCTTGCAATTGAGGGGCTCTTAGATGAGCATAACCTTAAACAGAGATCCTTACATAGGCAGAGGCTCCTTGACGAGCACACCACTAAACAAAATCTTGCCTAATAAGAAGGCGACCTCATCTCCTTGGAAAAGCATAACTCTACGCCATAGAATGTAACATGAATCGCGAATATACTCGGAAATACCCATATGTATTAATGCACTCTACTACCCAACGTGATCTAACACTTTACATAAGAGAGACGAGGTTGAGTTCCTCAAAAGAACATACTCCAATACTGGGGTGCAATCAAAACAATTATCTTTCTTAAGGTGGGAGGATGAATTTAAACCCCCCCATAAATATTACTATATCATAGTCATTTATCATGGGATCGCTTTACTCACACCAACACCTCGATAGAGGGACTGGACAATATAAGCATCTCACAATGGATGGATCGTACATTATAGAATGAGAGAATATTTCAACATTAGGGAAAACCTTAAAGCGAGAAAAGAATGAAGTGATTATACACTCCAACATGCCACTAGTAGAGCACTATGTATCAAAGTTTCGAATGAAAAGGGAGACAATTCCTGGTATCCATATTAGTCCTATACAAAGACGACGTCGATAGTAACCGCTGTGCTGTAATAGAGAATCACCCATCACTAACACCAATCTCCACGCCATGGTAATCAACTTATGAGTATCACCCATCATTGATACCAAGTTCCTCCATAAGATAAACCAAACATGAATAAAGAGATGTTACCAAGAGCCAACTCTTCCTTAATTAAAAAAAAAAAAAAAAAAAGAATTTTAACAGGAAGAAATTGGTTATGAGCACGAATCCGAGATAGGTAAAAGGTGTCCACATGATAGGAAGTAGAACATGATGGTATCAAGTCGCCATTCTACGACTGTTGTCAGAAACAAAACAGAGAAACCATGTTGAATGCAGTCTCGCGGAACGCATGGATGGTGAGATGAAATTGCCACCCAATATAATTTGTGCGTATCCACAGAATTTATGAAGCAAGAGTTGCACCCATGGTTCAGGGACTTAGCGGAAAAATAATCGATAAAGCAAAATCTTGGGCATACGACTACCAAGCAACTCTATACTTGGGGCCTGAACTCAAGAACAAGACGAAGATACAAGAGGAATTTTGAGATATGTGACTGCTGGATAGCCTGACGTCTAACCAAACAGTCAGGGGACTTGCTATAGATACCTCAAAATTATCTGAAGGATATGACATGAAACTATACACTTGAGACTGAGTACTAAACGTCAAAGAAGAGCATGCTTAAGGAAATAAAGAGTTCGAGTTTTCGATTGAAGGCATATAGAGCAAGATGTACTACGAAACCAAAGAAATATGATGGACAACATTGAGATAAGGTTTGCTCATTAATAAAGAGCGACTCGGGGACTAGAAACTGACACCAAGATGTGATACCGGAATACTATAAAGAGACCCAAAGAGACAAGTGATAATAACAATTCCGAGTACCACGACGAAAGATCTGGAACATAACTTCCCTACTCTAAGAGGATACGCAGATGAAGACTATAAGGATCAAGGAAAGATTACATACCCTATCCATCCAAACTACATCGTCGAGTGCTGACTAAGTATTGGTCAACGAAGCAGGTAAGGCAAGATAACCCAAGTGGATAACAATGAGGAGTCATTTCATCGTATATACACAAGGAGGGGTAGTATCCTCTGATACCGCTTACTGATTTCTAGAGTTACCAATGGAGTGGGGACTTCATCTCTCAAATGATGCAAAACAATTGAAATTAACACCATCGGCAAACTGGCAAGTACGGTTACACCTTTGGAAACCGCTCGATTAAAGGAAGGATGGAGACTTATCATCGTTAAAACCATGAGAGGTTACCACATCACAGAAATTATCACAAGAGTATAAAATTTATTCAATATGAAGTCAGCATAACAAGGGGTGCAAGTAGGAGCGGCAATAACGTAAATGGTCCATGCAAGAATAAGTAACGGTGAAGACAACGAGAAGTATACCCTCAAGATGGCCAAGACTTGAAAAAATACACAATGCAAATATGTATGCAAGCGCGTTGGGAGCGATGACATTGAGTCAAACACATAAAGTAAAATAATAAGAAGAACAGAAATAGTAGTCATGCATGAATAGAAGAATTTCGGGTATGTGACTGCTGACCAGCCTAAACGCCTACCCAACAGTCAGGGGACTTAATGTAGATACCCCAAAATTTGGAGAAGGACATAACGGTAATCATGCCTTCGAAATAGCAGCGAGAGACTAGCAAGAGGTGGAACTGATTGATCGACACAAGAAGAAGAAGAAGAAGAAGAAAAATAAGAAGATATGGTAGGTGCATAATGGTATTGGGGACTTTGAGGATACAGTGAGACTAACAATATAAGAGAAACAAGAGGAGAAAGCGCAAAAGGAAGCTATGTGTCTTGCGCCTACACGAGCAACTAGCATAAAATAAGAGAAAGGAAAGGTGAAGCTGCTGGCAACGGAGAAAGGAAAGACAGGCGCAAATGAGTGTTGTGTCCACGTGAGTATTTTGCACTTATGGGGATGAGTGTTATATCCATATGAGTATTTTGCGCCCACATGGATGCGTGGCACGAGTGGAGAGGAAGGTGATGAGTGTAGGGACCTCCTCTAAGACCCAAAACCCTATGTCAACATATAAAGAGATGAGGAAGAAAGGATGGGAGTGTAAGGACCTACTCCAAGACCCTACACCTTGTGACAAGATATGAAAATGTAATGAACATGGGAGGAAGAAGTGATGGGAGTTTAGGGACTTACTCCAAGACCCTACACCTTGTGAAAAAACATGGAGATGTAATGAACATGGGAGGAAGAAGTGATGGAAGTGTAGGGACCTACTCCAAGACCCTACACCTTGTGACAAAACATGGAGATGCAATGAACATGGGAGGAAGAAGTGATGGGAGTGTAGGGACCTACTCCAAGACCCTACACCTTATGAAAAAAGTAGGAGTGAATATTAAAAGGGGAAAGGCGCCCATTAGCTGAATGGAAGAGTGCCGATAGTAAGTGGGTCCCAACAGAGAGTATCCCTGATCCAGAGACAGAGGTGTTCCATAGTGGAAGGGATATCAAGGACACGTGTACGGACTCGAGATGTCAGAATGAGAAAGAAGTCAAGATGGTGTACGTGTACGATATCTAGGAACTCAAGGGAGATTTAGGAAGGTTATAAATACCCATCTCTTAAGAAGAAGAGATCAAGCCTTTTCTGTGTAAAAATTAGTATTGTACTACTTTCTAGATCAGAGTTATTCTTTCCTCTTTGGTGTAATACAAGAGTTTTAGCTTACTTAGTTTATACCATTTTACAGGGAACCTTATATTGAATCAAGGTTTGAAAAACGGGTCTCGCCTCAGGTCATGACCACTGGGTGTGACCGTTATATCGCGCTTTGTCGGGTGTGAACACGTTTCGGGAAAAAAATGTTATTTAGGAAAAAAACACGTTTTTTATATGTTATTTTAAAATAACGGGCGTTATAAAAGTTAAATAGAAAATAAAAAATAATTATGATCTGAAATTCCTATCTAACGGTTTATAACGTGCGTGAAAACTTGATTATAACGGGTCTAGTGATATTTGTTACGACATTTTTATATATTGTTATTTTATTCTTTTATTTTTAAAAATTTATTGTAATTTTTTAATTTTTGGTGAGGATACTTTAGCTTTTTTCAAGAGTCTGAAGCATAGTTTATTTAGCAATGACGCTAGTAGTGGCGTAGGTAGATTCATTTTTTATAGATTAGGCATTGCTATTCAAAGAGGAGTTGGAGCACAGCTTGTCGCTAGGTTACCAACCAAGAGCTTTGTTTGATTATTTTAAACATTTTATAATTATTTTTATTTTGGTTTATCAATAAATAATTCAAAATTCAAAAAAAAAATGTAAAAAAATATTTTTAAATTCTTTTTTCTATAAAAACGGTTATAACTGGCGTGAAAACCGAAAAAATGGTCTACAAAACTTGCTTTAAAATGTTATTTAGAAGAAAAAAAACATAAAATTCAATTTTAGAAAAACAGTTATAACGTGCGTGAAAACGGAAAAACAGTCCTAAAAAACTGTCATTATTTTCTATTTATCGGCTTTATATAGGCACGGGGTTCGGGGACCCTCACGGCCACGGTATATGGGTGTGACCGTTATAACGGCCGTTTTTTCAGAAAAAACGGGTGTTTTTCAAACCTTGTATTGAATTAAGAAAACTACACTACAATAGTTCCCATCGAACCTTACGAATATGTGGCTTCATTTTTTTATTTTTATTTTGATCAATGAACAATTTCAATTTATTCGAAGCAAAATGTGATTATATGATCGCTTACAAGAATAACAAAAACATCGAAATACAAGATAATAAGAACCCTAATACAAATGAAGATATCAATTACAAGTAAATCGCGAAGAGATAGAGCCATATACCGTAAAGATACTCAATTTTTGTAAATGTAATAGGGAAGGACGATGGTATAATCCGGAATCGATTCCGTCTATTTAATATGATTTTCTTCTTATTCAATAAGAGATACTCATATAAGAAAGGAGTTATTTGCCCAAAATCTTGTAAATCCAAATGAACCCGGATGCCCTAAATGGCTAAATCCTTTGGATTGAATATGGCTAAATCCTTTGGATTGAATATGGATTCTAAGCAATACCAACAATCATAGGAATATGATTTTCTTCCGACTATTTAAGATAATTAGTTTCCGTGAGTTTAAGTGTGATAAGATGATTGATGTGAACAATCTGAAGAGTAGCAATGTCCGCCATTTGAAGAAGGTATTTTTTTTTCTTTTTTTTTTTTTTTTTTTTGGTAACTTGGTTCTAGGATCGTAGGTAGGGATGGCAATTTGCCCCACCCAAACCCATCCCCGGGGATCCGCCCCTATGAGTTAGGGTTTTACCCGTATAAACGAAGGAATCAGGCGGGTACGGGGAATCCCCGAAAGTAGTGATGTGGGGATGGGGTGGGGATGGGATTCAAGGTCCCCACCCCATACCCGCCCCATACCATAACCTATTATATCCGATCGAGGAACTTTTTGGAAGATAACGAAGAAGATCATGATGAGATGATTAACATGGAGGAAGATGATTAATAATGGGGAACTAAGAAGTAAAATAAACCATAATACTTAATTGTGGATCAATTGTTTCCTTTATTTTTCAGTTATAGTTGGTTAGTATAAACTTAAAATTTTAAAATGCACTGTTTAGGTTAGTATCATTGTTTGAACCATTATAATTATTTTTAAATTATTATTATTTACAAAATTTTAAATATTTATTGTAATGTTATGGTAACCCATAGAAAACCCATACCCGTCCCCGCCCCATTCTTATGGGGAACGGGTAGGGGATGGGTTTTGGTTTTTTGAACGGGGTAGGGGATGGGATTCAAGGTCCCCGCCCCATTGCCATCCCTATGGGAACGGGTAGGGGATGGGTTTTGGTTTTTTGAACGGGGTAGGGGATGGGATTCAAGGTCCCTGCCCCATTGCCATCCCTAATTGTAGGCTGATACCAACACAAGAGTTTGGTTTTGGTTTATCTTCCGCAATGAATCTGGGAGATCAAACAGTCTATTTATTCTTGTATTTCAATTACAAGGTCAGATAAGTTTCTACATTTTAGAAACTACTTATACAAAGACTAGGAAATATTTACTATTTACGGAAGATTACACTGAGTTGATAGACTATTATTCCGGTCACTTGAACTGGTCAGTTCAGATATTATAGGTGAACTGTTGCTTCTATCCTTGACACGAACATCTCCAAAGTACAAAAAAAATCCATTTCATGATCTGTCTTCGTTGCAATATAGAGCTCGTTGATAAGAACGTGAGATGTTCAGATTTAAAATTAAGGAGATAGGGACATAATTGTTTTAGAAAAACAAAAAAATGGCTCACCGTACGAATCAACCTAGTCACCGGGTCGACTACGGTTTCGCTCTCCTCAGATCCGTTGTGCTCTCCCTCTAACAAAAATCAATAAAGGCACATATATTGAAACAAAATTACAAAACATAAAAATTACGGAAGAAAACTGAGTTATGTTGGTTCCTCCTCGCATGACATCAAGAATTAATGGCGGTTACTCCACCAACTTTGGTGTTTGTATCTGAAATAACATATTGGTTAAATGTATACTACAATAGAAATAACTTCTAACGGATTATCATTTTTCATGTCTAACTGCATTCTCTGTCAATATTACTTAGGGCATCGACCAGTACAATCACAACCTTGCTCAACCCCTCTAGTATCATATTAGATTAGGGTTTGCTTCTTTACTCCATCAATCAGATTTGGAAGTCATTCCGTCGCATTTTTAATTATCAAAGATTTGGTCGAAATATTGCCTGTGATATAGATAGCTATATATACAAGGTTGTATACGGAGAATATTTGGGATAAATTAGAATAAACTAACCCTAAACTAACTAAGTCAAACTACCTAGATTATAGGAGTTGCAGCTATCTATACAAACTGAATGACAAACCCTAATAATATAAAAAATCGTCAATCCATTTTATTTGTCTTTTATTTTTTTATTTTCTTGCCAAGTCCAATTTTATTTGTCTTCTTCATAGACTTCATTCATAGTAAATAATCTCTGGAATCATATATTTAAGATGTTGGAAAGTTCAGTAGAAGAATCCTCCTGGAAGATTCTTAAGAAAAATCCATTTACGTTGTACATCGCAGTTTCTACTTGCATTGGATTAGCTCTTTTGGGTTCTTATACAGGTACCTTCAACTCTTGATGCTTATAATATATATATGGACTAGTATTGACTGTGAACTTGTAGGAACTATCATACATCTTCTTGGTATCCAAGATGATTTTCAATCCCTTTTGAAAGTAAGTTTCTCTTGATTTCCTTTACTAATCGATGAGTAATGAAGCTCATACTACTTCATAATGAATTCTGATTATTATTGTTGTTGTATATTGGCAGGAAGTTTTTCTTGGGCCGAGTATCGTATGGTCTGTATTTGGGGCAGCAATTGGTTGTCTGACGAATCCGGCAGTGACCATCCTTGTTGCTGATATGATCATTTTCATAGCCGGAGGGGTGATTCTCAGTGGAAATGGGCTTTTTGTTTCAAAATTATTTATAGTTGTTGGGATTGGAATGATTTCGATGGCTTCTCCTCGTTACATATTCGGCGCTTCTGAAGCTACAAGAATAAGAGGTTTCCTTGTTAGATTGCTTTGTTTTTGTTTTGCAGTTGGGGGATGCCTGACTCATTGTTATGGTCAATTTGCGACGACTCAGGTGCATATATATATATCAATTCTTCTTAATATAAAGGAGAATGAATTTGCTGACATGGCAGCACCTCAACGAACCTGAAATTTCCTCCAATATAAGTAAGCCATGTGGAATCCATTGCCACGAATGTTCCGTTCTGAAACGATACGATCTTTACGTACCGTGTCTTTTCATTTAAGGTTGCCTCCTTATATAAGACGCGTCCTACCAATAGTTACGCTATGGAAAGACACCGGTTGGTCATTATATAAAGATTTTTCGAAAAGACACTTCTGTTAGTTCTTTCCGGACCCTATACCAAAGACATGTCTTTTGGTAGTTTTCTCTATAAATGTTCGATATACCTCCAAATCCTATACCAAATAACCATCGATATATAAAAGGCCTCCATGGGCCAATTAGGTTTTCATAAGCTTGCAATATGGGAAACAGATAACCAACCAGATGCTGCCGTGGAAAATCCAACAATCATCAAAAAGGATGATCATACGAGAGCCATCCATTCACATTCCATTTTCCATGCTGACAGATCGACAGAAAATATTACAATCACAACTGGGTGTCCAAAAGGAGAATCAAGCAAAGATCAAAGGGACAAGAGGTACTACATGCCACAAGATCATCTTTGCAAATCTTTTATCATAGGTACGGTAATGAATCTTATATGTTGTATGTTGCCATTGTTAATATCAATTTAGGAAGTAATGGTTAATGAACTACAAATCCACTTGAGTTATGCCTGATAATGTACCGTCACTGCGCAATCGAATTTACTGTATTGTTATAAACCAATTTCTTTAAACAGGATCAGAAAACAACGTATGGGACTTCAACATCCCAAATCATACATACCCTAAAAGCCAGGACGCGTTTACTTTTACATTTATGGGAGGTGAAAATAAACAAGAAGATCAACAATGGTCGTGCACCATACGTCTTAGAAGTAAGTGAGAAAGGTTTTCCAGTTTATGGAATAAGAGATGTTATCACCACACAAGAAAATCCATTGTGGTTCTTTGGAGATTTTACTCAATCTAAAACTAAGTAACCATGTAAAATCTAAGTGTGGGTAATGATCCTGCAGGTTCGGGAGATGGAGATGCTGTTACAGATGCATCAACAACCCATTAATTGTGTATATTCTATATCTGTGATGCTTTTCGGAGAAAGAGTTTATATGGCAGTAATTATATTGCGTGTTAATCACCGGCCTCTTCTATTTTATCTATTCATTCACCAATAAAAAAAATTCTTCATGGAGTCGTATAATATTTCTTATACACGGTGGAAGATCCATTACAAACAATCTTTGCACTCACAATGCATTTTTGGCATATAAGAATTGGTGGAAGTAGGCATTGATGGAGAAGGTTTCTTTAATTTGTATTACGAGGCAACGATATTACAGATGATGGAAGGAAGAAAAATTAAGGTTGGCTATTCAAGACTGTTAACTGGACATGAAAAGAATTCACTAAAAGAGGTCGTCCACATCACCTACATAAGGCCAGATCTTCCAAGTAAACCGATCTTTGATTTTTGTGCTTCAGACAAAGTAGATGCATGCATCCTACAACGACGGATGGTGTTGCGGATAGATCATCCATAAAACTGGCGCGACTTCACATCTAAATTGGCCTTTGAAAATAACTGAGTATTGCATTGGTATATGAATGTTGGTTCTATTTTCACGATAGAGAAATAAATTGCAACAACATAATGTTAGAGACTAAAATATTTCTTGAGATTGCAGTTCATGATGTTGTTGCATTTGATTTCTCTATCATGAAGATAGAACCAACATTCATATAACAAGGAAAAAATAAGATTATGCAGGTATGCCTTCTTAAGCTTCCTAAAGAGATATTATTTGTTCCATTCAAACTTGAGATTATGCAGGTATGTCCGAAATGGTGAATTTGTCACTTTAATGAGCCATGATTTGTTATTTATTAGAATACTAAGGAAAAGTGTTTCCCAACAGATTGAGATGACATGTTTGTCTCAAAGGAAGAACCTTTGGGCTATAAGATGATTATAAAGTATAAACTCTGTGAAATGATTTTATACAAAATTTGTGCAAAAACAGTCTATGATTACACTTATTACTTTTTCAGTTGGGTCAATTAATGAACTAGCCCGTCCATTTGGACGGGCTTACGGAGCTTGTTCTATATATATATGGGAACATGCATGTTCAAATGTTGGACCAGTTTATTTTTATCTTTTACACTACTCTCTTAGTCTCTCGTTATATTATTTGCACACGATCCATGTTGCAGGAACCAGAACGTACTACAAACATGATTTTGTTAACAGCAGCCCCGGCTCTACTTCAGGACCTCTTAATAGTACTAGTAAATCCTTCTTCACCTTTATGGGATTTCAATGTTCTGAAAACCGGCCCGGCCCGGACGGTCGGATCGGAAAAACCGTGAACCAGTAACATTTCCGGGCCGATTCCACACTGACCCAGTAATTTTTGAAAAAACCGTTCTCTATAGTAAAAACCGGACGACCCGGCCGTTCCAACAGCTGACCCATACGACCCAGCACGGTCCTACAACGAATCGACCCTGTAACATTACAATTCAAAATCTACATCGAAACTCGAAAGTAGATACAAAGTTGAAGATTTCTAGTGAATCTTTTCCATTCCAACATATGAATCAAAGTTCAGGAAGATTTCTTCAAATCAAAAATCAAACTCACTCACATCAAGATTTAATTATAAAATTGATTTGACAAACATTCATATTAGAAGAGTTTACAGGAAAAAAAAAAAAGTAAATACAAAAGGGAAATTGACTACCAGCGCAGGGAAGTTCAAAAAGAAAACAAGAAGTTGAACAAACTATGAACTTCCTGCAAAGAGATCAAAAGAACAATACAGAAAGAGACGGGGAGATTGATATCCCTAATTCTCTTTTAAACAATTTATTTCGTGGTTTGTTGACTTTTCTTTGAAAGCAAAGCATGTGGTGTGGGCAGTTGGATTGTGTATAGGACGTGCTAACACTGACTAGACACGTATATGTTCATAAAAATTACAAAAAAAAAGAAGAAACTACACTGGACACGTATAAAAGCTGAAAGAGAAAAAGTGGAGGAAGAAAAGGATAAGTTTTAATATGACCCATTGAACCTGGGTTAAACCACTGGTTAGCCCACTAACCCTTGACCCAGTAATTTTTTCGGTTTGATGGCCGGGCCGGTTTTCAGAACATTGATTTCATAAAGGTTAGTGTAGGAAATTATAAACACTTGGAAATAGTAACACTAGTGGCTGTCTTTGGACTTCATTAACATTTCTAATTTCCAACAGGATGGACTGTTCTTCTCAGGCATGGTTAAGTTCAACGGGCTCCAGTCGGCGGTAAGAAAATGTTGTTGCGGGGCTATGCTAATTTAATAAAATTACTGTTTCCTATTTCATGCGATTTAGCTCTCAGCAAATTCAATGATTTTATTTTTTTTATTTTTTTTTTGCCAAACAGGAGCAGGGGAACATGGATGGGAAGGAATTGAGAATTGTGAATGTTGAACCATGAATGCTTTCTATGAACTACTGGAATTCTAATTTAGAGTTGAGTGAGAACTTACAAACGTGTTCTTTTACTACTGTGTGGAATAATATGGGTTTATCAGGTATTTGGTAACGACTTACAAGCATTTTTCTAATGTAAAATTAGTTGGGCTCAACGTGTGCCGTAATGACATAACCATGCATTAGATTTCGGTCATCCTTTATCTGTCTGTCTCTACCCGTAGGTTCCGTACCTTTTTATTTTGTGTTTTAATGACATGAATATGCAATTTTTTGTATGCTTTATATAATGGTTCTTTGTTGTTTTCTTGTTACCCTGCATTGTTTTGGAACATGTAATTACATTCTAGAACTGTGCGGGTAAGTCTAGCAAAGTCTTGTAATATCTAGCTAGGATTATAAAGTATATAATATAATAACCTACTAGAGTTAGCCAGTCTAGAGAGTTCTATAATGTGAACAAAGACTAAAGATATCTAGAAAAGTCTACAAGTCTCGGATGGTCGTTTGAACTAGATGAACTAGTTAGAGATAAGAGAAGAGTAACTAGTGAATATTCTAGCTAGAGAAACTTAGTGGTGACGGTCATATAACCCTAAATACTTTAATCAGAAGGAGATTACTCGAGGCACCCATGTTTTTTTTATCATAACAGTAAAACAGACAACTTGAGGGAACGAACCCCAAAAAAAAAACTTGAGCAAATGATCAATCAAAATACGTATGTGTTTCGATTTGTCATCTATAGAAAGTTGAGATTGGAATTGGAAGGCCAGAATGGGAAATAAGTAAATCAAGAAGAAACTGAAGCTACATTGTTTTTCCCTTCAAAATACAGACTTTGGATTGATAAAGCATGCGGAATGTTATTTCGTACTTTTCAATGATTGCGATCATCATTTCTTCTGTAACTACGTTACATAATTTAAGATGTCTAGCAACAAGTTCAGTCCACCTGCTTTGATATTTTACTTTGCATCAACCCTCATACCCTCTCAGCCGATGTTAAGGAGTTTCTTGATACGTTCGTTAGCCCACTGTCTCCCTTTCTTCCAAAAATATTGAGGTCCAATAACCATGCATGCACCTACAACAAACCCCAAAAAAGTGACAGCAAATAATACCCAATCAAATTCATTCTTTGCTTTTTCTTCCACAGAGTTCAACCCATTTGGCGGTGATTCGGTGGTTGTATTGCAGTCTTTGGACAGGGGAAAACCACATAATCCAACGTTTCCTTGGAAGGAACTTGACTGGAACGTCTGAAATTGACCGCCTTATGGAATTTTCCCAGTAAGTTTGTTGAATGAGACGTTTAAGACCGAAAGAGATGACAAACCTGCTAGCTGGAAGGGGATCTCTCCTGTCATCTTGTTGCGCGAGAGGTCTAATGACTCGAGATGTTTAAGATTCCCGAAAGTTGGTGGGATTTTACCTGTGAGAGCATTGCCAGAGAAATTGAGACCATATAGTGACGTGAGATTTCCGATGCTTACCGGTATTTCTCCTTCAAAATTGTTGTTTGACAAGTCGATGATTGTAAAGATGGTTAGAATCTTCACCAAATCAGTAACTATCCCTTTGACTGTGACCGTCACCGTTTGTTGATAATACATGCCCCTCAGCTGAAGACTAAATCCTATTATCTGATCCATTAAATGCACAGTTTTGGAGATTTAAGGTGGAAAGTAGTCTATGATCACCAATAGAATTTGGTAATTCTCCTGAGAAACGCGTGGATGACAGCATCAACTCCTGGAGAAGTCCGTCCTTAGGAAAATCTGGTAAAGAACCTTCAAGACGATCATTACTCGATAAATCCAAACTTTGAAGTGTTTGTAACTGAAGAACTTTTTCCGGGAATTTTCCATGCAATTTACAATCACGTAGATGTAATGTAGTCAAGTTGCGGAATTTACTAAAGAAGTTTGGTACTTCAGCGGAGATGTTGTTGTAATTAAGGTTAAGTACAGAGAGTGATCAAAGCTTCTGAAGAGATGAATCAAATGGCCCAGAAATACCACAGTAAACCAAATTCAACACTTGCAATTTAGGGAGATACGAGGAAAAAATGCGACACCACTTGTTTCCATGTTCAGATAAATCCACACCGCTTAAATGGAGTTCTCTTAGTTGTGTTAGATTACGAGTAAAGTTTTCGAGATCTGGTAATGTGGTTTTATATTTCACAAAATAATGAACCGGACTAGTGTCCGTAAAACCAAAAGACACCGGTATAGATAAATCGAGTATAACTAACCTTGTCAGACGTGATACTTCGATCGGAATTTTCCCGTGAAATCCTGAATTTGACAAATTTAGATATTCCAAGTTCAAAAGTTGGTGGAAGCCAGATGGAAATGGTTCAGAGAAGGAGCTTTCAGCCAAATTCAATCTCTCGAGGTACTGAAGTTTGAATAATCCGTTATAAAAATCATCTTGTACACTAATAGATACATGCTCCTGGCTAACGTCTAAACTGATAACATTACCATCTCTATCGCAACTAATACCATCCCAAGAAGAACAACAATCGGTGTTTAAATGCCAAGAACCACGCTTTGGCGAGAAACTGTCACTAGAAGTAAGACTTTGATTCAGCTGCAATAAAAGATCTCTCTGATCATTCAAGCATTTTCCTTGAACACAGTTGTTGTCGGAGTTGTTTGAAATCAAAATGTAAAAGACAAGGAAAAACCATGAATCTTGAAGAAACATCATTTGAGATGATAAGAAAACGAAAATTATGGCAAAGCAGTTGAAACTTCACACTAAGAAAAAGAGTGACGTCAATTTTTTTTTTTTTTTTTTTTTGATCGGTGTAGAGGAGGATTCATTGAAAATAAGGTACTTAAGGGGTACCTTAACCCAAAAAATACAACCGAAACAAAAAATGGAAACCGACATGGAATACGTTAACGTCAAATTTCTTTTCATCAATAATTTATATGGGATTTCAAATTAAAATACTCCTACAAGGATCTACAGACAGCGGACTACTGTGAAAATCTCTCTCTCATGGACCATGGTTGAAGCTGTCTTTAATTTGTTTTTGACTTTGAAATTAGTGGAGCTTGGGGTGACAACAAAGTCCAAGAGCTAGTACAGCTAACACAAAAATAGGGGATACGCGTTTTGGGCATTCTTTTTCACTTTGTATGGTGCATCTTTGAGAAGCAGGTGTAGGACTTCTTCAAAACTCAATAATACCACGGAATATTTATCATGGCTTGATTGGGGTATACCCAATCTCAAGGGATATGGTGTGTCATTATTAAAAAGGGTGATTTTACTTTAATACCCTTGAACTAATTAAATCTTAAAAATAAACTCATTTCTTAATTTCATTAACCCTAAAATTAAAAAACTAAACAACTCTTAATGTTCTCTTCTTCTTCTTCATCTTCATCTTCCATCAACCAAAGCCATATAAAAATCTTCAACTTTGATTTTCAAAAAAAATTGTTGACTCTACCGGTGAAAAGAAGACTATAAATGATGTTTAAACTCAAACCCATCATTGTGTTGTGTGATTGATTGTTATGTTAGGTTGGAAATCGAAAATTATGATTTCTGTGTTTTTGGTCGGCAAGGTCGTAACATGCATATCTTGCCGACTTTTCATAACATCCATGGCGACGACATCGTAAATTTTTTCAACAGTAGGCGGGGTATTTTTGAAGACCTTGCCGACTTATACCGCTGCGGCGGGGTATTTTTCTCAACGGTAGGCGGGTTTTTTTGTAGACCTTGCCGAGCTAATATTTTTCAATAGCCCTCTCCGTGTGTCAAAAAAATAAAGTCGGCATGTTCTTCATTTAAATACCTTGCCGACTTATACCGCCGGCGGGGTATTTTTCACCAGCCGGCGGGGTTTTTTTTGTAGACCTTGCCGACTAATATTTTTCAATAGCCATCTCCCGTGTGTCAAAAAAAAATAAAGTCGGCATGTTCTTCATTTAAATACCTTGCTTAGGCTAAAATTGGTCGGCATTTTATTCAAACAAAGACCATCTAGGCCATATATAATGGCACCTTATTCAAACCTCTACCTTGCCGACCTTTGACATTTTTGAAAACCAAATTTTTTGATCTTAATCGAACTCACAAGACGGATTAAAGGTTTAATTTATTGAATTTTCATTTTCAAAATTTTTATCAAAACTCAATTAATTAGCCTAATCAGTTTTTTAGTGTTAATTATAAAAGGGCATTTTTGCCATTTTGAAAATATTTGGTTAAGGGGTAACCTCTTTTACTTCAAAATGACCAGATTTTGTCTTATTGGGTATACCCCAATTAGTTTGGGTATACCCCAATCAAGCCAGGATATTTATGGCATTCTTCTTCTAATTCCTACTTCCTTTAAATTGATCGATTTTTGAACATGGCTATTTTTTTTTTATTTTTTTTTTTGCCACTTTGAGTCTACTGTTTATTTTACAATCAGCATCTTTTTGCTCAGTACTGTTGTTCCGTAGAAACCCACAAAACATGGCGTATATTGTTGGGCATACCCGAATGTTCTTGGATACAATCGGCTGCATGGATATTATATTTTTCGAAAAATCTATCCCAACTAAATAAGGGCAAGGAGACCTTCTTGGCTTCCTTCAAAGAAGTACAAGGGATTTGGCTCCCAGAGAATCGTAGTGAGTGTTTTTTTGACACTTCCAGTCATGAAATCGCCGATTGCGTTCTCAGTTACCCAGTTCAGCTTTCTTTTGACCCGATGTGTAAAATTCCGAAATATTTAGGCACCATTCTTATGGTGACACTCGTTGAAATGGGAGTTACGTTCATAGAAGTCAGGCATGCGTAGGTAAGAGTCGTAAGACCGTCTTTCAAAATGCCCCAAAGTCTTCGTTACTGTACAATTATTGAAAAACAAGATTCATGTGGGTTTTTTTTTTCGGAAATGCTATTCCCCACTCTAAACAGCACACTACTCACTGCACTTGCTGACGTGGTTGTACGCGTGGAAGTCCACGTCATATGTAAAGCTTAAATTCTCATGCGTATACTTTCTCGCTCTTCGTTCTCTGCAACAATAGCTTAAAAAAGATCATCTCTCCACCTTTTTGTTCATCTTTGATCTCCATTGAAAGTTTTACAAAATGAAAATTTTAGGAGTTGCTCTCATAAATTAATGTCATGCAAATTGAATCACTTATTGCTAATAGTTGATCTGATCATCTTCAATTGGATATTAACCCAAAAAATCATAAATTGGATCTTATTTGTGCAATATAAAAGCCTATACAAACACTGATTTACATTACCTACTATGACGTTCATCAATAAACTTCTGATTAAGGTTTTATTAAGAAACCTTGAATAATAGAGCCTTAATCGGTCACTGTTTCAAACTCAAAAATTCGATCAAAAAAAAGATTACAAGTGAAATCTATAAAATAGAGACGCAGGGTAATTCGTTTTTTGGTTTAGATCTGGAAAAGGGGGAATGAAAGATAAAATGGGCTAGGATAAGAGAAGATGCCAGGATGGTGTGCCAAAATTAATTTCACTATATGGAGTAATCAATTATTGCTGTGAAAAAGATTGAATTTAGGGATCTCTTTAAGAATTATCCACCTGGTTTTGGGGGTAAATCTCTACTAGCCAAAACAAAAAAGGAAAAAGAATTCATATCAAAACCTTCAATTTGTTTCCTGATGCTGCTAACATGATTAAGATGATTTTTTTGTTGACATGAAGCTGAAATTTTAGTTACAGTGAAGAGAATCGAGTAAATAAAACGGAGAATGAAGAAGAACTTTGGGAATAGAGAGAAAAAAACACCGAAAAAAAAAATAAAATAAAATAATATTACACGTGGTTTTGTATTTTTTCACGGATAAGCGAGCACGTCATTTGATCTTTATGAGTAGTGTGTCTTTGTTGAGTGGGGAATAGCATTTCCGGTTTTTTTTTTTATATAAATTATTGACGTGAATTTTCAACCGCTTTGCCCTTCTACAAATTAACTGGGGAGGATGCCCCATGTGGCTTCTTTTGGTCTATCATGAACGAGAGAGCGAAGACTAAAATGAATAAAAATCAATGGTGGATGTCCAATCATTCTTGACTTGGTTGAACATTAATCTTCAATTCAAAATTCTAGCAATTCAAGTCATTTATCTTTCATCAAAACTAAAAAGTAACTTGGATTATAATAGGTGATTTGAATGTTATGCTATCTTCTTATGATAGACAATCTTTCATTACTCATATACCTTCGACACCTATTATCATTCAACAAACCATAATGAATTATGGCTTTCAAGAAGTTATGAAAAGATGAGGGTACCCAAATATACCTCAATCTAAAACTTTTCCACCTATAAGTTATTTCTCCGAAAGTGATTGTCTATGGACTGAGTCGAGACAATACAACAAATCAGTTCACACTTCGTGTGATTGTTTATGGATACGAGATCGAGACAATACAATGACGAAGTATGTTTACTTGATAAAAAGGTTCGGACTTAACCAAACACAATAGGATTACTTATCAAGTAAATAGGAATTAACGTTTGTGTATTTTATTTCTAATTATAATAAAAATAATTATAATTGCGGAAATAGAAAAGTAAAAGACAAAACAGATTTTGTTAAGGAGGAAACCGCAAATGCAGAAAAACCCAGGACCTTGTCCCGAATTGAATACTCTCAGGATTAAGCCGCTATACAAAATCAAACCAACTTCGTATAGTTGAGACCAAGCAACTAAACCTATAGTTCACCTAGTTCCGTCTGTATTCCCACGCCTTCAACTTATGAATAAGTCACGTACTTGGAACAATTCCTTTGGTTCGTTTTCCAAATAGTAAAGGAACAACAAATCTGTTTGGTAGCAACTCTTTTCAACCAAGTGATGTGAGTTCGACAAAGGCTCTTCTGTTTATCTCAATCAACTCCTTCGTCAGGTTCTTAGATATATCTTATTATCAACTACCGAAGTAATTGTTAAGATTTTGCAATCAATATTTTAATCACAAAGAATTGTATTGATAACGATCTACGCAACTAATCAATCTAATTACCACAAGGATAAATCGATTATAGTTGGATCCTCTATACCGAAACAAGTATTGTGAACACCAAAGATTATGAACCCCAATTCAGAAATCTTCAAAATCTTCTTTGTCTTCAAATCTTCTTAGATCTTCAATAAACACATGCACACAATCAACTTGAATATCTTGTGATCAATCACGCACAAAACGGAGTCTGTTAACAATGAATTATCACAAGACGTCTTTAGAACTACAAACAGTCTAAAGATCCTTGTCGAAACTTCGATCTAGTTTGAGTGAATCTTATATCAGAAGAGAAGATTCTCAAGCATAAACAAACTAGGTGCAATCAAAGTTCAACCACCGTTAGTCAATCAAATCAATCGAAAACTAATAATAAACCGCAATTATCTAGTTTCCCACCAACGATACTATTACTAATAGAGCTTCTAGATCCCAAAGAAGTCTTTAAACTGAGCAGCCGTAAGAGATTTCGCCTAATTAGGTTACTCTCCTCTCCGAATAGGCGGCTTCACCAGTAACAACACAACTGAGATAGTTCTTCCTGTACGAAAGGTTAGTTTGCTTGAAATGCAAACTTTCATATTTATAGACCAAGGAAGTTTTGACACCAAGGAATTTTCAAAACCGAAAATATTCTCAAGATATGCAATATATTCCAAATCCGGTTTCCATAATTCCTAGAAATGCTTTGTCCAAATAATGATTGAAAATCTCTCGGAAAATCTCCAACTAGTAAATGCACATTACTTTAAATAAAAGATTCTCAATTTATTTTATTCGATCCGGGATTTTCTTCCTTTAGCTATTAAGGAATAACTTTGAACAATTAAAGATTAACGTTACTGCAGATGTTCAAAGTATGTCGACATCCTTACTTTTTAAGTCCTCTTTCATACTTACAACCTTGAAACCGATTTTCCACACTTCCAAACAAGTTTAGAATTGGTTCATCTGACTTTCAAGAACTATGTGATTGATCAAGAACACTCAATCACAAATCATGGGTTTCATGGTTCTACCAAAACAAGTTTCGGTTCTACCTCCATGTGAGTACTGTGCATAGTCACACTAGCTTTCCAAAAATTCGGTTGACTAGGTACTAGGATCGGTTCCCCACATAAATATGGTATCTAACTTGTACTTGCTACACATGTCCATAGGATCGGTTCCCCTTTGCCTAAAAACATGTTGCACATGTCCGTAGGATCGGTTCCCCTTTCTGCTAAAACTTGTTGCACCTCATACAAGTATCGATTCCCCTTTGTGATGTGTTGCACCTCTTACTAGGATCGGTTCCCATTTACCCAGAGTCGGTCATACAGAAAATAACAAACTCGATCATACCATCTCAGGTGATTACGTAAGATCGGTTTCACTAATAAAAGTCATACCAATACAAAAGTCAGGCCTTTGTGAATAGTTTAACCAAGAACATAAACAAGTCATGAGCGGTTATATATACTAATCACACATATTGGTTGTTCACAAGATATGCAACGAATAACAATAACAATAATGCCTGTCGATTTCCTTTTTGATTCACAAAACAAGTTCATGAATTTAATTCCTTAAAACAAATGTAAAACATTGTTTCCTAGGATGAAATCTTCACCTTATACCCATACATAATCACAATAGCATTCAAACAATAGTGTCGATGTCTTATCTACAAAATTTAATGGTTAAGCAATAAACCTCGCATTATATTCCTTAATGCTATGTCTAACTAGAGTGTCATTCATTCTTCGCAGTTTTGTTTTCAATATGCACGACTTGAAAGATACGTTAGGGAATGAAACATTTCAAGTCAAATATCACTAACCTCAAGTAAAAGGATGATGTTGTCGTTGTAGCTCCTTACTTATTCACTTCTTCAAGTCTTCGCAATACTTGTAATGTCTCATATCCTAATACTTTCAAGCTAACCTATACAAAGTTGACTCTAGTACATAATCAAGCGACTCTTAAAATGAGTTTTGGGTCACTAAAATATGACTACCAAACTTGACATACCAACGCTTGCTAGGTTCAACCGATCTATGCTCTACCAATTTCCCCCTTTGTCAATTTTAGTGACAAACTCTTACATCATATGGATAAACAAATTACAAGAATTCATTACACATATGCTTGATTCCCGAATTCAACAGCACAATAACCTGTATACATTCAATCAATAAATGTTGTTGTTGACATTATAATAACAAAGCTAATACTCCCCCTAAAGGTAAGATAGGTAGATTTTATCAATCCGCACGTCTTTGTTATTACCTTGTAGTCCATATTCTACAAGTATCATATGATATGTTACTCCCCCTCAGTCTATGCTTTTAGTCTTTCGTTTGATAAACGTTTAAGCACCATTGTCCTTTCCCTTAGTGATACCAATCAATATAAATCAATACCAGTATCACTTGTTTACTCCATATATTTCAATTAAGTTGATTCAATCAAGGATGAGCACGACAACTGATTTTCTACAAGGAAGGAAATTCAATATTTACTTATATCTCATTTCAGCAATATTACTACTTCTACTAATCCATTGCAGGACTCGCCTAGTTTTTAAGTTAATATCTCCATGTATTTCAAGTGCAGACAATGAGGAGCTTACCAGTATTCCTTCTAGAGAAGAGATTAAACAAGTAACTTTTCAGATTAATTCTTGGGCTGCACCAGGTCCGGATGGATTTCAAGCGGGCTTCTATCAAGCTTGTTGGAATGAAGTAGCGGATGATTTGATAGCTATGGTTCAACACTTCTTCGGAACAGGTTATCTACTCAAACAATTGAATTTTATTTATCAATTTCTTATACCGAAGAAACTATGTGTTGAAACACCTTAAGATTTTCGACATATTAGTCTTTGTAATATTGCTTATCGGATTATATCTAAAATATTAGCTAATAGATTGAAAAAAATATCTCCCTAGAATTATATCTCCATTGCAAGCAGCATATGTGCCAGGTCGTAATATTTTAGATAATACGATATTAACACATGAGATTATAGATTATATGAAGAAAACCAGAGCTGCATCAGGTGTTGTGTGATGTAGTTTTACAAGTGGTAAGAAAGAAGGTTCGATTCTCGGACTTTTATGAAGATTGTTTTTAAGATTAATAAAGGAAATATTTTTAAGGAAAAACTATTTTTGTTGACCAAAGAGAGAGAGACTAGGGTTTCGGATTCCGCTACTTCTAACGGTTATAACAATTAATTTCTTTAATTTACTCTCGAAACTGCACAAGGCAATTTTGAACCCAATCTCATGCCTTGGAAAATTTATCATTAATAAAATATCAATTCGACTCAAGTCGATAATCTAAGGCCTAATTTTCCTTCGCTTATAAAAGATCGGTAGCTAAACTACCCAAAACAGTTATTATGAAGCATATAAAGAAGAGAAAATTTCTAGACAATTAAAACTAATTGGAGAGTAATAATTAAAAGAAAATTAAATATCAAAACTTACATGCTAGAAGTAGTTTCTTCCTCCACCCTAGCGGAGAAATTACTCCATTATTACAAAAGAGAAATTAAAACAATGAAATAAAAATTCTACTCTCCGGACCTCCCCTTTTTCTTGTATCCACAGCATATTTATAGCTTTCAAAAGAATCCAATTTCCTTTTCTATTCACCACTACCATATCATCACCGAATGAGAATATGTCACATGTCAATACAATGAAAAATCCTCCAATAAGAATGTGCCACGCGTCAAATAATATAATTCTCATGCATTTACAATTTTTCTTATTTATTAACTCCAACCATAAAGAATATTATTCTTTCCATACTCTTTATATATTTATATCCCATCAATTCCTTCATGTAGATTTCTTACTTGACACTTTTATTTTCTTCATTAAAATAAATATCTCCATATATCTTTTTAATATCTTGTAAATGATGTCGACATAATATGCTCCAAATAATTGGACAAATAAATATCTCCACACTTTCCACGCTCCCATATCCAAATAATTGGAAAAATGAAATCTGCATCTTCTTCCTTTTGGTCCTAGCCCATTAAATTATAAATCACTTCATTTTCTCCATTTTACGAGCGAAATTCCACATTTTAGTCCATTGAGTTTTATTTCACAAAAACACCTACAAAATACAAAAAATAGTAAAATAAGTACAAAAATGAGCACTAACAATATAGAAAATTGGGACAAAGTAGACACATAAATGCGTCTATCAAATACCCCCAAACTTATTGTTTGCTAGTCCCGAGCAAATCTAATAAAATAAAATCCTAACTCACTGTCACAGGTATTGTCGATTGCATTTAGCGCATGCAATAAGCCTTTAAACCCCTAGGTGGCCCTAGTGGCCGAGTTATAGTCTCGGGAGGGTTTACCAGAGGTGTACCCACAAAACCTTTAGTCCAGACCCTAACTATTTACGCAGAACCTTAGAAGGCACTAAAGAATCTCCTTGGTTGGCATACTTATTGACTACAGGAGGAAGTACCCTGATGTGAAATTCCAATTGTTGTACACGAGTTTGCACTCAAGCATACTAAAATTCATATATAAGTGATGAGCTCTACTCTGATAGTCGCACTATGGACATCAATATCCGGAGTCAACAAATCACATGGATAGATTAAGAGATGGATATATACAGAAAAACATAGATGGTTTTGATGTTGACTAGGTGAACGGTGTTTCTCATATGTGTCTGAAGGCCACTGCCAAAATGAACCTATCCTAATGGACTGAGATACTTGTCTGACTAATATCAACACAACTGGCATATACAAGGGAACCAGTGGTCGATAATCCTAATTCTAGATCGACTCAGCTGGCAAATACAAGGGAACCAGTGGTCGATTTATTGAACATTAACATTTTTTTTTATAACAACATGATTAGATCTTGCGGATCCAAGCGCATGCTTCTTGTCAGCAGATTACATGGTAATTCCCGTGGATCCTGCATTCCACGCTTGTTTAGGCGACGGAGACAGGGATAACACACACATATTGTTATCCAAGTGTTAATTTATTTTTATTTTTGAGAATTATTCCGTTTGGTCTAATTGGTCTTTTTTTTTTTTTTTTTTTTTTTTTTCTTCAGTAACTCAATCACTCTATTTCACCCTAGCAGTGGTAACAACTTGAATCGTGAGCCCCACCAAATCACTTAGAAACATATTTTAAAAATAAAATAAAAATAGAAGGTGAAAAGGACTCAACAAGATATGGCGAAACTACCATGTTATTTCTAACACCTGAGCTCTGTGCTTTTATGAATAGACTCTTTAGATGTTTCCATCTAATCGGATTGGTTCCTCAACTCCTACAACCAAGATGCTTCCATCCACTTAGATTGGTTAGTACCATCCTTAATAAGCATAAAATTCTAGGCTCTGGAGTTTAATAATGCAACTAAAAAGTTTCTCCCATACCCCCAAACTTAAATCTAACATTGTCCTCAATGTTCTAAAGATGAAATTAAAAGCATGAACAAGGATAAATTGTTACCATTTGAAGCAAAAGAGTTAAGGAAAGATATTACCGTGTTGCATGAGCATGGGTTACCTCCCAAGAAGTGCTAAGTTTAACGTCTTCAGACAGACATAAAAAATAATTAATCACTTCATATCATAAAGCCATAACTGAAACAACTATGGATCATCTGCATCAAAAAGTGTTAACACAGATAAAAGGAAACTGCAACAAACCAAGAATAAACATAGCACACCCTTGCCTAGTTTCCTATTTAAGACAACTACATCTAGTTGTGGTTCAGGTTCAGGTTCTATAAAGGGGTCTAAATAAAATATTTTCATGGGCTGCACCTCCTCATAAGTAAGATCCGAAATATCATGTTCTAAGGTCTGGAAAAATTTAGAAGCACACAATAATAACTTGAATAATTGAGGATCCTCTAAGTCGATCAGATTTGACTTACACAGTTGACCATAATGAGAGTAATGGTCATTCTTAAGCAAATGTGTCAATTCTATTTTCCTAAAATAATTAGGTTTAATCTCAGAACTTAATAATTGACACATTTCAAATTCAAACGTTCCCACATTTGGAAGAAAAATATTTGGTGGGAAAACAAAGTCAATCCGGGTATCATAGCACTGGGTAAACCACATCAACCAGAGGATGGGTTTCTAATAACTGAACTTCTTCTTGGACATCATTAGGTTCGGGAAAACGTGTCTGAAGATGATTTTTTAAATTGATAGAGGTACATATGTCAAGTCCCAAGTGAGGGATCTCTGTAAGAGCTAAAGGTAAGGCACATGGAGAATGATAATCACCCCCAAACTTAGAGTTTTGGGTGTTTGTAGATAGACCAGCTACAATTTCCCTAATTTCTAGATCATCAGAATCCTGAAAATGGTCAATTGCTTCTTGTAGGTCATATTCAGGTGACGCATCCTCATACATGTTTAAAAGATCTACGAGTTCATCTTCTTCGTCTAAGACTGTTGTTTCTAAATCTGTAGACTCTAAAATATTATTCTTAGAATAAACTCGTTCCTCTAAGCCAATATAAACTTCGTAATCAAAAGGAAATACTACATCGTCTAGAACGGGAATATCTCTAGTCAAATCCTCGTCCTTTTGAATAGGTGAATAATTATTAAAATTATTTGGATTTGAAATAGAAATAACATTATCATTATAAAGCTCAACTGGAGTAACAAATTCATGATTACTATGCCTACATGTTTCATAATTTTCATCAACACTATCCTCATCAATTCTAACCTCGTCATCTTGATCATGCGAATAACTATTCTCATTTTTAAGGCTAAATTGGAAGTCAAGATTATTCCGAGAAATTCTTTTGTCCGTCTCTAAAACAAACCTATTTGTATTCTCAGCTATCAGCTTGAGAGACTCTTCTAGGGGAAGAATAGGACCAGAAGGATCAGCTATTTGTTTGAGAGATTTTTCTAGAGGAAGAATAGGAACGGAAGGATCATAATAAGGACTAGTTTTCAACTCTTTAATTAAGTCGTCCAAAGACGAGGTACTAGTACTATAATATTCCTTATTTTCTTGCTCGTATGACCGATGCACGTGCGAATAGTAATTGGGCTCACCATGGTATGAACCATAACCTTGAAAAGGTTGGTGCTCCCAACCACTATGCACACTATGGTCAAAGTAATAGTGTCCATTTTGAAACTTTGTCGGATATTCATTGTATTGGTATTTATATTACCAGCTCGACATTTTTTTTTTGTGCACGTGCGAATGCAGGGTCGACTAAAGTTGGTAGGCTCAGGTTACCTTAAGCTGAATATACCTACAGTCAAAGACTGGTCAACGGTACTGGGCTAAGGTTTGTGGACTTTCAGCTGGTAACTCCCATAAGGCCCAAGGCACGGGTTCAGCTTACTAATCCACGAGTTTTCCTAAAATCGGTAGCACTACACCATATCCTGTATTTTCCAACATATCAGTTTTGGAGGGGTGCAACGGATATTGGCGTTGCTCCATTGTGCAGCGCCAATATCCGTTGCACCCCGAAAAATACGTTGGTCTAAATAGATAATAATAATAAGTTAAATAAAATTAATAGACCAACGTTTTGTGTAACATGTAAAAACGTTGGCAACATGTAAAATGAGATTAATTATTTAATCTCATTTTTTTTTTTTTATTATTATTTTTTTAGAAAATCTTAAAATTTCAATCATTTCCCTCTCAATATTTCACCAAAATCATCCTCCCTCCTAAACTTAAATCAACAAAAATTTTCCCTCTAATTTTTCCCTCTAACTTTTCACCAAAATCATCCCTCTCATTTTTTCACCACACATTAATTTTTTTCTCAATTTTTTGAAACACAAAATATTTTCAGACATATTTATTTCTCTCCCTCTCTCTTATTTCACTAAACTTCTTCTTTATTCTCATCTCTCTCTCTCTCTCAGAACGACCAAACCCTTCTCCTTCGGAAACAAACCCTTCTCCTTCAGAAACAAACCCTTCTCCTCTTTCAGAAACACAAAATTTGTAGAATCAAAACCCTTCTCTCACAATAAAACCACAAATCGAAACCTGAATTTCAGTATCAAAACATAGAAATCTCGATTTATTCTCAAAACCTAGAAATCAGGTCGGTCAATTTTGTTACTGAAATCTGAAATCTCGATAGTTGATTATCATCAGGTATAAATATCGATCTCGATCTATTTACTAGTATTGTTGTTTAATTTTGATATTGTTGACCTAACTCTATGAAGTTCAAGCATGTACAGATTTTGGTGATTTGAAGTTAGGTTCTACTCTTCCGTTTTTTTGTTTTTTTTTTTTGTATTATGTAGAATTTCAAAGCATGGGTGTGTTTTGCTTTCTGATTTGTGAGCTATTTTTAGGGTTAAATTGTTTTTTTAGATATCAATCTCTTGCTGAGGGATTTCAAAATGTTACTTGTTTGATTTGTTACTGCTGGAAGTCCTGAAATGGGAGGGATTTGAAGGGTCTTGTCCTGTGCATTCAATTGAATAGAATAGTTTCTCCTTCAGTTTCAAGTTCTAATAGAGCTTTAATGGAATTTGAGTTGATATTTTGTGTGGGTTTGTTTTTGAGATCTTGAGAAATTTGTTTTAGAGCTTCTAAGACTTTTAGGACTTGCTGTTGGTTGTTTTGTGTTTGAGTTTCTTCTTCCATGGTAGTGGTAGAGTTCAACTGCCACAAGTTTTAGGTGTTGTCTGTTGGTTTTCTAGTTCTCTTTCAATCTTTCTCCTTTCAACCAATACAATAAGAGAGTAGTTAAAGAGTTAAGACATGAATTGTTTGACTTCTTTGTTGACATAGTGTTTATGTTCTAATTTTTTCACTTCGATAAGAACTAACATTCTATGCAAAAGTTTGATCTTTGGTTTGTTGTTCTGTATATAACCTTTAAGATTCTTACCAGAATAGAATGGGTTTATTAGCGGCCAGGTTATGATATCCTGATTCCTGAGTCCGAATAGGGATTGATGCTGTAATATTGATAATTGTATTGCAACTACGTCAAGATTCGGTAGGAATTTAGTCGACATCTCATTCTCGTTCAATGTTCGGATTTTAGAACTTGAGGATACTAGCCATGAATAAGTGGTTACAGCTTCTTTCTTTGAGGCGTGTTGCAAGCTTTGTTACTATAAATGAGTAAGCCGCCTAGTGATGATGCTAATGCTTATCAATTGCTAAATTTTGCTGCATCTTAAAAGTTATTTGCACTTGCATTAGTATATCTCCATCCCTATTTTTACCTGCCATTACAGGGATCATCATTTGACCAGCATAGGTGTTTTTTGTTGGAGCTTATAGACATGTACATCCTGCCATTGTTGCATGAATGTGTTAGTGATTGTTTGTTAGGTTGGATTACTAAAATATGTGAGTGAAATTACTAGATTGAATATTATACGTCGCTTTTATACCATTCATACTTTGGTTTCCTTAAAATGTTTTGAGGTGATATCTAGTTTACCATTACCATTTCCTTATTTTAGCTATCATCTATAACAGATGACGTTGATATGTAAATTCTCTTTGGGTTGTACTCATGTTGATGTCATTTTTGGTGCCAGGTGAATCTACTATAGCCGAGAACGGAACAGGGGGAAGGCGAGTACTATGTCTAGCACGAGTGAGTAATTTCAAGTTGGTACCTTGGAGTGAGTATCTTAGCAGTGGTCTTAAACATGTTTTGTGTGTACATTTTTTTTTTGAGGTGATGGCTATCTTAGATGCCAACTAGATTTTACCTTTGTATTGTATGATACACTTGTCAAGCAAACTTGACGAGTCCGGAAGCGGAAATGTTTTAAATTAAGCAGACCTAGGACATGTATTAGATTAACTATCTCCTTTTTGAATGGGGCGTGACAACAACAAATAGTACAAGCTTTTGGATGATGAAAGACATAGAAAAATAGGATGAATAAGAAACAAAGAAAGGTTAAGATTGTGATTTGGTTAACAATAACATTGAAGTAACTCACTATTTCTGCTCATCATTGTTGTCAATGTTGTTGTCAGATGGCAAATTCTAAAGTATGATTTCTGTTTTGGTGTAGGTTTCGTCGATTAAAATTCTTGTCCAAGGACTTGAAAGGTCGGGTAACATGTTCAGCTTTTGTTCACCTGCTATAGTTATCATTAATTGTATAAGATTGTATGTTCAGCTTCTTACTGTCATAGTGTTGGCTGCTCATTACTTAGGTATCGACGTATCGTGCACGAAACCTGTTCATCGCAGAGAGGGTTTGTTGCTCCCAGTTTTCTTATAATTAAGTTTCTTGTTATGCATTCAGTTTGGTTAGGATTCAGTTCTTTGGTCATTTCATAAGAATGATTTATTTTGTTCATTGTGAATTATAGGCTAGAAATAGTGCATCAGTTTTAGAATCTGGCCTGTCTTCCTGTCTTCATTATTGTAGAATGTCTCAACAGATTGAGAAAGGTTGGATGTTTGAAGATAGGTTCAGTGATTTGTATAGGACAGGAGTAGATAATTTTATTTCCTTTGCATATAAGAATAGAATTGGAGAGTCAGAATATTGTCCCTGTCCTTGTCGTGTTTGTCGTAATTCAAAAGCTATGAAGTTTGAACGAGTAAGGCATGATTTGAAAGTGAATGGCATGCTAGTTACATATGTACATTGGTCACTACATGGAGAGAAGCCGACACCACCCTCAAAGGTAGTTGGTGAAAATGTAGAGCAATTGGTTCAAGTAGAAACTTCAGTGGAGCCTGTAGAGGAACATGTAGCAGAGGACAGTAGAGATGATGGGTGCAGGTTGGGTGATTTTGTTGACAATGCATTTGGGGTATTTGAAGGGTTAAACGAGCATGTCGATGTAGGTGATTCTGAACATCCCTTTATTCAGGATCCTAGCTTAGGTAAGAAGCACGACAAGTATAAGAAGTTAGCGAGAGAGAAGATATATCCGTCATGTGAGAATGGTCATACAACACTTTCTGTCATAGTAGAGTTGCATCATGTAAAGAAGACTTTTGGTTGGTCAGGGAATAGTGTAACTTACCTCTTGGGATTACTTAGAAAATGGTTTCCAGAGGGCAATACTTTTCCTGAAAAATACCCGATAATGAAGAAGATGTTGAGAGATCTGGGAATGGAGGCTGAAAATATAAATGTTTGTGTTAACCATTGTGTGTTGTTCCGGAAAGACCTTGAGAATGCAGTAGAATGTCCGACTTGTGGAGCATCTAGGTACAAAGTTAAAGTGGGGAAAGATGGAATATCAAGGCCAACAAAAGAGCCAGAAAAAGTGTTGCGACATTTTCCGCTCGATGAAAGACTTAAGAAGTTTTATACTATACCATGGATCTCTGAAGACATGACGTGGCATGATAGAGCAGAGGCGTCTTATGATTATATGCGTCATCCAATAGACTCTGTGCAGTGGCAGAACACGAAGGAAAGGTGGCCCGAGTTTGCAAGTGAAGCGCGTAATGTGTGGCTTGGCATCTCAACTGATGGGTTTAATCCTCGCGGCATCCAGTCTCCAAGTTATAGTTCTTTGGCCGGTTATCTTGGTAATGTATAATTTGCCACCATCACTATGTATGAAGGCTGAGTTTCAGATCATGTCGTTGTTGATACCAGGGCCTAAAGCACCGGGACAAGACATCTGTGTTTTTCTTCAAGTATTAATAGAGGACCTGCAACAACTTTGGGAGGGTGTTGATGCATATGATATGCGTTTAAAAGAGGCATTCAAGTTGAGAGCAATTCTTATGTGGGGTATTCATGATTTACCTGCATATGGAAATCTTCTGGATGTGTAGTTCATGGTTACAAAGCGTGTCTGGTTGTGCGAGATGACACGAAAGTAATTGGTTACCTCACCCGCAAGATTGTGTATAGAAATTTCCGAAGATTTCTGAAGACGAATCATCCTTTCAGGTCAGATACATGATGAAAATTTCCTTAGTTCTTTTTGATTATCTAACATGATGAAATGTCGCATGAATTTGATACTGCAATTACCTGCAAAGCGTATAACTAAGCATGGATTTATATTTTACTTTGGAATTTCTGGTTCATTTTTGATTTTAACATGTTCAATAATTTCCAAGAGAGTATAAATTAGTGTATCAGATTCAATTTCATGCCTACTATTCATACAAGTAGCGGGCTATAATTTTTACGAACTTCCATTGTGGTTCTAAAATAGCCATGATTCACTTCAGTAATGGTGTTAGAGTTAGTCTTGTGCATCTCCAATTTGACATTTTCAGTTCAGTTCTTCATTTTTTGTCAAGCTTTGTTTGGTCATATATGATCACTTCAGTTCTTAATTTTTGAATTTTTGAATTTTTGAATGTTCAATTGAAAAGGAATTACATTGGTATTGAGACTTTTAGTGTCCTCTTTTCAGGTCAGGCAAGTATATGGGACTCCAAACAAAAGAGAAGGGATTTGCACCGATTCGATTAACCTAGGACAAGAAGTAATGGCGAAGACCGGTCATGTTCAATATGTTTCTGGTAAGCTTTCCAAAGACGGTAAGAAGAGAAAGAGAGATTTTATGAAGTTGATTGCGATGATCTTGATTCACCAACTAAATCGTTTTACAAAAGGTCGAGGTCGCTTGATATTCCAACTTGGGTTGATAATGAATATCGTCATTGTATTGATGTAATGCATGTTGAGAAGAATGTTCTTGAACATCTTATAGATGCTTTTCTTGACTTAAAGAAGAAATCGAAAGATAGCGTGTGTGCTAGGAGAGATATGGAGGCTCGAATATTCGAGAGAGGTCAATGGATTATTGAAGATCCAAAGCGGTAAAGACATCGTACTGACGCTCCTTATATTTTGAGCAAGAAGGAGAGAAATGACTTTTTGAAGATATTGAAAGACATGAAGTTTCCAACTGGATTTTCCTCCAATCTTGGAAACAATGTCACTCTTCAACCTCCTGATCGCATTGTTTGAAGTCGCATGACTTTCATATGATTATGGAATATTTTTGCCGATTCGCTACAACATGCTTTCCCGCGCTACCCGGACCTTCGGAGGGCTATTCAACGAGATCGGTTTGTTCTTTAGAATACTCGCTCGAAAGTTACGATCAAAAGTGAACTTCAACAGGCCAAATACATGGTTGCCGAGGCATTGTGTATTCGGAAAAGTATTTTCCGCCTTCTTTTTCGTTATCGCATCCATCCTGGTGGTGCATCTTGTTGATGAAGCTCTAACTTGTGGACCAGTTAGATTCCGATGGATGTATCCATTTGAAAGGTAATTACTTTAAAGTATTTTGACACTGAAGCATGATGGTGTGCACTGAAACGAGACCAGGTCGTAATTTAAGCTAAAAATGATGGTGTCAAACTATTTTGTTCACATGTAGTTTGTGTTTTTTATGCGGGCGATGAAGCTTTACAAGAACATTCCAAGCAACAAGCGTTACGTGGAGGGTTCGATTAAAGAAAATCGACTTGTATACGAAGGTGTGGTGCATGCAATGGAGCATGTGGGAAACAACTCAAAGGATGGCAATCACAAAGCTACACGTGAAGCGTTCTTGGATGCCGATTCCGAGTACGATGATGAAGGCCCTCGGGGATATGGAGATAAGAAAGTGATTTTATCGATGTACAAATTATACGAGATAGTTAGATGGGTGATATTTCGTCGTGAAGTAGAAGGTCTTGCGATTACTACTCGTGAGTACCTTTTATATTTGATTCTTTATGAATATTTTCCTTTTGTAGTTTGTGATAACTATTCTTACATGTGAACTGGTTTGCCAGTGAATACTGTGATGAGATAATGGTTGATAAAAATGGGATAGAGAGCACGAGAAGCGAAGTACAACGACAAACAGATTTCATAAAATGGTTGTATAATAAGGTAATTATCTTTGAGATTTAGATGATTTTCATATTGTGCTAGTCGGTTTTCTTTGTTTTCTTTGTGGTGACAAGTTTTGTAATGTTTCGATTGGTGAAAGAGCGCAAAATGAACTCCAAATTGTGGCGTTATGTAAAAGGGCCTGTTGGAGCGAAGGAATATAACAAGTACGGGTCAATGGTCATATCTTTGCATCCAAATCCTATGAGCTAGAACATGATCGCGTCACACAAGATAGTGGCGTTTGCATGGAAGCAACTACAACATACAGGGCAAGTAGTAAAGACAAAAACCTTGTCGATGGTGTGACTAAGTGGTATGGTGTGGTTAAACAAATATTGGAGCTTGATTACACTGATTTTACAGAGGTGGTATTTTATTGCGACTGGGTGAAAGTTGAGAAGAAGAGTCGCGGGTGTAAAATGTGTCCTGATTCCAACTTGGTAATTGGTGAACTTGAATAATTTGAAGTTCAAATAGTTACTTTGATGAACTGCGATACTTGATTTTGAAGCTTCACAAGTGTTTTACTCGATGATTTGAAGGACCCTGAATGGTACATTTGTAATTCACTCTCAAGGAAGATTACGGACAAGCGAGATGACTTATTGAAGCCTGAATTTGGAGAATTCCAGTCGATATTTGAAGATGAACCTCATTTGAAATCCTTGCTAGTATCACGTCGTAGTTAAATGATGTGTGTTGTTGTCTCGATTTTGTTTTTTGGAGTCTGAAATGTTGTTTTGCTTTCTTTAACAGCGCGATCATGACTTGTTTGTATTTTGAACCTTGTTCGTTATGATAATTAGCTTGTGATTTGGCTTTCTTGCTTTCCGCTATTATTGTGATGTTTTAATGTCTACTATCATTATTAATTGACCATGTGTATGAATTACTAATACTTATATTTTGCGGAGTTAATGGCACAATCGCAAAGCACAACTAATGGTACGACATCACAAAGAAAATATGTCCAGCTCTTCTTCTTGGAAAGCCAAAGATTCTCCTTGACCTTGACATTGCTTTCGAGCTTTTGTGGGAGAGTATGCTCTAAATTCAAAACTAGGGCTGGAGAGCTAATCGAGAATTCATGTCCCGGTTAACCATCATGAGTGGAGGGTCGTGCCGGTTAATTTCAAAGATGATGTTTGGACAGCTTTGATGGTAAATTCTACTATTCTTGAATTGTTCACATTTGTATTTGTACTAATGATGTTATTTTCCTTGATGTTTATCCACGTAAACTCGTATCTCGGGATGAGTTTGAATTGCCTTTCGACCCCAAAGCATTGCCGCCCTGTTATAGAAAATGGATTTCCACCATTGTACCGGAGTTTTAAGTCTGACTTAAGGGATCTGGTCAGAGGAAAAAGGAAAAGATCCAAGAAGAGGCCTGCATTATCTGAGGATGGGTCTGTTGTACCGGAGGAAGAATCTGAAGTGCCCCAACGCCTTCAACTCACTCCGAACTCGGGAAGCCGCAAGAGATAAAGTTCAGTGGGATGAATCGAAATATTTGGCATGAGTTTGTTGACTATGAAAAGCAACCCGAGGTAATAGCAAAGAATATTGTCAATGCACAATCCGAGCACGATCCACGATCCGCCATACACTTGGGCGATGCTCTTATAATAACAAGAAATATAAACTGGTAACTCTACTCTCTGTTAACTGAATAACTAATGGTTTTAATAATAATAGAGGTTCAGTTTTAATATAATAAACCACTTTTCCAGGACGAGTCGGGCATTTTACGAGTACCTGAAGACACCACAGACAAGTGGTTGTGGGGACACCAACGTAAGGATGGGACTGTGCATCCTAGTGCGGAAGAGGCACATGTAAGTATACTTCAGAAATTGAAAAACGACACTTATTTCACTGCTGCATACTCTTAGCTAACCACCAAGTTTCTATTATGAAATTACGAAGAAAGTAATGGAAGCCAAAGAGAAGTATAAACAAGCGAGGAGCAAGTGGTGGCAAGAGTTGTTTGATTTGAGCCACTAGAAGATGTGTTTGGAGCAAATCGAAAAGATTGTATTCGTGGCCACTCTTCCCATACGTCCAAGAAGCGAGCTCGGATGGCGCGATCGCGTTTCAGCTCTTCAAAATAGAGACTCCCAAAAGGAGCAGAAACTCAACAAAATTGAAACTGATGTTAGTATTTTGGGTGGCCAACTCGGGTCGCTGAGCAGTAAAGTTGACGTAAGTGTTGAATTCTGACTTGCCGTGCAGTTCTCAATAAGTTTAGTACACCTTCAACTCTGTGATAGTTCTAATATGATCTTGTTGACAGGCGCTCTTACACTTACTGAAGCCTAATGTGTTTACACCAGCTACTTCATCCAATCCTCCTAGAAGAGTCACTTCTAGCCCAGAGAATGGGTCAAATACTCGTCATGTTGGTGGAAGTCAACGTGTCCTGGATAACGAGGAAATTGCTTCTGCTGGGGTAACATCTGGGCAAGTTGAGCTACTAAACAATAAAGGTGAAGTTGTTGCATTAGGAAGTATTCACCCGGGTGATGTCTTACATTGTCAAAAGTCAAGTGCCCGAGAAGAGGGTTTATGTCGAGGTAGTGTATGACCAAGCAGCAGCTCTTTGGGATCCCCTCAAGGAGATAGTTATTTCTTCTTAAAACGACTATCCTGCTTTGCTTTTGTAAAATGGAGCGAGGATAGGATGCAGCCTGTAAATAGTGAAACTTTTTAGGATTGGGTATTTTGACAAAGGGTATTTTGACAAACACAGCATCTCCTACAGACTTCCTTTTTTTTTGGGTATTTTGACACAAAGGAATATAGATAATAGCGAATCTTATAGGCTTTTTGTTTTTGGGTATACTGACTAGGAGATTGCTTAATATAACGGCGAATTCTCTGATTCTTTTTAGGTGTTTTTTTGCACAGTAGGAAGATTAGACGGACTATGCATCCGTCTACTCTGTCTTTATAGTTTTTTATGGTTTCTATGTTTGATGGAATTTATCATATATATATATATATATATATATATATTGTTTCTTGTTGTTCATTTTAATGTCAAACCTTTTTAACTCCGCCAATGCGATGCGTTCTTGGTCCCAAGCCCGGATAAAGGAAGAGGGAGAAGGTTAGTATATTCTGTTATATAATATGGAGTTGCTCTTTTCTTTTCTTTTCGGGTAATGGGTTTTCCTTGCACCATTTGGTACCAGTTGTTGACATTGATTCTCTATCATTCTTACTGGTATGGGTTCTCTACTTTTCACTGTTTTTCTATACATCGGGATGGTATTTCAAGTATGATGTGGTGATTATATCCATAGACCCATGAGAGCTGGTGTCTCCTATTTGTATTTGAGCTTCTCAATTTCTCCATAAAGATGTACTTGAAGACACAACCAATTTACGAGCTTTTTAGAAATCGGGAAACCGAGCAAGGTACACACGAGAGTTAAATGTTAGTCCAAACTGATTATGTCCACCGATCTCGGGAAAACCAATGTCTTCCCTTTGTCTTTGAGCTTCTCGTTTTGCCTAAAAGATGATGCCCAATTCATTTTATATGTATTCATATACATTGAAGATACCATATCTTTTTTATCTCTTTTACAGACTTTACCTTGATGCTTTAAGTGGCTCGGCAATAATTTACTTTTGTTGGAATTTTACGGTGAAGGCCCTTTATGTGAAAAACTTGCCTGAGAACACTACAATGAGCAATTTGAAGGAATTATTTAGACGTCATGGAGAGGTCACTAAAATCGTTTTGCCTCCTAGTAAAGGTAGGCAAAATTAGAAGGAATTTGGATTCATCCATTATGCTGAGAGATTAAGTGCATTGGAAGCTATAAAAGGGATAGAAAAATATGAAATTGATGGTAATAATACATAGTTAAAGATGTGCAGAATAAGCGGCCTGTTCAAGGCACATATATTTTTACGGTCTAAGTGCATTAAAAATGTGGCTAATGATGAATCTCGCAGTCGTTTCTTGGATGTTGCCCTTGCTAAACCTCCGAATGAGAAGAAATTTGATACAAATAATTCTTATAAGCTTCTGCCTTTGCTCTGCATACCTCCCATATCAGTATGGAGATCCATATGGTGTTGCTGCTGCATATGGTGGTGCATGCTTCTTTGCATATTGAAGGATTCTTTGTTCAATTCCATGCTAACCGGCTGATGTTCCTATCTCGATTTGTTTTTGAAAGGTATGCATTTGAATCCTCACCAATTCTATCGATTTGCTTGAGATAGATTCAAATTGAATTGATCTAAGTTAATATTTAGTAAATCGGGTCAAACTTGCATAAATAATGCCAATGAATAATCACGGTTTAGTTACTAACAAAGAGAACCACAAGTGCCGCACTTAGGACCTTTACGTATGCACGTGACAAAGATATTATTTTGAATTATTGACTTTTTTTATTCCGTTTTTTTCTTTCACTTTTATATACTTGACACTCTCAATCGCTCCTCGACAGAATGTTCACCTTGGAGGTCAGCCAAAGCCAGATGATATTATAATGACCAGCACCTGACCAACATTTTGAATATCATATGTCCATAAAGTGGGAAGCTTATTACTGAAGTACAGGATCTGTGCGGAGGTATTTATCCTCTAGTTTTACTTTTCAGATTTATTGTGTCCGTGGTAACCAAGATGAAAACTTGCATAAATCATGCCAATGAGTATCATAAAGCATTTGAATCTATCCTGAAGCAACATCCAACAACACTTGATCAACTATTCCTATCGATTTTATTTACCGAATTGATTTTTGTAGTTGATTAACCACTGAGCTTGCTCGATTCTATCAGAATCTCAAGGACTAAGGTTTTTGTTTATTCTACGCATCGTGTTTATTCTACGCATCGTGTTTTATTCTACGCATCGTGTTTTGTCTTCAAAGCTTAGTAATAATAATTCATAGCCGCTGGTGGTGGGATTGGGAGTGCACATTTGTTCTGGTGGTTATAACAAACTTGTTGCTCTTTGATACTTATACAGATGTGCTCAGTCGATGATGGCGATGCCGTCCCAGATTTTTTTTTATTTTTTACCTGGAATTATTGTCGGAATTTTTATTTTTTTTTTATCTGTAAACAGGTTTGCAACGTATATAAGTGTTGCTCAAATTCGAGTAATACGTTGCCTAAATTATTGTAACCGTTGCACAAATTAATGAATCCGTTGCTCAATAAACGTTGGTAATCATTTTGACCAACGTTTTTATACGTTGCACAACTTTATTTGACCAACGGATTTTGGCGTTGCACCATAATTTGCTACGCCATATTCCCAACAGATATTAGCGTTGGTGAAATTCATTGCAACGCGTATATCCGTCCCAAATTGGATGTTTTGGTGTAGTGTAGTCTGACGATGCAATTGGTGTGTGCACGTGTTTTTTTTATATAAAAAGAATAAAAAAATTACAAAAATAAAAAGAATCCAAAAATAGTATGTTCAAATAATAAAAAAAATTTAAAAATAAATCAGAATATTTTCAAAAATAAATATTTACAAAAGGCAACAAAAATAAAATCTTAGATACTTACCTGTTTGGCTGCTTATTCCACTTTCCACTTTTAATTTAAAGAAAAATCTGCACACCAAAAATACAAGAAAGATACCCAAAGACGTAAAATAGAAAAAAAAAAAAAAATACTAGTAAAAACTAAAAAAAAAAAAAACTAAAACCTAATCTATATACAGTCCCAGGCAGCGGCGCCAAAAACTGATGTAGTTTTACAAGTGGTAAGAAAGAAGGTTCGATTCTCGGACTTTTATGAAGATTGGTTTTAAGATTAATAAAGGAAATATTTTTAAGGAAAAACTATTTTTGTTGACCAAAGAGAGAGAGACTAGGGTTTTGGATTCCGCTACTTCTAACGGTTATAACAATTAATTTCTTTAATTTACTCTCGAAACTGCACAAGGCAATTTTGAACCCAATCTCATGCCTTGGAAAAATTATCATTAATAAAATATCAATTCGACTCAAGTCGATAATCTAAGGCCTAATTTTCCTTCGCTTATAAAAGATCGGTAGCTAAACTATCGTTTATGGGTAAAAATCGTTTCTGCCGATTTCGGTAAATTCGGTAGGTGAGTGAGAAAACTGGTTCAAACCCTAAACAAATGTGCTGCACGTGAGCACTTTATAGATTCGAGAGATCAATCTGTACAAGTCCGGCCTAAACCAAGAAATGGCCGTTCCAGGACTTGCTTCGGTCACAAAGTGGAGGAAAAGGGTTGATTTGGGGAGGAAGCAAAAAAGGTGTTGAGACCAGAATAATTCGGGAGAGTAGCGTCTCGACTTGTATCGAGAAAGTGGAAGCTTCGTAAGCTTGCAAGAGATGAAAGCTTTTTGGAGAGCTTGCAAAGTTGCCTTTTACGAGAGTGTAGTGTTTTTCTCTGACCGAGACTTGTTGTCCGGGTGGAAATAGGTAAGACCTATTTATACAAGTCGAGATTGAAACGTACCCTGGCCTCATGAAGGAAGAGAGTAAAGGGTGAAATAATGGGAGGAGGTGGTAACCGAAAGGTGTTTATGGGTGAAAACCTTTTCACCATTATTTCCTCATTTATTTGACAGCTTTATTCCTTTTCACGCTTTCTTAATATGAGCGTAGTGTACGCTGCAAGTCAGTGACCGCCAAACCAAAACACGGGAAAGCATCCCCGGTTTGTGTTGATATCTCGAGTGTTGGTAGCACCTTGAGTGCAAGTGGCGCTGCTAGTGGCGCGTGTGGCATGTGCCATTGGCATGTGCGGAATGCCCTTGTTGCGGGTTGTACTTCGAGCGCTAGTCGCAATGCCAGAGCTGCTAGTGGCGTGCGTGGCATGTGCCAATGGCATGTGCGGAATGCCCTTGTTGCGGGTTGTACTTCGAGCGCAAGTGGCAATGCCAGAGCTGCTAGTGGCGTGCGTGGCATGTGCCAATGGCATGTGCGGAATGCCTTGGTGGTAGGTTGTACGTTGAGTGTAAGTGGCAATGCGAAGCTGCTAGTGGCGTGCGTGGCATGTGACAATGGCATGTGCGGAATGCCTTGGTGGTAGGTTGTATGTTGAGTGTAAGTGGCAATGCCAGAGCTGCTAGTGGCGTGTGTGACATGTGCCAATGGCATGTGCGGAAATGCCTTGGTGGTAGGTTGCATGGTTTGCAAATTAGGCTACCAGCGTGGGTTTTGGCATGTGCCAATGGCATGCGTGGCCGTTAGGGCCGTGGCCTTGGTAGGAAAAGCTACCAAATGAGCATGTTGGCATGTGCCAATGGCATGCGTGGTTTATTAGGGCCGTGGCCTTGGTAGGAAAAGCTACCAGTGAGCATGTTGGCATGTGCCAATGGCATGCGTGGCCGTTAGGGCCGTGGCCTTGGTAGAAAAGCTACCCGGCCGAGCATGTTGGCATGTGCCAATGGCATGCGTGGCCGTTAGGTCCGTGGCCTTGGTAGGAAAAGCTACCAATGAGCATGTTGGCATGTGCCAATGGCATGCGTGGCCGTTAGGGCCGTGGCCTTGGTAGGAAAAGCTACCAGCGAGCATGTTGGCATGTGACAATGGCATGCGTGGCCGTTAGGGCCGTGGCCTTGGTAGGAAAAGCTACCGGCCGAGCATGTTGGCATGTGCCAATGGCATGCGTGGCCGTTAGGTCCGTGGCCTTGGTAGGAAAAGCTACCCGGCCGAGCATGTTGGCATGTGCCAATGGCATGCGTGGCCGTTAGGGTCGTGGCCTTGGTAGGAAAAGCTACCAAATGAGCATGTTGGCATGTGCCAATGGCATGCGTGGTCGTTAGGGCCGTGGCCTTGGTAGGAAAAGCTACCAGCGAGCATGTTGGCATGTGCCAATGGCATGCGTGGCCGTTAGGGCCGTGGCCTTTGTAGGAAAAGCTACCAGCTATGCGTGTTGGCATGGCGCAGCTAGCTCGGGCTAAATGTGGGTGGCATGATTTTCCATTGGCACGGAGGGGGATTAGGGTTTTGTTCGTTGTAACTCTAATTTCAAAAAATACCCCCCATTAAATACTGACTACATTCCTTAAATGTCCTAATAAATGTGTCACTGGTGACATTAGGTTATTTTAGGGTTTTACGAGTTTACCCTTTGTTTAAAAACCACTGTCAACATTAAGTTCCTGCTTTAGCTCGGAACGGGGGCTTTGTTGCGAGGTAAGCATAAGATGGTGACAAACTATCAACAGCAAACCGTAAAGAGAATTGAGGAGGCTCGTCTGACTTTTTATAAATAGAATTTGGAATCCTTGCCCTGGCAGTTTTGCACAAATCAGGAGGCCGGCGCAATTGGGAAGTTGAGCGTGCTAGCTGGCGTGACTTGATGGGATCGGTGCGGACAAGGAGGGAGTAGGCGTTTCTACAGATAGAAAAGTTTCCTTATTTTGCCTTTCCTTCACGCGCAGCTTCAATTAGGGCATTGTCCATGCCAAAAAATCTGGAAGCGTTATGTCCCTCATTGCTTCCTATCCTTTTTTAAGGTTCTGTATTCAAACCCAATGCAACTGCATCATCTCCCTCGTTTGAGAAAAGGTTTTTCTTGTTGAATTTCTCTATTTGTCATGTCACGCAGATTCGAATCATCTTCTAACCAGTCAGGTTCTCCGGATGAAGGCGCGAGGTCTGACTCTTGCATGAGTATCCCAACAAAGGTTATTCGGGTTAAGAAAATCATACCGGTATGTTTTCTTCTTCTTTGGCGGACTGACGTACACTTTAACGCTTGTTATATAAATGGAAAATTTCCCTTTTGTGCAGAGATATCCGTTGGAGCATGCGTCATTTGTTATCGACGAGGATGACCTAGTCGTTCCCCTTCCTTCAAATCCGACCTTGTTGACTCTTTGCCAGACTTGGAGGACGTTGATTTAGGGCTCTCTTGTCATGAATACCCTTACTGCGAGGTTTGTCGTTTGGGACTCGTATGAGGTGTCTCTCCTCCAATTATCGGAATGTTGGCGGTTTCTGGTGCGGAAAGAATTCGTGGCCCTTTATACGAGGATATGGAAGACATACGGCCATATTGCTACTAGGAGCGTAGTGAAGTCTTTGTTCGTCCGCTTTGGTTTCCGTAGTGGCTGTCTTTTGCCAATGATTGAGATTGAGAATGTGTCCATCCGTGCTGCTGCGGAGTCAGCCATTCAAAAGTGGGAGAATATGGTGTCCACCTGTGAATCCTTGGAGTTTAACATTAGCTGGTTGCGGCATCGCCTCAATATTGTGAAGGTCGACAGAGCTGGTATTCTTGCTGGTGTGATTCCTGCCATGCTGGAAGAGGAGGAAGTTTTGGCCCTGGAGTCTCGGAGGATTGAAGAGTTAACTCGAGACTTGAAGAGTAGGACTGAAATATATCATGGTCGATTGAAGATGATATTTTGTATGGATTATAATTTAGTAGATGGGCTTTTCTGATTTGCATCATGAGATTTAAAGGCTTTTTTTTTTTTTTTTTTTTTTTGAAGAAATAAAGAGATTCTGTTAATCTGTTGGATTGTATTGAAATTCGATAATTGGTAAGAAAGAAACACTTTTGATATAGCATGTTGCAGGGAAGTGATTAGGCGTAGTATGCCTTAAGCCACTTTAGTTGATGACCGCCTCTAGCTTTCCCCCATCTTCTTTGATAATCTTGTAGTAACCACTTGTTATATGCTTTAGTGATTATGTACGACCCTTCCCATTTGGGAGAAAACTTGGTGCTGATGCATCTTCTTTGGATGTGTTTGGCGGTTTTTAGCACCGCATCTCCTTCCTTGAAAACCCCGGGTTTTACATGGTTGTTATACGCCCGGAAATCCACATTTCGTATGCTTGTGCATGTTCCTGCCCGGGATCTTTCGGAGTCCATAGTATCTAGTTCCGCATTCGGCATTGAGTGATTGGCTTCATTCCTTTGGGGTCCGCTTGTGCGGCAATTACAGCGGACGGGATCTTGATTTCTCTTTGGGAGGATCGCGTCGTGCCGTAGACGAGGGAGTAAGGAGACATGCCGGTGGAGCTTCTAGGAGATGTTCTCAGACGCCTGAGAGCCATTGGCAATTGCTCGTGCCATATTCTCGGGGATTGTCGTGTATCTTTGTTCGGCTTAGGATTCGGATCGAGTCTTGTTGGTACTTTGGCTTGCCCATTTCCGGGATAATAGACGGTAGAGAAGACTTGTTTGATTCCGTACCTCTCAAGTAGTTCTTATACTTGCTTGTTAGCAAAAGGCGTGTCGTTGTCGGTGATGACGTGTTTAGGTACGCCAAAGCGGCAAATGATGTGCTCCTTGATGAATGCCGCGATTGTGGCTCCAGTGGTTCCTTTCAAGTGGAGACAGCTTCAACCCACTTGGTAAAGTACTCGGTCGCGGTTATTATGTACTCATGCTTTGTTTTGAGGACGGTGGGTTGATCTTCCCAATGATGTCGAGTCCCAGCTATAAAAGGGCCACGGGCTACTTATCGCGTGCAAGGGTGTTGGAGGCGCGTGGATGAGGTTTCCGTGAATCGGCATTCTCGGCATTTACGAAAGAAAGTAGCCGCGTCGTCTTCCATGGTCGGACAGTAGTACCTCTAGTGTATCTGCGGGGAATAGTTTCTGTTTCCCTTGGTGTTCGCCTTCGTGCATTTCTCTTAACATAACGGGATTTGTCGTACGCTCAAACACCTTAGTAGACTTCCTCGAAACTCTTGCGATATAAAACCCCATCATGGAACACGAATCTTTTGGACTTTTGTTTTAGCTTGGACGCATCCTCTTTGTTAGTAGGAAGAATGCCATCGCGAAGGAAAACGATGTACGGCTCCGCTTGATCCCAGTGTGACTGATGTTGAGGACTTACATCGACATGGGGGCGCCGGCAATTTGGACACGCTTTCGGAGTAATCGGGATTGGGTTTCCATCTCCGGCCAATAGTACCCAAGTCGTTGTAAACGACGGTAGAGGGTTACTACGATGTTATTCCACGAGACTTCGGTATGAACATGTTCAAGTCTTTGTTGTGCTTCCTCTTTCCGAGACACCTTAACGAGAGATCATGCTGGATTTGATGATACGAGAACACCTTGAAGCATAAAGAAATTTCGCAAAGTCTTGAGGTCGACCTTCCCTTGGAAAAGTGAGTTGTTGAGTTCTTGAATGATAAGAGTTCTCCAGTCATCGTCTTCGGCTTTCTCAGGTTTTGAAAGCCACGTTGAAGCTATTAGCTATGGTTCGCCGTTTACTGTCAGGGTTTCCTCAGCTCCTTCGAACTGTAGCTTTGATGCTAGTGTAGCTAAGCAGTCGGCATGCTTGTTGCTGCTACGGCTGACATGTGTGATGGTTGCTTCGGCGAAATAATTTAGTAGTTTTGTGCTTGACCTTTGTATGGTACCAGCGTCAGTTCTTTCAATGCATAGATCCCGTTTACCTGGTTGATGAGTAATTTGGAATCTCCTCTTATCTCCAAACGCGTGGCCCCGACTTGTTTAGCTAGTGATAGTCCAATGAGGAAGGCTTCGTATTCAGCTGAGTTATTGGTGCATGGAAAGTCTAGCTTGAAAGAGTGCGAGAAGACTTCTCCAGCAGGAGATACTAGTACAACACCCGCTCCTCCGGTATTAGTGTTGGGGGTGGAAGAGCCGTCGAAGAACAGCAGACCATGTTTCTTCTTTGACTAAAAAGATATCCGGAAGGTCTCCGGGAGATCTTTCGTAACTTTGCGGTATTTTCTCCTGGGAATGCTGCTAACAGGTCTGTAAATGTATTGTCCTTTTATGGCCCTTGGGAAACGCACGTTATGTCGAACTCGACAGGTGCGCGGGAGCCATTTAGCCGGCCTCCCTATCAGGGCAGGTTTCGAGAGGAGAAACTTTCTGAGGTCTCGATTTGGATACTAACACTACCTTATTGGAGATGAGGTAGTGCCCGAACTGGATGGAATAAATCGAGTGCTAAACACGCCTTTTCCGCCTTGGGGTATACGAGTTCGGCGTCTCTCAACGTTCGGCGAAGTAGTATATGGGATATTCTATTCCTTTGTCGTCCTCTTATGCGAGGAGAGCTCCGATGGCAGTATCGCTAAAGGCTGTGTAGAGACATAGTGGTTTCCCTTGCATAAGAGGCTTCATGACGGTTGGGGAGGACAGTATTTGCTGGATCTTCTGGTACGCTTTTTGCTGAGACGTAGTCCATGTGAAATTCACTCCTTTTTTTAGCAGAGGGGTAAACGTAGTGGTGAGCTGTGCCAGCCCCGGTATGAAGCGACGAATGTAGTTTACCTTTCCCATGAAACTCTGGAGCTCCTTTACGGTTCGTGGTGGCGGCATCGTGAGGATAGCTTGCGTTTTGACTGGATCAACTTTTATTACTTGGAATCCGGGTATCACTTGGAATGGCGTTACTTGGAATGGCGTTACTTGGAATGACGAATGGCGTTACTTGGAATGGCAAGAATTTCCCCGAAGAGACACCAAAGGCGCATTTCAAAGGATTCATCTTCAACTTGTATTCGCGGCATCTTTCGAACACTTGTCGCAGCGTTTCTGGATGGTCCGCTCGAGTCTTCGATTTAACCACCACATCATCTACGTAATCTTCGACTTGCTTGTGCATCATATCGTGGAAGATGGTAGTCATGGCGCGTTGGTAAGTAGCGCCAGCATTCTTCAGACTGAAAGGCATTACGGTATAATATAAGTTTCCGAGAGGGGTTCGGAAAGCAGTCTTACTCGCGTCGTGCTCATACATCTTTATCTGGTTGTAGCCGCTATATCCATCCATGAAAAAGAACATACCATGTCCACTGGTAGGATCTACCAGCATGTCGATGTTAGGTAGAGGGAAATCGTCTTTAGGGCAGCACTTGTTCAAATCTCTGAAATCGACACAACGTTTGATCTGACCATTCTTCTTTTTAACGGGAACGATATTAGCCAACCAAGTAGGATGGTGAATAGGTTTGACAAAACCAGCGGCTAGTAATTTCTGGACCTCCGCCTTGATTTGTTCTTCTACGTCGTGTCTGAATTGTCTGGGAGGCTGCTTGACTGGTTTGGATCCGGGTATCACGTGCAGATGGTGGGTGACCAGTTTTCCATCCAAGCCAGGCATTTCTTCGTAAGTCCATGCGAAGACGTCCTGGTATTCTTTGAGTAGGTCGACTAGCTTTGAGCGTTCCGCAGGATGTAGAGTTGAACTGATCAGAATGGGTCGCGTAAATTCCTCATTCCCTATATTGACAGTTTCGAGTTCGTCGGTGGTTAAGTCGGTCCCATCTTGCGGCTTCGGGGGCGTCCGGAACTTCCTCCCCGGTTATTGTGAAAACATTCTTTCGGGCGGAGAGATCGGGTCATGGTCTCCCCTGCTAATTGCTAACAGCGTTGATAATGTGTGAGTTTTCCCTTTTTGCTTCGTCCTACGGTAAGGGTGCACTCTCGCTTAGTGCGGGCATGGGTTACGCCCGGTGGCGGGACACTACAAGAAAAGTGGTGTATTGCAACACGTCATTCATGTGGCAAGAACCCATATTTCGTGTGGCTATATCCTTTTGCCACATAAAAATATTTTGCCACACCTGTGGCAACAACCTGGGTGGCAAGAAGTAATTGCTACACCTTTAGTGTACTGTAGCAATAGCTTGGTTTTTTGCCACACCAAACAGTGAGGCAATAGCATGAGGCAAAAAGGTATTTTCTAATTATTATTTTATTTTTTTTCTAATTTTAATTTCTTTTTTTTCTTAGTATTTTTTGCCACACCAACTGGTAAGTGAGGCAATAAGTTGAGGCAACAATTTTTTTTTATTCAATATTAATTTCATTTTTATTCTAAATTTATTTAGCCACACCGTTCTCGTAGCTAAAATCCCAATTTAAGTGTAGCAAGACACTCTATTTCAACAGCTTGCATGTTGTTAAAGCACGTTTGCAGATTTACAGACCATACACGGTGATAGAAAAAACATTAAAGCCATAATAAAATTTGAATCAAAAACAAAGAACTTAAATTTCATTAAAAAAAATATTTGTTACAAGGTATAGTGAATCCCACTTCACCATAAGGAAAGAAACAAATTATTTTACAGATCCTCCGATTTTAGTATCAACCCAACTCGAAAGTAGACTTGGCATGTCCTTGTTAAATCAACACTCTCAAACGGGCTAGGAAACCAATCCCAGATGTCCATTCCTAGGCCACGTGAACCTGCTAAACAAATCAGAACAAAGATGTCCGTTCCTAGGCCACGTGAACCTGCCAAACAAATCAGAACAAAGACTGCCAAGCAAAAGGAATATCAATATGTAAAGAATTACCATGTCTAATGGAAGCTTGAATGGGTCAATTGATATTAATCATAACAAATTGGATAAAAGGAGCTCTCCGATTTTATTTACTGCCAACAAAAGGTATAAATATTAAGAACTAGAAGAATTCAGCACCAATAATACCATGGTTCAAATTAACAAGAAAACCATCTTGGAAATAGAAACCTTGTTCTGCCTATAACCATCTTAATGAAATCTTATTTTTTATGAAGAAAATAAAACAGTGCAATCCTGGACTCTAAGAGAAATATCATACTAACATGGAAGAGTTAGTATCACCTCGAACCTTTCTCTCCTCAAGGACATCAGTTGCTTAGAGGGAAATGTAAGCATTTTGTACCGTATTGAACAAAAATACATCTAAACACAGCAGTATTGAACAAACAGTTTAATATTTTACCAGTAGATAAGGAATTGGAATGCTGGCCTTGCTCTTATTTTGTTGATTTTCCATCCTGTATAAAACAACAAAGTTTCCTCTATAAGCTCACTGACTATTCACAAGAAAGCTAGACAACCACAAAACAAAACTTGGTACAACAACATATTCATATGGATGTAGAATTAGAAGTAGAACAACAAACAAAACCAAAATACGAAAACAAAATTTCAAAAAGAAACTAAAATCTAAGTGAATCCAATCTAATGGAAGGAGTACTGGTAGTTCATGATCAAACTTCATTTGCTACACCCACAAGAGCTTCTACGGACCAAATTAAGTTGTTAAGTTTTTCTTCTCCACACGTCCTGGAGAGTTAACACCCCCACTGGCTAAAGCCAATCAGCCCATGTGAAACAAGTCCCCAGTGAGATTTTATGGGAACATATGTGTATAATCAATTAAACATTCTCCCGTTGCTTAAGATTTTCAAGTAATAGGTGTATGTATAGTTAAATGTATATCCAAAAGGAAGTACTCACTGATCACACCGGAAAACTAATAACGACAACAGATTGGAAATATAAAGATCTTGACATTTTTGGCATGAAGAATAGTGGAATGAGAGGCACTGCCACTAGCCACTAGGTATTTATCAATAATTCAAAACATAATACAAACTGTAATTTAAGAAGGAATTGCACCCTGAGAAAACACAAACCGACACACAAAGATAAACTACCCAAATACAAACAGAACTATCAGAAGCCCAATGATTTGGACTTAAGTATCTCCTACTGCAATTCAACAACTATTATAACATAAGATCATGAAATCAATTGTGTATCACCAATATCAAACATAACAACCCCACATCAACTTCTAAATTTCAAACCAAATCATACAGCAGAAGAACAACTCACGAATGCAAAACCATATGTATCAATAAAACAAGAATAAGATTCAATGGCCCCAACAATCAAACATGAGAACCAAATACAGAAGAAAAAAAAATCTTGCCAAAACCACAGAAACTCTAAAAGAAAAGAAAAATAATATGGATTGAGACTTACTCTTCTTCAAATTCATCTTCAGAAATAAAAATACCTACAAGAATAAGAAAATAAGAACATCAAAAATCCAAATTAATGAAACACCGTTTGGAATTGAAATTTCAGAGAGAGAGAGGGGTGAAAAAAGGATCTCCTATGAGTCTTTTGGAGAGTGACAAGAAAACCGCGCTATAATCCGAAGTGTTGTATAGATCTGTAGACAAAACTTATGGAAGAAAATTTAGAGAATAAGTTACGAAGATCCATGGAGTGATAGGACTAATAACTGAGAAATGGTAAACTAGGGTTTAAACCTTTTCATGTCTGATAGAGAATGAAAGATTTCAAGTCGCTCTGCGTGTGATTTGTACAGGTTTGAGTGAACTAGTTTTTGATTAATTTCGAGCAAACTATGGTATTTTGTTGCAGAGAGAAAAACTGAAGGTGAAAGAGAGTTTGAGATATTTGTTCCATGTAGAGAGAAAAAACTCAAAGAGTTTGAGAAAAACTGGAAGTCTAAAAGTTTGATTCGATCCGAAAATATTGGGCTGAGTAGGCGAACTTTGTGGGCTTTCGGTGGAAATGCGCTTGGATTAACTTTTTTACGTTTCTTTACTGATTTACAATAAAACAAAAAAAAAAAAACTAAACTAAAACAGAAAATTTTTAAAAATAATTAATAAGGCAAAAGTGTATATAATTTCTTAATAATTAAATTATTTATACCTGTTGCCACATTTATGTGGCAATAACTGAAGCTATTGCGGCATCATTGAATGGAATGAGGCAAAAACTTATCTTTTGCCTCAACTGTTTATAGGTGTGGCTAAAAGTCTTACTTATTGCCACACCTAGTATGCAGTGAGGCTAAAACTCGCCTATTGCCACGTAATTTAAAGATGTGTGGCAATGTAATGTGGCAATAGACCCAATTTCTTGTAGTGGGAGACCGGCGGGTCTTCCTTCTGAGGAGATGGTGGAAGGGCGGTCTCCTCTGCGGGGTATCTCCAGTTTGTCGCTATCTCTGAGCGATGTCCATTTTGGTAGCAGAAAACTGTGAATCTTGGTCGCCACGCCTTTGAACCCTCCTTCGGCCCATGTGCTTCTACGCAGTAGACTGGTGCATAGGGGGACAGTGACGCGGGAATGCGGACAACTTCTCCGTTTAATACTGTTTTCAGGCATTGGTGGTATGTTGAAGGGACGATTTTGAGATTGTGTAGCCACGGCCTTCCGAGTATCATGTGGTAGTCTGGTTCTTTTTCAATCACTTCAAACTTCACGCTTGATTGGATTGGCCCTACTGCCAGCTCCAAGTTGATGTAGCTGTATGTGCTAGTTTGGTTGCCTTCGAAATCTATCATCGTAGTGGGTTGTCGTACGATCTCGTTAGGTCGCACCCTGGCAGCTTTAAGTGTCTTGAGAGTGATGACGTTGGAAGATGCACCCATGTCAATGAGCGCTCTTCGAAACTCTATGTTCTTGACGAGAGCCGTAACATGCAAGGCCCGGTTGTGACCGTCTTCTACCATCATGTTGTCATCGGTGAAAACAATATTGTTGGCGGATCTTCCGGGGATCCTTGGAGTCCCCGTGGGTGCAGGAACTAGTGATGTGTTCAGTGCTATTCGGTTGATAGCAAAGAATGTTTTTATTCGCTGGTCCTTGGAGAGGTGCAGCAATTCACATAAGTTTTCTACCAACATGGTCGCCTCCTGGTCCGCTGGCTTCCAGTCAGTGACGAAACCGTTGATTTGAGAATGCTCATTCGGGATGTTAGTACCCTACTCTTGATCTCTTGTGGAACATGAATCACTTAGCCCCGATGTTAGATTGATGAGGAAGTCGAGTATGCTGTTAATCGCATCCTTCATTGGGTCCATGTTTTTGGCGTAGATCTCCTGAGCACGCATTAGGTCAACCAGTCTTGGGACCTCTTCATTGGTCGTATTGCTTCCAGAAATTGAGGAGTTATCATGACCTTGAGCGGGATCAATGTTTGTGGAGATCGCCATGATAACCGACCATGCTTGCGCGAAATTTGAGGACGGAAGCTAGAATTTGATATTGTAACCGAAAGATCAATCCTCCCGCTGTGGTCGCCAATTGTTTATGGGTAAAAATTGTTTCGGCCGATTTCGGTAAATTCGGTAGGTGAGTGAGAAAATGGTTCAAACCCTAAACAAATGTGCTGCACGTGAGCACTTTATAGATTCAAGAGATCAATCTGTACAAGTCCGGCCTAAACCAAGAAATGGACGTTCCAGACTTGCTTCGGTCACAAAGTGGAGGAGAAGGGTTGATTTGGGGAGGGAAGCAAAGAAAGGTCTTGAGACCAGAATAATTCTGGGAGAGTACCGTCTCGACTTGTATCAGAAAGTGGAAGCTTCGTAAGCTTGCAAGAGATGAAAGCTTTTTGGAGAGCTTGTAAAGTTGCCTTTTACGAGAGTGTAGTGTTTTCTCCGACCGAGACTTGTTGTACGGTGGAAATAGGTAAGACCTATTTATACAAGTCGAGATTGAAACGTACCCTGGCCTCATGAAGGAAGAGAGTAAAGGGTAAAATAATGGGAGGAGGTGGTAACCGCAAGGTGTTTATGGGTGAAAACGTTTTCACCATTATTTCCTCATTTATTTGACCGCTTTATTCCTTTTCACGCTTTCTTAATATGAGCGTAGTGTACGCTGCAAGCTGTGACCGCCAAACCAAAACCCTGGAAAGCATCCCCCAGTTTGTGTTGATATCTCGAGTGTTGGTTGCACCTTGAGTGCAAGTGGCGCTGCTAGTGGCGCGTGTGGCATGTGCGGAATGCCCTTGTTGCGGGTTGTACTTCGAGCGCAAGTGGCAATGCAAGAGCTGCTAGTGGCGTGCGTGGCATGTGCCAATGGCATGTGCGGAATGCCTTGGTGGTAGGTTGTACGTTGAGTGTAAGTGGCAATGCCAGAGCTGCTAGTGGCGTGCGTGGCATGTGCCAATGGCATGTGCGGAATGCCTTGGTGGTAGGTTGTATGTTGAGTGTAAGTGGCAATGCCAGAGCTGCTAGTGGCGTGTGAGGCATGTGCCAATGGCATGTGCGGAAATGCCTTGGTGGTAGGTTGCATGGTTTGCAAATTAGGCTACCAGCGTGGGTTTTGGCATGTGCCAATGGCATGCGTGGCCGTTAGGGCCGTGGCCTTGGTAGGAAAAGCTACCAGCGAGCATGTTGGCATGTGCCAATGGCATGCGTGGCCGTTAGGCCGTGGCCTTGGTAAGAAAAGCTACCAGCGAGCAAGTTGGCATGTGCCAATGGCATGCGTGTCCGTTAGGGCCGTGGCCTTGGTAGGAAAAGCTACCAGCGAGCATGTTGGCATGTGCCAATGGCATGCGTGGCCGTTAGGGCCGTGGACTTGGTAGGAAAAGCTACCAGCGAGCATGTGGTAGGCTTTAGAAGTGGTTTGTTTTTGCCTACATGTTAAACCGCAAGTGCACGGTGTCTAGTTTGTAAGACAGGGCAAATACGGGTCAAACCACAGAGACTTGTGGTGCTGAGAATTGATCTAAAGTCTTACTACTTACTGATTTCAGGTGAATGTAACACAAAGATGGGTTTGTTGTGTGTCGAAGCGATCGAGATTGGAATGGTGACTCTAAACTAAGGTAAGAAATAAGTTGTAACTAATTGGAAGCTACCAGGGTGATTGTTTCCACCACATGTTCTTATGCTAAGGTAATGCAACCTAAGTTATGTTCTTGAGCTTTCCCATGAAAGTCTAAAAGGGATGTTTGTTGAATGATTTTGATAATTAACCCCTAGTATGAGCTGTCTTGTCAGACATAAACTCATCACAAGTTCATTAGCTTCCTCAATCACTTACTAATCCTAGCATAATGTAATTCGAGATAAAAACATAACCAAGGATAAACATTCTTGACAATAGAATCGGGGTTTCATTAACACCCTGGAAAATTACTTAGAACATAACTAAAACACAAATTAAACTACTATGGTGCTCCGGCTCAACTTGGGCATAAGTTTTCACATCCTCTACTTACTTCTATTTATACATGCATCAACAAACAAAACCCTAATTCATTTCAAACATAAATTAAACACAAACCCATGCTTCAATCGCCTCGAATCATTGGTCGCCTCGCTTGTGCGGCTCGAGAACTCCATACTCGATTTTCTTCCACTGTGAAACCCTAACCCTAACCTAATTCTTTCTATCTCTCTCTTAGCTCCTAGGGAAGAAGCTAAGAAAGGGCTAGAGAGAAACTAGGAGGGGATGGCGGAGATGCTGCTGCTGTTGTTGGCTGGTGCGGCTGTGGCAGGAGATGGTGGTGGTGAGGGTTCAGGTATGGTCGGGGAAGAGAGGAATGGGTTTTGCAGAGGTATGGGGGAAGAAGAAAGATAATATGGAAGAGAAAATGGGGGATTTGGTCGAGAGGGTATAGGGTTAGGTGGTTTTGCTGTGGAGCGGAAGCATCGAGGTTTGATGAGGAAGGCGAAGCGACCGTTGGATCTGAGGGAACTGATGCGTGGTTGATGGATGGGCTGTAGGAGATCTTGATGTTGGGCGAGTGCATCAAAGAACGATGTGTAGGGAGGAGCGACCATCGGATGCAGCGGTAATCCGATGCGTGTGTGATGCGATCGTAGGATGAATATCTAACGGCTCGGAATGGACGGGCTCGGATCCGGGTCACGGGTAGCTCAAGCCCATGTCTTGTAAGTTGGGTTGCAACTGATTCGCGCGCGGGCTTTGGCTTTCTGCTCTATAGACGCTCGACTCCACTTCTTTGCTCTTTTGGCTCCTCAATTTCTCCGAGCTTTATTTACTACCTAAAAACACAAAATTAATTAATACAAATATTTATTCTTGAAAACAAAGAAAACACTGAGAATGCGGGATAATATCTCGATTTACGGGAGCACAAAAGATGAGTAAAATGCCAATAAAAGGTGTATAAATATGCAATATTTGGCACTCATCAAATACCCCCAAACCCGAATTTTACTTGTCCTCAAGTGAAACAAATTAAGAAATCCTAACTATACCCCGTGCGAGTCTCTCGAATGCATTTAGCGTATGCACTAAGCCTTTAAACCCCTAGGTGTCCCTAGTGGACGAGTTGTAGTCTCGTGAGGGTTTACCAGGAGGTGTACCCACAAAACCTTCTCCAACTTCAGAGTGTAAAAAGAGTCTCGAAGCCTCCAAGAAGCTATGAGGACATAGAGTTTCGCATGCTAGTAACACGAAGTTAGAACTATCAAAGAACGCATTCTCATCCTTAAGTCTTTGAGCGAGAAGTAACCATACCATATGAAAGAATTCGGATTCGATTGTGATCATAAGCCTCGACTTCGCCTCACTAATAGGGTTTTATGATAATTGCACTCAAAAAGATCGCTTTTTAGTCTCTCATGTGTGCGGCGACGGGGAATAAAGAGAGAAATCCCGCACACGTTGTAGGTAAGAAGGATAACCTTCCGAAATAATTTTGGAGACTCCACAGAAGTGTGGACAAAAAGAATCTTTTCTGATGATCTCTAAGAAAGGAAATCAACCATTAGCAAGGGTGGGAGTACTCACTTACCTTCTCACCCGATCGGCAATTAACATCATTCTCTCATAGGACCCATAGAAACGTCTTCAATCTTCGGTCTTCGGTCTTCGGTCTTCAATAGCTGATGATGAACTTCTAAACTTCACAAAACTTGACAATTTATAACTTTTCTACTCAATTTCCTTGTTGTTTGGATTTTTCTTCTTGAATTCTTCTTTACCATGGTGGTATCAAAACTAAGAAAATAAACTACAATATTTTTTTGATTTTTGTTTTTTTTTGATTTTTTTTTTATTATTTTTTTTTTATTTTTTTTGAATTAAAACAAGTGAAAATAAAAATAATGAAACAACTAACTCCATGGACAAAGGACTTTATCACTCAATTTTTTTTTCACAACTTATATTGTCTTAATTTCACAAATTTCATTAATTCTCATCCTATTTTTCTTTGTTGTATGTAACCTTGGACTATCTCAACTTTTTCCTTCAAATATTCTGATGTTGCTCCGCTTGCTGACGATGATGTGTTTCTATGGGTCTGATGATTGAGAGAGAGAGTGATGCTAACTGCAAATCGATATTTAGAAGGAGTTTTCATCTTTAGACGTCACCCTCATGATTGACAAAAATAGCACTCAAGAGATCAAAAGTAGTCTTTGAAAATGGTGCGAAGTTGGTTAGCTCACCATTCCTACCCGGAATTGACGTACGGTGACACACACTCTAATGACTTTTCTAGAAAGTTGCAAAAAATGAAGGTTGGTGCCTCACTTGATGTAAAATGGGTAGTCTCCACTATGGGTGATCACAATTCTACCACTGAATATCTAAACAAACACCTAATTCGCCCTCCCGGTATGGTTAAATCCAACTTTAACGCTCTAGTCAACTAAGAAACCCGATTGTGTTCTCCAGTACTTCCAAGTTTTGTTATTTCGGTCAGACTCTCTATGTAAACATAGCTAGAAGCATGCTAGTGACTCTAAAATCTCTAAGAGTTGGAGGTTTTTATGCAAATTTTTGAATTTTTAGATTTTTTTTTTTTTTTTTTTGAAAATAAAAGATTAAAAAGACTAAAAACTCTATATGCAAATGCACCCCCAAACCTAAATCAAACATTGTCCTCAATGTGTCAACAGATGATAAAATTTTAAACAGTCACATACCATGAGAACTATGCTGATAAGAGAAAAGGGAAGAGATTACCGGATGTCGGCGGGAGCACGGTTAGATCTTCATTAGTCAAGGCTAGAATCCAACATTCTCAGTGGAGAACATATCGGATTAGCACAATATATGCATAAGAAGACTCAACCGAATCAAGAAAAGAAAATTTAACAAGTCCTACTGGATTATATACAATGAAAATTCACCATATACCAACAATCTAAAGAGTTGAGGATCAACCCAAAAGACAATATGTACATACATCAACAGCCTTACACAAATATAACATGAGAGTGCAAGTAAGGCTGCATATGGGGATGATTTTCCCCCAAACCTAAACTTGTAAACAGGTGTGTTTTTGAGAACAAAATCTTGCAATTTTAAAGGTACATCATGCAAAAGGTCTAACTCAAAATGAGTTTTGCTAAGAACAGGCAGATATACACATTCCAACTGTGGTTCCCTAAAGATGTTATACTTTGATGCAAAGTAGTCCAAGAGGACTTGGGAAGCACAAAGCTCTAGGCCTAAATTAGGCATTTTCAGAAAAGTTGGTTTTGCAATTTTGTTACAAACTACACCTAGGTTTGGTGGAGGAGTTTCAATTTGTGGCTTAGGAGAGAAATTAGGTACATCTAAGTTGTTTTCATTCATAAGATCATTTGCACCATCATATACTTTCCTAAGGTCAGAAGAAGGTAAATCATGCTCACCAGCATAGAACAATTCATCAATCTCCATGTCATACGTACTCATCAGAGGAGGCAACATGTTGTGACATGGGCAGGGAATTAGACACAAAAATAATATCATTATCCATAAGAACACTAGTGTCAACAGAAGATTCATCCTTTCTTAAGTCACAAACAAGTTGTGTAGCATGCTCACTTTCACTGAAGAATTTCACAAACCCAAGCTTAGAGTTAACATCACATGTATGAATATTAGAAGAGGCATCATTCATAGGGTTCACAGAAGAGACGCCTAACGTCTCTGAACCCAAAAATTCCATCATATTTTCAGCATACACTTGCTCTTCTAACATATCATATTCATCATCATCATCATCATAACAAAAATGCGTTTCCCTATTCAAAATTGTAGCATTTCTAGTGTACTCACTTACCTCTAGATTAGGTTCATATTCAGTGTTAATAGCATGAGTAGGAGTAGAAACACTATTTTCAAAATTATCAGAGATAACAAACACCCTATCATGAACTTCTTTCCAATCTTCATTTTGTAACTCAATTAGGTTCCTTTGAAGAATCATCGTGAGTTGTTCTATTGAAGGAGAGTCTTCACTAGTGGGTATGCATGTTTCATATGAATGATCATTACATGGTTGTGCACATGGTTCACTAGAGAAGGGATGATCATGCATTTTCCATCTAAGTATATCATTGTTTTGCTCTATGAGCTCTTCCATTAGTGAGTGCATACAAGGAGTTGGGGGAGGATAGAATTGCTCATCCTCCCATGGTGGTTGATGATACATGTGCTCATAATGATTAGGGTATGGATATTCAAGGTCAGGGCCCTGAGAAGGTTCATAGTATTCCCTAAAATCACTATGGTATGTGGGGGTTCATCTTTGTGAAGCATGCCCGTAAGCAAGCTCTCTAATGGATTTGTTTCCATCCCCAGTTGCAGACCAAAATCCTGACATGGTCTAGCAAATCAATTAGCCTAGCATGTATAACCAATGATGTTTCAAAACAGGGAAGCTAAGCCCAGGTGATGCAAATGCACAGCCCAAAGGTTATGCAAAGCCCAGTTGTTGTGGGCTCAAATTTGGTTTCAATGGGTTTTGGTTTATGTAGGCTTGTTTGGTTTTTGTGGGATTCAGTTTGGTTTTTTGTGGGCTTTTGTTTGATTTGGTTTAAGTGGGCTGGTTGGTTTTGTGGGCTTTGGTTTATTGCACAGTGGGCTTCAGGTTTGTGCAAAGAGCTCATGCATAGAACAAGTTTGTACACAGCCCAGAGAGATACAACCCACAAAAGAAAATGACACCTGATTCTAAGTGTAAGCCCAGTTCACAGTGGGCTACAATGGTTGTGTAAAGCAATACAGCACAGAGAGCACAAATTCACAAAATGTAACTCTCAACTTCTAGCACAGAGGAGTGCTTCCTGCTGTTGTTTTAGGAGATACACAACACAGATTGGTAGGCTTGTGCACACATTGTATGCAGGTCACAGCACAGCTGTTGTGGGAGGCCTAGTGATTATGTACAAATGCAATGGTTGCACAGGCTAGGGTTTTAGCTCAGCACAGTTTATGTGCTCATATAACACAGAGCAATACAAGACAGCCTAGGTTGGCAGTTCTCATAGAAAAAAGCACACTCAGAAGTGCTTCTATTGTTGGAGACTTACACAGCACAGCTTAGCAGACTTGTGCACATCGCAAAGCAAACTCACAGAACAAAAGACACATCACAGAGTAGGGCAGCTCACAGAGCAGAGCAAACTCTCAGAAAAATTAACACAGCACAACCTAGTTTATGTGCAAGGTTTGAAATGATGCACTGGTCAGCAGAGCATTGTGCAGATCAGGGGAACTAGGGTCTATGACAAACAGATTTCAGGGATACACTGACTCAGGCTTAACACATCGAATAATGAGTTCAGCTAACAAAGATTTTTACTCAAGAGCCACAGATTGATGCACAAAGATACCCTGGCAGCTAGATCAGAGTCAAACACTAATGGCAGAGCAACAATCAAGTAGATGAGCAATTTGAGCACTTTACCAAAAGCCTAACATGCCACAGAGTATCAACAGACTATGCTCAGGGTTGTGCTCAAACTCACAGCTTCAGGGGCTGGAGTTGAACTCAGGGCTCAAAGGTGCACAGACAAAAATGCTTCAGTAACTTTCAGTTATGCACAGCTCATGGGAACAAGGTTCATTAATGCTCAGGTCAGCAAAATAGCTAGTTTGTCAGGCAAGGATAGCTCACATATTTAACAGGTTAAGCTCAAATTACACACAATCACAGGCTTTAGATTGCACATATTTCAGATATTGCAAGGTTGCACACAAATTGATGACAGCACTTGGCAGATTATAGCTTCATACAATATATGCAGATAACACAAGGTTTAGGTTGAGCACCACTGGCAATCAGCCAAGGCAAGCAGCTACAGGGTCAGGGTTATGCTCAGTTTTTAAGGATGTGCATATTAAAGCAAAGACAGTATAGTACATTACAAGTTTCAGCTATCATAGAGAATGATGCAGCTGAGTTGTTGACAGCTCAAGCCACAGAGAGAATGATGCACTGTTGTTATGCACGCTAGCAAGAAGCACTAAGAACATGCAGATATGCAGGTATGCAATCAACTAAGATACAATTAACAGTAAGTAATGGAATATGCAGATAAAGAAAACAAAAGTGCAATGATGTAATATGCAGTAGAGGATGCAATGCAGAGAAAGAAACTAACAGGTAAATGCAATGATATACTAAGTTACAATAATTAAAGGGCTAATATGCTAACAGTTAAGAAAAAAAAACTAACAGTTAGGAATACTTGACTAGTATGCTAAGTTACAATAATTAAAGGGTTAGAAGAAACAATACAAAGCATGTATATACAGGGTGAGTAGAATTCAGTGAAGATAAGCCAACAATCGACAGGGCACACGCCAAGTCCCCGGCAACGGCGCCAAAAACTTGGTAGGCTTTAGAAGTGGTTTATTTTTGCCTACATGTTAAAACGCAAGTGCACGGTGTCTAGTTTGTAAGACAGGGAAAATACGGGTCGAACCACGAGACTTGTGGTGCTGAGAATTGATCTAAAGGCTTACTACTTTGCGATTTCAGTGAATGTAACACAAAGATGGGTTTGTTGTGTGTCGAAGCGACTGAGATTGGAATGGTGACTCTAAACTAAGGTAAGAAATAAGTTGTAACTAATTGGAAGCTACCAGGGTGATTGTTTCCACCACCTGTTCTTATGCTAAGGTAATGCAACCTAAGCTATGTTCTTGAGCTTTCCATGAAAGTCTAAAAGGGATGTTTGTTGAATGACTTTGCTAATTAACCCCTAGTATGAAGTTTGTCTTCTTGAGTACAGCTCATCACAGGTTCATTAGCTTCCTCAATCACTTACTAATCCTAGCATAATGTAATTCAGATAAAAACATAACCAAGGATAAACATGCTTGACAATAGAATCAGGGGTTTCATTAACACCCTGGAAAATTACTTAGAACATAACTAAAACACAAATTAAACTACTATGGTGCTCTGGCTAACCCAGGCATAAGTTTTCACATCCTCTACTTACTTCTATTTATACATGCATCAACAAACAAAACCCTAATTCATTTCAAACATAAATTAAACACAAACCCATGCTTCAATCGCCTCGAATCATTGGTCGCCGCCTCTGCTTGTGCGGCTCACGAGAACTCCATACTCGATTTTCTTCCCTTTGTGAAGCCCTAACCCTAACCTAATTCTTTCTATCTCTATCTTAGCTCCTAGGGAAGAAGCTAAGAAAGGGATAGAGAGAAACTAGGAGGGGATGGCGGAGATGCTGTTACTATTGTTGGTGGTGCGGTTTGTGGCGGGGAGATGGTGGTGGTGAGGGTTCGGCATGGTCGGGGAAGAGAGGAATGGGTTTTGCGGAGGTATGGGGGAAGAAGAAAGAGAAGATGGAAGAGAAAATGGGGGAGTTGGTCGAGAGGGTATAGGGTTAGGTGGTTTTTCTTGTGGAGCGGAAGCATCGAGGTTTGATGAGGAAGGCGAAACGATAGTTGGATCGAGGAACCGATGCGTGGTTGATGGATGGGCTGTAGGAGATCTTGATGTTGGGCGAGTGCATCAAAGAACGATGTGTAGGGAGGAGCGACCATCGGATGCAGCGGTAATCCGATGCGTGTGTGATGCGACCGTAGGATGAATATCTAACGGCTCGGAATGGACGGGCTCGGATCCGGGTCACGGGTAGCTCAAGCCCATGTCTTGTAAGTTGGGTTGCAAGCGATTCGCGCGCGGGCTTTGGCTTTCGCTCTATAGACGCTCGACTCCACTTCTTTGCTCTTTTGGCTCCTCAATTTCTCAGAGCTTTATTTACTACCTAAAAACACAAAATTAATTAATACAAATATTTATTCTTGAAAACAAAGAAAACATAGAATGCGGGATAATATCGATTTGAGCACAAAAGATGAGTAAAATGCCAATAAAAGGTGTATAAATATGCAATATTTGGCACTCATCAAATACCCCCAAACCTGAATTTTACTTGTCCTCAAGTGAAACAGAAATTAAGAAATCCTAACTATACCCCTGTCGCAGGTCTCTCGAATTCATTTAGCGTATGCACTAAGCCTTTAAACCCCTAGGTGTCCCTAGTGGACGAGTTGTAGTCCCTAGTGGACGAGTTTACCCTTTGTTTAAAAACCACCATCAACAACTACCCAAAATAGTTATTATGAAGCATATAAAGAAGAGAAAATTTATAGACAATTAAAACTAATTGGAGAGTAATAATTAAAAGAAAATTATATATCAAAACTTACATGCTAGAAGTAGTTTCTTCCTCCACCCTAGCGGAGAAATTACTCCATTATTACAAAAGAGAAATTAAAACAATGAAATAAAAATTCTACTCTCCGGACCTCCCCTTTTTCTTGTATCCACGGCGTATTTATAGCTTTCAAAAGAATCCAATTCCTTTTCTATTCACCACTACCACATCATCACCGAATGAGAATATGTCACATGTCAAGACAATGAAAAATTCTCCAATAAGAATGTGCCACGCGTCAAATAATATAATTCTCATGCATTTACAATTTTCCTTATTTGGGAATTATTTATTCTTTATTAACTCCACTTTCCATACTCTTTATATATTTAATTCCCATCAATTCCTTCATGTAGATTTCTTACTTAACACTTTTATTTTCTTCATTAAAATAAATATCTCCATATATCTTTTTAATATCTTGTAAATGATGTCGACATAATGGGCTCCACACTTTCCACGCTCCCATATCCAAATAATTGGACAAATGAAATCTACATCTTCTTCTTTTTGGTCCTAGCCCATTAAATTATAAATCACTTCATTTCCTCCATTTTACGAGCGAAATTCCACATTTTAGTCCATTGAGTTTTATTTCACAAAAACACCTACAAAATACAAAAAATAGTAAAATAAGTACAAAAATGAGCACTAACAATATAGAAAATTGAGACAAAGTAGACACATAAATGCGTCTATCACTGTGGCCATTAAATTGGATATGGCCAAAGTTTTTGATAGAATGGAAATGGCCTTCATCCTTAAAATTATGCATTGTTTGGGATTTAATGGAAAATGGTGTCAGATGATAAGCCAGTGTATAAGTACTTCTTTTATTTCTATATTGCTTAATGGGTCTCCTACTCCTTCATTTACTCCCACAAGAGGTCTTCATCAGGGAGATGCGCTATCTCTATATATTTTTAATTCTTTGTATGGAAGCTCTAAGTCGAATGTTGCAGAAAGCGGAAATCAATGGTTCGATTGTGCCCTTACGCCCAGCTGCAACAGGTTCAAAAATTTCTCACCTAGTTTTTTGCCGACGATTGTATCTTGTTTTCTTCTACTTCAGGAAATTCTATTTCTAATAAATTTTGTGAGGTATCTGGACAAATGGTTAATCTTCATAAGTCTAGTATTCATTTTAGTAATCATCTAAATGAAGATATTAAGCAACATATCACTCAGCTGGTTCAAATGCAGAAAATTCCGCTGTTAGGAAAGTATTTAGGTATTCATCTTTTCATTGGGAGAAATAAGAATGTATGCTTTCAAGATACTTTAGATAAAATGTCTGCAAGACTTCAATCTTGGCAAGGGAAATTAGTTAACCAAGAAGGACGAAGTACTCCAATCCAAGCTGCAGTGTGATCGATGGCACAGTTTCAGATGGGTTGTTTACATGTTCTAGATAAGACAGTCAAGAAAATGGAGTCTTTACAAAGAAATTATTGGTGGAATAAATCTGCTTCTAAGGGTTGTCCTATTATCGCTTGGAGGGAGTTAAATAAACCAAGAATAATGGGGGGTTTGGGCTTTAAAAACTCTAGATTTTTCAATGAAGCTTTACTGACAAAGTTAGCTTGGAGATTGCTTCAAGAAAAAGATGCCAAATGGGTTCATCTTATGCAGGTTAGGTATTTTAAGAATGGAGATCCATTATTAGGAAAGATGAAGGTAAAAGGTACTTGGATTTGGCAAGGCATTCAAAGAGGTTTAAAATGGGCTCGAAGATTTCATGTTGGGAGGTTGGTGATGGAAGAAATATATCTTCTACTCAAAGTTATTGGTTTGGACATGTTTCTCAGCTAGATTTTCATCCATCTGTTTATCCAGTTCAATATCAACAGCTTAAAGTATCTGATTTTATACATCATGACAGTCGCAGCTGGAAAATTGATCAACTACAACATATTTTCAGTAGAGATCAGGTCAAGCAAATTCAGTACATTAGAATTCCTCCTCAACCAGCTACTGACAAGCTAAGATGGTCTCTTACTAAAAATGGTTCTTTTACAGTCAATTCTGCCTATAAAGCCATATTATAACTTAACTCTTCTCAAGTGTTCTCTATACAACATGAAAGAATGTGGCTTATGATTTGGCATCTTCAAATTCCTTTCAAGTGCCAGCTATTTCTTTGGAAAATTTCAAGAGATATATTACCAGTTGCAGTTAGATATCAGAGAATTGCCAAAGTGGAGAATCCAAATTGTGTTATGTGCAATAATGATTTGGAATCAAAGGATCATCTACTGTTGCATTTATCTTTTGCTAGATCCATTTGGTTTGGAGTTTCCAATGATATTCTATAGAATGCTTATAGTTATCAGACTGTTCAGGATTGGATCTTCTCCTGGAAAAATAGAGATAATTTAGTCTCCATAGCTGGAGGCATTTGCTCAACTTAGCTGTCATCACTATGTGGTTGATTTGGAAGAGTAGATGTGTTAGGATTTTTGATCATAAACATCGGCATCCTAATACCATTATTCAGCTCATTTTTAAGTTCTGTCATGATAATCACATTTGCATCCATGAAAGCACTAGGATCTCTCATAATCAGTTTAGTAGTAAGCTTAGTAGGCATTGGAAGCCACCACCTGATGCTTGGTTAAAGTAAAATTTTGATGCTTCTATTCTCCCTAATACTAACAAAGCTGGTTTATCTTTTGTTATTCGTAATATTTCAGGAGCTTTCTTGGAAGCCATGGCCTGCATAATGACAGCAAGAGATATTCATCAGGCTGAAGCTTTAGTTTTTTGATAGTTTTTCAATGGGTGCATAACAAAGGCTTCAGCAATCTTATTTTGGAAGGAGATAACAAAAATCTTATGGAAGCTGCTCAACAAAATCGATTAGAAAATGTTAGATGGTAGGATCAATCTGTATTAGTTGAATCTTTAAGTTTAATTAGTAGCATGCATGAGGTTAGAGTTCAATTTACAGCCAGATGTTGTAATAAAGTAGCTGATGTGTTAGCTAAGCTTGCTAGAATTATAAGGAATGTAGGAAAATATGGTGTTCTCATCCACCAGATTTTCTTAACCTGCATCTTCTCAGAGATAAAAATAGGCTACTTATTAGCTCTGAGGAGGAGTGAAATGTGTACTTTTATTTGTTTCAATAAAACTTTATGTTTCTTAAAAAAAAAAAAAAAAAAAAAAAAAATTGTTCAGAAAAGGCTTTAGGTTTTAGTAAATATAACCAATTGTGGGGGCAATTTTTGTGGTAAAGTTGAAATTTTTATGGCTAATGAGGTCATAATGTCAGCTAATACTCACTTAAATCCTCTTTTATCGCCCGATAAACCCTCTAAACTAAACTAACGAAACTAAAGAGAACATATTTACTTACTAGTTTTTGTTGTATGGCCTAGTATGGATTTGATAATCTAATTGTTAACGGATCCTTTACATTTTAAGCAACATTTGATAGAAATTTATAAACATAAGTGGATAGAACCCAAACTCTATTGTCTCGCTGCCTTAGCTGTGGTTAATACCAGTAGGTAAATTAGGCTTGCAATTAGGAATACACACCATTCACAAAATGTTTATAGGTCTGTATTGAACTGATGGGATTTCTACCATTACTAGTGTCACTGCACTTAAAGCTTAGATATTGTTTAAAGTTGATAACATTTTTTCCTCGTCAAGTATGTTTTTTATTTTTATTTTTCTAAACCATAATTTATGTTCTCCAAACAATTTTTGTTATTAAATTTGTTCATTATAACATTCATTCTTTTATAAAATGAATACTCTCCAACGGTGTTGTCCAATGGTATTACGATTCTTTCTATAAAATTTGTCGCGGTCTTCGGCCGCATAGCCTATAGTAACATTCCAACCATTTCGTACTTGAGAAAAATTGTGGGAGGTTTTGTAGTATCTTAACTGTAATTTAAATATAGTTTAGAAAATTTTTTGGTAAGTGCCGGAATAAATTTTATTTGACCCCACGACATAAAAGCGCTGGCTCCATCACCGACTATGCACCTGGTTGCGCTCTTTCTTTCTAGCTTGCCCTGCTTTTTTTTTTAACACGGGGTTACTTTATCATATTAGCTCAGGGAATCTATTTAACAGTTGTTGCACCACTTAATCAACTCATATTCTAGGGAAGAAATAAAGGTTTTTTTTTTTTTTTTTTTGAGAAGCATACCGGAAATAAATCATCCGGAATGAATTCACATAAAGGGCACACTGTACCTCCCTTTAAACAGCAGTACTACCAGCGAGCATGTTGGCATTTGCCAATGGCATGCGTGGCCGTTAGGGCCGTGGCCTTGGTAGGAAAAGCTACCAGCGAGCATGTTGGCATGTGCCAATGGCATGCGTGGCCGTTAGGCCGTGGCCTTGGTAGGAAAAGCTACCGGCGAGCATGTTGGCGAGTGCCAATGGCATGCGTGGTCATAGGGCCGTGGCCTTGGTAGGAAAAGCTACCAGCGAGCATGTTGGTAGGTGCCAATGGCATGCGTGGACGTTAGGGCCGTGGCCTTGGTAGGAAAAGCTACCAGCGAGCATGTTGGCATGTGCGAATGGCATGCGTGGCCGTTAGGGCCGTGGCCTTGGTAGGAAAAGCTACCAGCGATCATGTTGGCATGTGAATGGCATGCGTGGCCATTAGGGCCGTGGCCTTGGTAGGAAAAGCTACCAGCGAGCATGTTGGCATGTGCCAATGGCATGCGTGGCCGTTAGGGCCGTGGCCTTGGTAGGAAAAGCTACCGAGCATGTTGGCATGTGCCAATGGCATGCGTGGCCGTTAGGGCCGTGGCCTTGGTAGGAAAAGCTACCAGCGAGCATGTTGGCATGTGCCAATGGCATGCGTGGCCGACTTGGCCTAGGTTGCATGGTTTGTAAGCCTAGGGCGCTATATTTGGCATGTGCCAATGGCATAGCGGCTTGGAAATATGGCTTGTGGTACGTGTTGGCATGTGCCAATGGCACGTACGGCCATGTTGACTTAGTTGCACGTTTTGCAAGCCTAGGGCGCTATATTTGGCATGTGCCAATGGCATATCGGCTTGGAAATATGGCTTGTGGTACGTGTTGGCATGTGCCAATGGCACGTACGGCCATGTTGACCTAGTTGCACGTTTTGCAAGCCTAGGGCGCTATATTTGGCATGTGCCAATGGCATAACGGCTTGGAAATATGGCTTGTGGTACGTGTTGGCATGTGCCAATGGCACGTACGGCCATGTTGACCTAGTTGCACGTTTTGCAAGCCTAGGGCACTATATTTGGCATGTGCCAATGGCATAGCGGCTTGGAAATATGGCTTGTGGTACGTGTTGGCATGTGCCAATGGCACGTACGGCCATGTTGACCTAGTTGCACGTTTTGCAAGCCTAGGGGCTATATTTGGCATGTGCCAATGGCATAACGGCTTAGTTTGGCATGGTTGCCAATGAGTGCGATATGTAGTTTGGTTTTGGTGTCGCTGCCATGGTGCGCAGTGTGCGGCTTGGTTTTGGCGTCGTTGCCATGGTGCGCAGTGTGCGGCTTGGTTTTGGCGTCGTTTCCATGGTGCGCAGTATGCGGCCTGGTTTGGCATCGTTGCCATGGTGCGCAGTGTGCGGCTTGGTTTTGGCGTCGTTGCCATGGTGCGCAGCATGCGGCTTGGTTTGGCATTGTTGCCATGGTGCGAAGTGTGCGGCTTGGTTTGGCATTGTTGCCATGGTGCGCAGTGTGCGGCTTGGTTTGGCATCGTTGCCATGGTGCGCAGTATGCGGCTTGGTTTGGCATCGTTGCCATGGTGCGCAGTATGCGGCTTGGTTTGGTATTGTTGCAATGGTGCGCAGTATGCGGCTTGGTTTGGCATCGTTGCCATGGTGCGCAGTGTGCGGCTTGGTTTTGGAATTAGGGTTATGTGTCGAAAAACCCTAACCTGGTATTTTGAAAAAATACCCCTATTAATTATTTACACCTGAGTTAAATGATCTTAGTTAATGTGTTGCGGGTAGCACTAGGTCATGGGGTTTTACGATTTTACCCCTTGTTTAAAAACCACCATCAACAACATTATAAACCATCGGGGAAGAAGGAATGGGTCGAGAAGGGAAAGAAGTCCCGATACAAACCAAAAGTGTACACACCCTTAAACGCATTAGAAGAAATCTTCAAAGAAGTAGAAAAGAGTAACGATATCAGATACCCAAAGACTAGAGGAATACAGTTTGATGAGACGAAGAATCATCCCGAATTCTGTCATTATCATCAATTCCGAGGGCACTCCACCAATGACTGCAGAGAGATAAAGGACATAGTTCAACACCTGATTCGGGACGGATATTTGAGACAGTTCGTCAAGCAGACAACACCAGCACCCGACGTACCGGTACATCAAGTCAGAATCGATCGGGGAACCCAATTCTTATGCAACACCATCTATCACTCCGCGACCCAGGGGCTAGATCTGGGGGTAAGGATCACATCAAGAATCCATAAGAGAGATCGGCAGGGAAGGAAATCTTTAGTGTAGCATGGACCTTGCCTATAGAACCTTAGATGATGCAACCAATCACATTCTCGACCAAGGATGTCCCGATGAATGGACAAGCGCACGGTGATCCTCTAGTAATCACTTTATTAATTAAGGAGTGAGGGTGAAAAGAATACTCTTGGATAGCGGAAGTTCTATGGAGGTCCTCTTCTATGACACGTTCAAGAGAATGGGATTGTCAGACGATATTTTGATCCCCTCGACTTATAGAATTTATGGTTTTAATGGGTCAGTAACAATACCGAAAGGAGAAGTTACGCTTCGGGTCTCGGACGAAGGAGGTTACCTGGATACCCTCACCACCTTTTGCGTCCTTCTCTGAACCATTTCCATCTAGCTTCCACCAACTTTTGAACTTGGAATATCTAAATTTGTCAAATTCAGGATTTCACGGGAAAATTCCGATCGAAGTATCACGTCTGACAAGGTTAGTTATACTCGATTTATCTATACCGGTGTCTTTTGGTTTTACGGACACTAGTCCGGTTCATTATTTTGTGAAATATAAAACCACATTACCAGATCTCGAAAACTTTACTCGTAATCTAACACAACTAAGAGAACTCCATTTAAGCGGTGTAGATTTATCTGAACATGGAAACAAGTGGTGTCGCATTTTCTCCTCGTCTCTCCCAAAACTGCAAGTGTTGAGTTTGGTTTACTGTGGTGTTTCTGGGCCATTTGATTCATCTCTTCAGAAGCTTCGATCACTCTCTGTACTAAACCTTAATTACAACAACATCTCCGCTGAAGTACCAAACTTGTTTAGTAAATTCCGCAACTTGACTACATTACATCTACGTGATTGTAAATTGCATGGAAAATTCCCGGAAAAAGTTCTTCAGTTACAAACACTTCAAAGTTTGGATATATCGAGTAATGATCGTCTTGAAGGTTCTTTACCAGATTTTCCCAAGGACGGACTTCTCCAGGAGTTGATGCTGTCATCTACGCGTTTCTCAGGAGAATTGCCAAGTTCTATTGGAAATCTTAGACTACTTTCCACCTTATATCTCCAAAACTGTGCATTTAATGGATCAATTCCTACTTCATTTTCAAAGCTTAACCAACTTGAATACATAAACCTTTCAAATAACAGTTTCACCGGTTTAATCACGTCAATCAGTTCGTCGGAGAAGTTCATAATAATAGATCTTTCTCAAAATCGCTTAACAGGTCCGATTCCTTCTGAATGGAGCAAGCTTTTGAAACTAACCCGTTTGTTGTTGACGAATAACTTACTGAATGGAACAATAGCAACGGGTTTATTCTCCCTACCTTCACTTCTATATTTGGATGTTTCCATGAATCGGTTCAGTGGTCAACTCGGTGAGTTTTCTAATGGATTTCGTTCACAGCTGCAAACCATTGATTTGAGTAACAATCAATTGCAAGGACTTATTCCAAAGTCGATGTTTGAAATGCCCAACTTAGATTTTCTTATACTTTCTTCAAATAACTTCAGCAGCACGGCAAATCCAAATTCAGTAACAAAGCTGGGGACTATTTCAATCTCAGGTAACCAGCTTACAGAAATCCCTACTTTCTTGGAGCATCGTCGGTCTCATTTGCATGAACTAGATCTTTCAAACAATCAAATCCGCGGTAAAATACCCAACTGGATGTGGAAAATGGAGAGTCTTCATACACTAAATCTTTCTCAAAATTTCTTGGAAGATCCGGGCCAACCCTGGCCCGTGAATAGTTTTAAGTCAATAGCGGTCCTTGACCTCCACTCCAACAAGCTTCGAGGAAAGAACCCGATCGTACCGTCATCTTCATCTGTCTATTACTTGGATTACTCATTCAACAACTTCACTACCATGATCCAAAATAAATCATCATATTCAGAAATTAGATACTTGTTTTTTTCCAGCAATCAACTTAATGGAGGTATCCCTACGTGGCTATGTGATGCATCTTTTTTGGTTCTTGATTTGTCGAATAACAATTTGAGTGGACAGATACCCTCATGTCTATTGCCCAAACCAAGTCTCCAAATTCTGAATCTAAAAGGAAACAACTTCCACGGAAATATATCATCATTTGATTCATTTCTTCCGGATTCTTGTCAGCTGAGGACACTCGATGTTAGCGGAAACAGCTTAGATGGCCATGTACCAAAATCTCTTGTCAAATGCACATATTTGGAGGTTTTAAACGTTGGGAACAATCAATTAACTGGTACTTTTCCGTCCTGGCTAAGGAGTATGCCACGACTGCGTGTGCTAGTGTTGCGGTCAAATAAATTTTCTGGTGCATGGGGAAGTCATGGAACTGAGTGTAATTTTACAATGCTACAAATTTTTGACATTTCCGGTAATAAGTTTTCAGGTACTCTACCTAAAGAATGCTTTTGGAGTTGGAAAGCTATGATGGTAAACACAGAAGAAAAAAATGGAACCAGCAGGATCAGATAATAGGATTTAGTCCTCAGCTGAGGGGCGGCATGTATTATCAACAAACGGTGACGGTCACAGTCAAAGGGATAGTTACTGATTTGGTGAAGATTCTAACCATCTTTACAATCATCGACTTGTCAAACAACAATTTTGAAGGAGAAATACCTGTAAGCATAGGAAATCTCACGTCACTATATGGTCTCAATTTCTCTGGCAATGCTCTCACAGGTAAAATCCCATCAACTTTCGGGAATCTTAAACATCTCGAGTCATTAGACCTCTCGCGCAACAAGATGACAGGAGAGATCCCCTTCCAGCTAGCAGGTTTGTCATCTCTTTCGGTCTTAAACGTCTCATTCAACAAACTTACTGGGAAAATTCCATCAGGCGGTCAATTTCAGACGTTCCAGTCAAGTTCCTTCCAAGGAAACGTTGGATTATGTGGTTTTCCCCTGTCCAAAGACTGCAATACAACCACCGAATCACCGCCAAATGGGTTGAATTCTGTGGAAGAAAAAGCAAAGAATGAATTTGATTGGGTATTATTTGCCGTCACTTTTTTGGGGTTTGTTGTAGGTGCATGCATGGTTATTGGACCTCAATATTTTTGGAAGAAAGGGAGACAGTGGGCTAACGAACGTATCAACAAACTCCTTAACATCGGCTGAGAGGGTATGAGGGTTGATGCAAAGTAAAATATCAAAGCAGGTGGAAACACCATCAAGTACAATCACTCTTAGGTGATGGAGCTCTCCATAATCGTTCATGAATCTTAATTGTAACAAAATTTACTAAATAATTAATCTTGAATGGTGTTTGTTTCATACTCGTGGTGTTATTAAAACTAGTATGTTATCGCTGGGTTACTCACCCTAATTAAGCAAACAAACTAATAATAAACATAATGGTCAGACTCATGGGTCTTGATAATAACACTGCTCAAGGAGACAGCCTAAGTGGTCATAGATCTCTGCTGCGGAATCCAACCAGAATATTAGTTTTTATTGCAGCACATTTTCATGCACAATGACGTTTGTTTGTTGAAGTATAGGATTTAGGATGATGCTACTCATGGACTGAACTTGTTGCTAGACATCTTAAATTATGTAACGTAGTTACAGAAGAAATGATGATCGCAATCATTGAAAAGTACGAAATAACATTCCGCATGCTTTATCAATCCAAAGTCTGTATTTTGAAGGGAAAAACAATGTAGCTTCAGTTTCTTCTTGATTTACTTATTTCCCATTCTGGCCTTCCAATTCCAATCTCAACTTTCTATAGATGACAAATCGAAACACATACGTATTTTGATTGATCATTTGCTCAAGTTTTTTTTTTTTGGGGTTCGTTCCCTCAAGTTGTCTGTTTTACTGTTATGATAAAAAAAACATGGGTGCCTCGAGTAATCTCCTTCTGATTAAAGTATTTAGGGTTATATGACCGTCACCACTAAGTTTCTCTGGATAGAATATTCACTAGTTACTCTTCTCTTATCTCTAACTAGTTCATCTAGTTCACACGACCATCCGAGACTTGTAGACTTTTCTAGATATTTTTAGTCTTTGTTCACATTATAGGAAAATCTCGAGTCTGGCTAACTCTAGGTTATTATATTATATACTTTATAATCTTACAAGACTTTGCTAGACTTACCCGCGCAGTTCTAGAATGTAATTACATGTTCCAAAACAATGCAGGGTAACAAGAAAACAACAAAGAACCATTATATAAAGGGATATTTTGATTTTGGGTCACAACAAAGTGACCAAAGTTGCGTTTGGGTCGCCTGAAAATTTTAATTAGAGTTTGGGTCACAGGACCGTCGTTGACCGCATTGACAGTTAGGAAAGTTAGTTAAATATGGAAATGACCAAATAACACCCAGAAATCAATTTATTTACGAAATCTACCCTTTTATATTGTCTGAATCTTCTTATACGTATCCTTCTCTTAATCTTCTTCTTTTATTTCTCTTCCACTTCGATTCAAGAATATTAACCACCATTCATCACCAAAAGGTAATAATACCAGTAATTGCGGTAGTGTTTTAATTATAGTGTGTGAACAGTGAGATACCATCTATGATTCAGTCGAGAAAACAGTGAATGGGTGAAGATATTGTCGTTGGTTTTGGTGTTAAATAAATGAATTGAGGAGGTTGCAAAACTATTTTATACTCCCTCCGTCCCTAATTAGATGAGCTACTTGTAGTTTGCACAAATTTTAAGGCAAGGTGGAAAGTGGAGTATATTTAAGTATTTTTTACAATTATACCCTTATGGGCAATAATTAGTAAAATTTAGAAACGATTTATCTCTTAAACTATACCACGGTTTTTTATAAACTTTATACCGTTGAAAAACATTTTAAAACACTTACACAACGAATATAAACATGACTATCAAATTATACATATTTCTTATAGAAAAAATAATCAATTAAAAGGGTAGTTTTAGGAATATCCCCTTGATTAGTGAAATAGCTCATCTATTTGTGGACAAAACTAAAAACCAAGTAGCTCATCTAATTAGGGAAGGAGGGAGTAGTTTCATTGGGGTTATAAGGACGGGCTCTTATCAGATAGAGTTAACAACAAGGGAATTAGAGAATTACTTTATTGCGATTCAAATACGAAGAGTGTTGGGTGTTGTTACCTTGTGATGTTGCTGCCATTGATTTTATTGTAATGAACGACGAATAACGATGAAAATTAATATTAATTTGAGAGTTTAAGATGGATTAGGAAAGAGGGTTTGTTGTGATTTTGAATCTGCATGAAGAAGTCGTCAGCTATAAAAAGCATTTCAAGTCAACAACAACATATTTATCCCTGCACCTCCGATGTTCGTTAAAACTCCTCAAAGAAGAAGAAAACTCAACACCGCCTCCACAATCGCCCATCTCATCCAACGGTTAGGTTTAATTGCATATAAATTAATTAAAATAAAATTTATTTTAAAAACGGTCAAGACGGTCAATAAAGGTCATGTGACCCAAATTCTAATTAAAATTTCTTGGTGACCCAAACGCAATTTTGGTCACTTTGTTGTGACCCAAAGTCAAAATATCCCTTATATAAAGCATACAAAAAATTGCATATTCATGTCATTGAAACACAAAATAAACCTACGGGTAGAAACAGACAGATAAAGGATGACCGAAATCTAATGCATGGTTATGTCATTACGGCACACGTTGAGCCCAACTAATTTTACATTAGAAAAATGCAAGTATGTAGCTTGTAAGTCGTCATCAAATACCTGATAAACCCATATTATTCCACACAGTAGTAAAAGAACACGTTTGTAAGTTCTCACTCAACTCTAAATTAGAATTCCAGTAGTTCATATAAAGCATTCATGGTTCAGCATTCACAATTCTCAATTCCTTCCCATCCATGTTCCCCTGCTCCTGTAAAAAAAAAAAAAAAAAAAAAAACATCATTGAAGTTGTTTGCTGAGAGCTAAATCGCATGAAATAGGAAACAGTAAATTTATTAAATTAGCATAGCCCCGCAACAGCATTTTCTTACCGCCGACTGGAGCCCGTTGAACTTAACCATGCCTGAGAAGAACAGTCCATCCTGTTGGAAATTAGAAATGTCAATGAAGTCCAAAGACAGCCACTAGTGTTATTATTTCCAAGTGTTTATAATTTCCTACACTAACCTTTATGAAATCCCATAAAGGTGAAGAAGGATTTACTAGTACTATTAAGAGGGCCTGAAGTAGAGCCGGGGCTGCTGTTAACAAAATCATGTTTGTAGTACGTTCTGGTTCCTGCAACATGGATCGTGTGCAAATAATATAACGAGAGACTAAGAGAGTAGTGTAAAAGATAAAAATAAACTGGTCCAACATTTGAACATGCATGTTCCCATATATATATAGAATATATATATGCACCTGAGTCGTCGCAAATAGACCATAACAGTGAGACAGGCATCCCCCAACTGCAAAACAAAAACAAAGCAGTCTAACAAGGAAACCTCTTATTCTTGTAGCTTCAGAAGCACGGGATATGTAACGGTGAGAAGCCACCGAAATCGTTCCAATGGCAACAGCTACAAATAGTTTTGCAACAAAGAGCACAAGTTCACCAAGAATCATTCCCCCGCTTATGAAAATGATATGATCAGCAACAAGGATGGTCACTGCCGGATTCGTCAGACAACCAATTGCTGCCCCAAATACAGCCCATATAATACTCGGCCCACCAAAAGCTTCCTGCCAATAAACAATACTAATAATAATCAGAATTCATTATGAAGTAGTATAAGCTTCATTACTCATCGATTAGTAAAGGAAATCAAGAGAAACTTACTTTCAAAAGGGATTGAAAATCATCTTGGATACCAAGAAGATGTATGATAGTTCCTACAAGTTCAATAGTTTGTAACCAGTGTCACAGTCAATACTAGTCCATATATAAATTATAAGCATCAAGAGTTGAAGGTACCTGTATAATAACCCAAAAGAGCTACTCCAATGCAAGTAGAAACTGCGATGTACAACGTAAATGGATTTTTCTTAAGAATCTTCCAGGAGGATTCTTCTACTGAACTTTCCAACATCTTAAATATATGATTCCAGAGATTATTTACTATGAATGAAGTCTATGAAGAAGACAAATAAAATTGGACTTGGCAAAAAAATAAAAAAATAAAAGACAAATAAAATGGATTGACGATTTTTTATATTATTAGGGTTTGTCATTCAGTTTGTATAGATAGCTGCAACTCCTGTAATCTAGGTAGTTTGACTTAGTTAGTTTAGGGTTAGTTTATTCTAACTTATCCCAAATATTCTCCGTACAACCTTGTATATATGGCTATGTATTTCACAGGCAATATTTCGACCAAATCTTTGATAATTAAAAATGCAACGGAAATGACTTCCAAATCTGATTGATGGAGAAAAGAAGCAAACCCTAATCTAATATGATACTAGATGGGTTGAGCAAGGTTGTGATTGTACTGGTTGATGCCCTAAGTAATATTGACAGAGAATGCAGTTAGACATGAAAAATGATAATCCGTTAGAAGTTATTTCTATTCTAGTATACATTTAACCAATATGTTATTTCAGATACAAACACCAAAGTGGCAAAGTTGGTGGAGTAACCGCCATTAATTCTTGATGTTTTTTTGGTTAAAATTTTATTGAAAAAGAAAAAGAGACTCAACATTTTCAATATTCACACCCCCGCGCGTTATCTTCCATCTCCATTGACATCTCTTTTGAAGTGGATTGAGTCTTCTCTAGGACCACAGAGGTTTGCTTCTTCTTGGGATTCCAGCGGGTTTTACTCTTCCCTCCATTAATTCTTGATGTTATGCGAGGAGGAACCAACATAACTCAGTTTTCTTCCGTAATTTTTATGTTTTGTAATTTTGTTTCAATATATGTGCCTTTATTAATTTTTGTTAGAGGGAGAGCACAACGGATCTGAGGAGAGCGAAAACCGTAGTCGACCCGGTGACTAGGTTGATTCGTACGGTGAGCCATTTTTATGTTTTTCTAAAACAATTATGTCCCTATCTCCTTAATTTTAAATCTGAACATCTCACGTTCTTATCAACGAGCTCTATATTGGAGATGTTCCAATCAACAATTATTATTCATTGCGTAATCGCTCTTGTTGTAATCCTCAATCTGACGTTTTTTTTTTATTAGGGAAAAAAATTCTTATGTTGTTTTCTCCATGGATGGAAACTTACCCAGGGCATGCCTTTCATGCTTTTCATTACGTTATTCTCCGTAGTAGTTGTTTACAACTTCATAGAGATTTCAATTGAGGAATACAAAATAGCCCTGATTGATAGCTAATTCTTATCATGTTAAAGTATACCTGTAGGAATTTTAACGGAGGTTTGTTATGAAATTTAATGGAGGTTTGTTATGAAATTTCTGATTAGATTAACGAGTGTGTTTGGGTCGGAAGTGTGTGTGAAGAGAGCATGTGCCAATGAGGATATTTTGGTCTGAGTCTAGTCAACGAGTTGACTACGGTTCTTGCTCTCCTCGGATCCATTTTTTTTTTTGTATAAATAACTTCTACTATTATTATCCATCTTTATATTACATAAATAAAAGTATTAATATTATTAAATCACACAAAGCTATTGGTTGGCAACCTAGCAACAAGCTGGGCACCAACCCCCTCTGAATAGCAATGCCTACTCTATGAAAAACAAAACTACCATAACCACTACTAGCGTCATTATTAACAAGACAATTCTTCATACGCTTAAAAAAACATAAAGTATCTTCGCCGAGCTCGCCCAAAGTAGAGAAAGCCAAGACCCCGAGACCATAACCAAGTTGCACTTGTCCAGATATTTAGCACGCTTCCTTGAAACTGCTTTTGAAATGGCTTTCCCTGGTGTTTATGGGTAAAAATCGTTTCTGCCGATTTCGGTAAATTCGGTAGGTGAGTGAGAAACTGGTTCAAACCCTAAACAAATGTGTTGCACGTGAGCACTTTATAGATTCGAGAGATCAATCTGTACAAGTCCGGCCTAAACCAAGAAATGGCCGTTCCAGACTTGCTTCGGTCACAAAGTGGAGGAGAAGGGTTGATTTGGGGAGGGAAGCAAAGAAAGGTGTTGAGACCAGAATAATTATGGGAGAGTAGTGTCTCGACTTGTATCAGAAAGTGGAAGCTTCGGAAGCTTGCAAGAGATGAAAGCTTTTTGGATAGCTTGCAAAGTTGCCTTTTCTGAGAGTGTTGTATTTTTCTCCTGACCGAGACTTGTTGTCTGGTGGAAATAGGTAAGACCTATTTATACAAGTCGAGATTGAAACGTACCCTGGCCTCATGAAGGAAGAGAGTAAAGGGTGAAATAATGAGAGGAGGTGGTAACCGCAAGGTGTTTATGGGTGAAAACGTTTTCACCATTATTTCCTCATTTATTTGACCGCTTTATTCCTTTTCACGCTTTCTTAATGTGAGCGTATTGTACGCTGCAAGCTGTGACCGCCAAACCAAAACCCTGGAAAGCATCCACCAGTTTTTGTTGATATCTCGAGTGTTGGTTGCACCTTGAGTGCAAGTGGCAATGCCAGAGCTGCTAGTGGCGTGCGTGGCATGTGCGGAATGCCTTGGTGGTAGGTTGTACGTTGAGTGTAAATGCCAGCGTTGCTAGTGGCGTGTGTGGCATGTGCCAATGGCATGTGCGGAATACCTTGGTGGTAGGTTACATGGTTTGCGAGTTAGGCTACCAGCGTGGGTTTTGGCATGTGCCAATGGCGCGTACGGCCAAGTTGGCCTTAGTTGCACGGCTTGCAAGTTAGGCTACCGGCGTGCATTAGGGGCACGGCTAGGTGATGAAGGCTACCAGTGAGCGTGTTGGCATGTGCCAATAGCATGCGTGGCCGTTTAGGGCCGTGGCCTTGGTAGGAAAAGCTACCAGCGAGCGTATTGGCATGTGCCAATGGCATGTGCCAATGGCATGCGTGGCCGTTATGGCCGTGGCCTTGGTAGGAAAAGCTACCAGCGAGCATGTTGGCATGTGCCAATGGCATGCGTGGCCGTTAGGGCCGTGGCCTTGGTAGGAAAAGCTACCTGCGAACGTGTTGGCATGTGCCAATGGCATGCGTGGCCGTTAGGGCGGTGGCCTTGGTAGGAAAAGCTACCAGCGAGCGTGTTGGCATGTGCCAATGGCATGTGTGGCCGTTAGGGCCGTGGCCTTGGTAGGAAAATCTACCAGCGAGCGTGCTGGCATGTGCCAATGGCATGCGTGGCCGTTAGGGCCGTGGCCTTGGTAGGAAAAGCTACCAGCGAGCGTGTTGGCATGTGCCAATGGCATGCGTGGACGTTAGGGCCGTGGCCTTGGTAAGAAAAGCTACCAGCGAGCGTGTTGGCATGTGCCAATGGCATGCGTGGCGGTTAGGGTCGTGGCCTTGGTAGGAAAAGCTACCAGCGAGCGTGTTGGCATGTGCCAATGGCATGCGTAGCCGTTAGGGCCGTGGCCTTGGTAGGAAAAGCTACCAAATGCGCGTGCGGGCATGTGCCAATGGCATGCGTGGCCGTTAGGGTCGTGGCCTTGGTAGGAAAAGCTACCAGCGAGCGTGCTGGCATGTGCCAATGGCATGCGTGGCCGTTAGGGCCGTGGCCTTGGTAGGAAAAGCTACCAGCGAGCGTGTTGGCATGTGCCAATGGCATGCGTGGCCGTTAGGGCCGTGGCCTTGGTAGGAAAAGCTACCAGCGAGCGTGTTGGCATGTTCCAATGGCATGCGTGGCCGTTAGGGCCGTGGCCTTGGTAGGAAAAGCTACCAGTGACGCATGTTGGCATGTGCCAATGGCATGCGTGGCCATTAGGGTCGTGGCCTTGGTAAAAAAAGCTACCAGTGACGCATGTTGGCATGTGCCAATGGCACGCGTGGCCAATTTGGGTCACGCCTTGGTAGAAAAAGCTACCAGCGAGCATGTTGGCATGTGCCAATGGCATGCATGGCCAATTTGGGTCGCGCCTTGGTAGAAAAGCTACCAGCGAGCGTGTTGGCATGTGCCAATGGCATGCGTGGCCAATTTGGCCTAGGTTGCATGGTTTGCAAGCCTAGGTGCGGGCGCTACTTTGGGCATGGCGCGGCTAGGGCCAAGGTAAGGGTGTTTGGCTTGGCGTGGCGTGACTAGGGCCAAGGTAAGGGTGTTTGGCTTGGCGTGGCGTGTAGCTAGGGCCAAGGCGGAGTGTGTTTGGCTTGGCGCGGCTAGCTCGGGTTAAGTGTGGCTGGCATGATTTGCCATTGGCACGGAGGTGCGGCTAGCATGGTTGGCATGTGTCGGTGCGTTTGGTATGGCTGGCATGGTTTTCCATTGGCATAGAGATGCGACTAGCTTGGGCTAGGTGTGGCTGGCATGATTTGCCATTGGCACGAAGGTGCGGTTAGCATGGTTGGCATGCTTCGGCGCGTTTGGTATGGCTGGCATGGTTTGCCATTGGCATAGAGATGCGTCTAGCTCGGGCTATGTGTGGCTGGCATGATTTGCCATTGGCACGGAGGTGCGGCTAGCATGGTTGGTTTGCTTCGGCGCGTTTGGTATGGGTGGCATGATTTGCCATTGGCATAGAGATGCGGCTAGCTTGGGCTAGGTGTGTAATGGGCATGATTTGCCATTGGCACGAAGGTGCGGCTAGCATGGTTGGCATGCTTCGGCGCGTTTGGTATGGCTGGCATGATTTTCCATTGGCATAGAGATGCGGATAGCTCGGGCTAGGTGTGGCTGGCATGATTTGCCATTGGCACGGAGGTGAATTAGGGTTTTGTTCGTTGTAACCCTAATTTGAAAAAATACCCCTATTAATTACTGATTACACGCATTAAATGTTCTAATAAATGTGTCACTGGTGACATTAGGTTATTTGGGGTTTTACGATTTTACCCTTTGATTAAAAACCACCATCAACATTAAGTACCCTGCTTAGCTCGGAGCAGGAGCTTTGTTGCGAGGTAAGCATAAGATGGTGACAAACTATCAGCGGCAAATCGTAAAGAGAATTGAGGAGGTTTGTCTGACCTTTTTATCAATAGGATTTGGAGTCCTTGCCTCTGGCAATTTTGCACAAATCGAGAGGCTGGCGCAATTGGGAAGTTATCGTTGTGAGAGACGGGCAGCTGGGCGGCATTGAGAAGTTGACGCGAGTTTAGGAAACTGAGCGTGCTAGCTGGTGGGACCGGCGCAAGGTGGGGAAGCTGTGCGTGCTTGCTGGCGGGACTTGAGCGGTCATTGGGAAGTTGGCGTGATTGGTGGGGCCGGTGCAACTTGGGCGGCATTGGGAAGTTGGGCGTCCGCACGATTTTTGGTAAAGGGAAATCCTTCCCTATATCAGAATCTTCACGCCCATATATATAAAACCCCTTCCTCTCATCTTGCACCTTATTCCTTTCATCCTTTCCTACTAGCGGCAGAGTTACAAAGAAAAATCAGCTTCCAGGTATGTCTTCCGGTACTTCCCTTGTTTCCCTTTTCATGTAGGTGCAAACCCTAAGAGTAGGCGTTTTTCTTTATAATTCTTGCAATGATATTGCGCATATAATTTCTTGGCGTGCTTCTTGTAGAAAATATTGTATATATGCATCCAAGGGAAATACTACATATATTATTCGAACCCGTAGGAAAGTGTTCCATATATAATTTTGAACCCGAAGAAGGATACTGCAGACGCACTTGAGCCCATATAAAATATTGCGTATATAATTTTGAATCCAGAAGAAAATACTGCGTGTGCAGTTTTGAACCCGTAGAGAATACTGTATATGAATCCTGAAGAAGAATATTATATATGTGCTTCATATGACTTCGAACCCATAGGAAATATTGCATATATGAATTTTGGTCCTGAAGGAAATACTGCGCGTGCAGTTTTGAACCCGTAGAAAAATGCTCCATATATAATTTTGAACCCGAAGAAGGATACTGAACAGAATTCCGCCTCATCGAAGGATGTCCATAGTTCCAAACCGAACACGAATGATGAATTCTTCGCCAAACAAATTGCCTCTGCTCGGAAAAATCACCCAGGTTTCGTGCCAATTTTGTTAACCGGTGGTGAAGATGAAAGAAAGACACGTTCGGTTCGCCCAGAGAACACCATACGGTTCTGTCTTCATAAAGGGGTATATTCCTCTTCCAACATTGATTTCAGGATGTGCCAAAGCCCATTGCGTTCTTTTGATAGATGGGTTGAGTTCATGGTGAGTAAGGAGCATATAAATACCAACTTGACTCGAGCGCAGATTATCGATGCTGTCAGAGCTTCAGTAAATCTCCAGATTATGAAGGATATCCCGGGTTTGGTTGCTTTCATCTCGAGATGGTGTTCGGACACCCATACGATCATATGTAGATGGGGTGAGATAACTTTCTCTTTGGAGAGTGTGGCTCTCTTGCTGAATCTTCCGGTAACTGGGAATCTTAACATCCAATTATCTGAAAGTGAGGGGAAGATGCGGGATGACCTTGCCGCTAAGTTGGAAGATTTCGCTCGGAAAGACTCCACTGCGAAGTCGAAGGATTCTGTCCGGAAAAGAGGATGAAAGGTGCCTTTACTAGCTGGTGGATATCTCAATGGTTTCCGGACGAGCTCGAACCTAAACAGAAAAGCAGTGATCTTCACGTTGCAGCATTTTTGGCTCTCTGGTTGTCTAGAGACATTTTTGACGACGGTTATGGTAAGAAGGAGATAAGACCAGAGTTGCTAGTGATTGCTGTGAAGTTGGCAAAAGATGAAGTTCTTCCCATTGGCAAGCTATTCCTCGGTTCCTTGTATGTGCATCTGGATCACTTAGTTGCGAACATGCGAGTTTCGAATGGTTTCATGAAAGTGAATTCATATGTGCACGTTGCTTTTCTGCAAGTCCGGCTATGGGAGCACTTTTAGAAGTACGCTCCGAAACCGATGCCTTCGATTCCCACGAGTTGGGGCGATTCTCGAATTCTTCGATGGGTGAACAGGCGTCCAAGAGTTGGCGTGAGCTTGGTTAGTCTTCTTGATAAGTTGTATGAAATCAGTTTTCGCCCATGGGAGCCGGTCCATAGGTCGGTGTCTCAAATTGACACCTTTGCTTCTGCTCCGCTCATGTCTTTGTCTTCTGATGGCGATTTGAGCGTTGGTGAAAACTTGTTTATTCAAAGATGCACGTCTAGGTTATATGCCGTCTTTCTTCATGGGGTCTTTCAGATAGTCGCTTACAATATTGACCGTCTTTGCTTTCGTCACATGGGTTTCGATCAAGGGGTGTCTCTTGCTTACCAGCCGGTGATCCCTAAGGATTCATTGCGTGCCGCCCTTAATGCCAGTGCCCTTGAGCCGGGTATCCGTCTTCCCTTCTTTCAAGCGGGAAGAGTAACTTCGACGACCTTCGGCTATAATGAGTTCTGGTGCGACGAGTTTATTATGATCCAAGATTTCGTGAATAACGTGGTGGAGAACGTTCGTTGTAAACCTTCCCCAGCAGTTTTGAAGAAGTATCCAATGTTGAGAGATCTCAAGCGAAAGTTGCCTAGCAACTCGGAAAGTCCCCAGGCCAAGGAACGGAGAACGAAGAATCGTGCTGGCGGATTCCGGACGGTTTCAAAAGATCCTCCCGCAGCTCTCGTGTCTTTCAGTTCTTCTAATAACCAGTTATGTGTCGCTTCTTCATTGGTTTGTCTCAAAACACGTGAAATTCTGCTGAAAACATGTGTCTTGTTTCTTCCAGGGCTTCGGTAGTGTTAATGCTTTCGCTGCCCTTGCACGTTGCCAGGAGATGGCAATTTCTTTAAAGAATTCTAGCAGCACTGAGCCTTCTCATAGCGGTGATGAGTCAGAGAAAGAAGAAAGTTCGTCAAGTGAGAGTGATTCCTCTGGCAGCACTGGTTCTTTTTCGGGAAGTGGTTCGGTGAGTTCCGCGCTTCCTTTCTTTCTTCTTCAGTTTCTTCTTTTGAAAAATATCTGACTCAAGTTCGCAGGAGGAATCTGGTTCGGATGACGATTCTAGGGTAGATCCACACGAAAACTTGCCTTTGGTGGCCACCGCCGGTGACTTGGAGATGGGAGTTAGCCAATTGCCGGGCACAGATGTGGTTCAAACGGTGGATGATTCTCTGATGGTTGCTGCCGTAGACATGGAAGAAGACCCTCTGCGAGTCGTGAGGCCAGGTGCAGGCGCCATTTTTGATCCCCCGTACTTGGTTTCTTATCCAGGTCATGTGTTGGTTGGAGGCTTCAGCGTGCCGCCTAAGCATGAGGCGTTGTACACCAGAATCTGGGAGAAGTACGGACATATGGCCACAACCAAGAAAGTCACTAGTCAATTTGCGCTGGTTAAGCGTGTGGAAGAGGCTTTATTTTCCATCGAGGATATGCGTGAGGTGACTGGTCACACCGTTTCTGAAGACGTTATTGCCGACTGGGAGCACCATCGCGACGTGTGCGTATAAAAGGAGTTCAACACTTCGTGGTTTGTCGAAGGCCTTGCTGAGATCCAAAAGTTGAAAGATGCAGCAATCAAAAGCCTTTCCGCCGAGGAGATTGCACGACAGGAGGTAGAACTCGAAAAGCTTTCCAAGATGTTGACTATGAAGAGAGCGGCTCTTGAAGATGCAAAGTTGACTTTCTCCAAGAAGAACAGACCTCTGTTGGATGATTTTCCTTGAATGTTTCTCTGTTAAAATTTTCATTTAGGTTCTTTTTCTCTTTTTTTTTTTTGAAAGACATACCGGATGTCTGGTTCAAAGTTTGACCAGTTTTGATAGACAGCCGGTAGCTTTTGAGGATATTGGATTATTTCTGGGATGAATGGTTTTGATAATATGACTCTGATTATGTTTTGAGAAAGGAATATTGCTTTTATGAAAGTGTGTGCTAGCAATAGGCACAATACTCAGTAGTATGACGGTTTTACTAAGAGCCTAAAAACAGATCGTATATCTTGCGCAGTCTAAATTTACTCACTTCATAGGTTTTGTGAACACGCCCCTCTTCATGTAAAAGGCGGCTTTGCTGGTAGCATCGGCAGCAAGTCCCCAATCGCTGATAGCATCTTCGGCGAGTCCCCAGTTTTCTCGTATAGTTTTTGCAACTGGTAACCGGGTCGTCTGGTAGTTGAGTCGGATCGAGTGGTAGCATCTTTTGCAAGTCCCCTACCATCTTGACATCTGGGTCGAAGAACGAGATCGACAGTCTGACATTGTAGCCGATAGATCAATCCTCCCGCTGTGGTCGCCAATTGTTTATGGGTAAAAATCGTTTCTGCCGATTTCGGTAAATTCGGTAGGTGAGTGAGAAAATGGTTCAAACCCTAAACAAATGTGCTGCACGTGAGCACTTTATAGATTCTAGAGATCAACTTTGTACAAGTCCGGCCTAAACCAAGAAATGGCCGTTCCGGACTTGCTTCGGTCACAAAGTGGAGGAGAAGGGTTGATTTGGGGAGGGAAGCAAAGAAAGGTGTTGAGACCAGAATAGTGCAGGGGAGAGTAGTGTCTCGACTTATATCGGAAAGTGGAAGCTTCGGAAGCTTGCAAGAGATGAAAGCTTTTGGATAGCTTGCAAAGTTGCCTTTTCGAGAGTGTTGTATTTTTCTCCGACCGAGACTTGTTGTATGGTGGAAATAGGTAAGACCTATTTATACAAGTCGAGATTGAAACGTACCCGGCCTCATGAAGGAAGAGATTAAAGGGTGAAATAATGGGAGGAGGTGGTAACCGCAAGGTTTTTATGGGTGAAAACGTTTTCACCATTATTTCCTCATTTATTTGACCGCTTTATTCCTTTTCACGCTTTCTTAATGTGAGCGTAGTGTACGCTGCAAGCTGTGACCGCCAAACCAAAACCCTGGAAAGCATCCCCGGTTTGTGTTGATATCTCGAGTGTTGGTTGCACCTTGAGTACAAGTGGCAATGCCAGAGCTGCTAGTGGCGTGCGTGGCATGTGCCAATGGCATGTGCGGAATGCCTTGGTGGTAGGTTGTACGTTGAGTGTAAATGCCAGAGCTGCTAGTGGCGTGTGTGGCATGTGCCAATGGCATGTGCGGAATGCCTTGGTGGTAGGTTGCATGGTTTGCGAGTTAGGCTACCAGCGTGGGTTTTGGCATGTGCCAATGGCGCGTACGGCCAAGTTGGCCTTAGTTGCACGGCTTGCAAGTTAGGCTACCGGCGTGCATTAGGGGCACGGCTAGGTGATGAAGGCTACCAGCGAGCGTGTTGGCATGTGCCAATAGCATGCGTGGCCGTTTAGGGCCGTGGCCTTGGTAGGAAAAGCTACCAGCGAGCGTATTGGCATGTGCCAATGGCATGCGTGGCCGTTATGGCCGTGGCCTTGGTAGGAAAAGCTACCAGCGAGCATGTTGGCATGTGCCAATGGCATGCGTGGCCGTTAGGGCCGTGGCCTTGGTAGGAAAAGCTACCAGCAAGCGTGTTGGCATGTGCCAATGGCATGCGTGGCCGTTAGGGCCGTGGCCTTGGTAGGAAAAGCTACCAGCGAGCGTGCTGGTATGTGCCAATGGCATGCGTGGCCGTTAGGGCCGTAGCCTTGGTAGGAAAAGCTACCAGCGAGCGTGTTGGCATGTGCCAATGGCATGCGTGGCCATTAGGGTCGTGGCCTTGGTAGGAAAAGCTACCAGCGAGCGTGCTGGCATGTGCCAATGGCATGCGTGGCCGTTAGGGCCGTGGCCTTGGTAGGAAAAGCTACCAGCGAGCGTGCTGGCATGTGTCAATTGCATGCGTGGCCGTTAGGGCCGTGGCCTTGGTAGGAAAAGCTACCAATGAGCGTCTTTGGCATGTGCCAATGGCATGCGTGGACGTTAGGGCCGTGGCCTTGGTAGGAAAATCTACCAGCGAGCGTGTTGGCATGTGCCAATGGCATGCGTGGCCGTTAGGGCCGTGGCCTTGGTAAGAAAAGCTAACAGTGACGCATGTTGGCATGTGCCAATGGCATGTGTGGCCGTTAGGGCCGTGGCCTTGGTAGAAAAAGCTACCAGTGACGCATGTTGGCATGTGTCAATGGCACGCGTGGCCAATTTGGGTCGCGCCTTGGTAGAAAAAGCTACCAGCGAGCATGTTGGCATGTGCCAATGGCATGCGTGGCCAATTTGGGTCGCGCCTTGGTAGAAAAGCTACCAGCGAGCGTGTTGGCATGTGCCAATGGCATGCGTGGCCAATTTGGCCTAGGTTGCATGGTTTGCAAGCCTAGGTGCGGGCGCTACTTTGGGCATGGCGCGGCTAGGGCCAAGGTAAGGGTGTTTGGCTTGTCGTTGCGTGACTAGGGCCAAGGTAAGGGTGTTTGGCTTGGCGTGGCGTGGCCAGTGTAGCTAGGGCCAAGGCGGAGTGTGTTTGGCTTGGCGCGGCTAGCTCGGGTTAAGTGTGGCTGGCATGATTTGCCATTGGCACGGAGGTGCGGCTAGCATGGTTGGCATGTTTCGGTGCGTTTGGTATGGCTGGCATGGTTTTCCATTGGCATAGAGATGCGACTAGCTTGGGCTAGGTGTGGCTGGCATGATTTGCCATTGGCACGAAGGTGCGGTTAGCATGGTTGGCATGCTTCGGCGCGTTTGGTATGGCTGGCATGGTTTGCCATTGGCATAGAGATGCGTCTAGCTCGGGCTATGTGTGGCTGGCATGATTTGCCATTGGCACGGAGGTGCGGCTAGCATGGTTGGCTTGCTTCGGCGCGTTTGGTATGGGTGGCATGATTTGCCATTGGCATAGAGATGCGGCTAGCTTGTGCTAGGTGTGTCTGGCATGATTTGCCATTGGCACGAAGGTGCGGCTAGCATGGTTGGCATGCTTCGGCGCGTTTGGTATGGTCTGGCATGGTTTGCCATTGGCATAGAGATGCGTCTAGCTCGGGCTAGGTGTGGCTGGCATGATTTGCCATTGGCACGGAGGTGCGGCTAGCATTGTTGGCATGCTTCGGCGCGTTTGGTATGGCTGGCATGATTTTCCATTGGAATAGAGATGCGTCTAGCTCGGGCTAGGTGTGGCTGGCATGATTTGCCATTGGCACAGAGGCGAATTAGTGTTTTGTTCGTTGTAACCCTAATTTTAAAAAATACCCCCTATTAATTACTGATTACACGCATTAAATGTTCTAATAAATGTGTCACTGGTGACATTAGGTTATTTGGGGTTTCACGATTTTACCCTTTGTTTAAAAACCACCATCAACACCTGGGACAAAAGAACGAACACCATCATCAGTAAAGGGCGAGACAACAGTAACATCCATGCAGACATCTTGCCTGTTTTCCCAGTTAAGAACAAGAATATCAGCAGGCCTCAAATCTTCATCCTTATCTGAAACAATACCCAGAGAAACCTCCTTGAGGGCAGGTACACTAGCCTTGTACCAAATATCGACGGTAATATCACGGACAACATCATGTCGAAACTTACTTCCAACATCTTTAGCACAATGAAGCGCATGGTCTCCAAAAATGTCCATAGATTTGTTGCAACTGGTGCATAAGCCATTCTCAACAAACAGAGGAATACCGAGACGATAACAAAGCACAACCCGAAACTGTCTAGGCCCAATACACTGGTTAAGCCCGCTGATTGGTACAACTAGTAGATAATCTTGAGCATGCTTGATACGGTTACACTGCCATAACGCAGAATCTCTTGCAGACAAGGAAAATTGGTGCGGGATTTGCTTCTTAATTGCATCGAAATAAGTGACTTCCGGGAATGCATGGAAGGGGGGGTGCAAAATATAGACGAGACACACCAGTGCAATTACAAAGTAATAGCATCTCACTCTGAGGGTCCTTAAGTTTTTTGATTGCATCCATCAGTTGAACAGTTTTATTCACCCTGGACAGCATCATATCACTAATGAAGCTCGGATCCAAACTCACAGGTCCTCCCAAAAGCTTAACACCATTAGAGGGCCTACCAATATCTGGGGGGAACACCGTCTAAAGTGCTTTTGGGATCAATAGATGGCTAAAAGACTTCGGTTTTACGAACGTTAAGATGCAACCCCCTGTTAGGTCCTTCAACCTCTATTATACTCAAGGCTTTGGATACTTCCATAGTATCCCCAATAATGGTACCATCATCAAGGTACCAAGCATGCAAATCAAGGGTGCAACGAGAAGCAATAGTCTTCACAAGAGGATGAAGAGTCAACGCAAAAAGCAAGGGACCAAGGGGGTCCCCTTGTTGAACCCCGAGAGCAGAAGACAATATATATTGGTCAAAATAGAGTTTAGCAGTCGCAAATAACAAAATTCTACCCAGCGAGAGATACCTGGACAGTGAAGAAGAACCTCTTTGATGAGATGAGACCTACTCACCATGTTGAAAGCATTGGATAAGTCAATAAGCAGCATTGACATTGTATCCGAATGACCTTTCAACTCTAGTAAGTTATTCACAGCATGTAAAATACTCTCTCCACCGACAGGCACACCAACTCCAAATTGATAGTCGCCTAAATAAGAGGTCATCTCTTTCCCGACTGAAAAAGCAGCAACTTTGGAAACCAGCCTGCGCCAAACCGTACCAACTGCGATTGGCCTAACACCACCCCCTGGTTTAAGTAGTGGAGTCAAAGGCGCACTGGCAATGAACTCGCCCAAACTATTGGGGCATTTACCGGCCAACCAAAGATTGACTACCCCAGTGATCGAAGCAAGTAAATTATCCGCCACTGCAGCTGCAGCACCACTCATGACATCAACCAAATGTTGCGCTCGTAAGCCATCTCGCCCGCAAGAAGTACCCTTTGGGAAGCTCTTTATAGCTCCTAGGACAGCCCGTGAATCCACCATGATTGGGTCGCCTATCACAACTTCCGAAGGAACAACGGGAAGAGGAGCTGATGGATGCTTATCTTGCAAATCCAGATAAGTATTCTCGTTACGCGGAGCTACCCCTGATGAAGAAAGTACTCCTATTGCAGCCAAGTAATGACCGTAGGTAATCTTCTTCTGGCAGGTCAAAATATTGGCAGCGCCTTATTTCTTAGAGTCTTCCTTCCCATTCCCCATTCGGAAAGGTTCTTTGTAGTAGTTTCGACACCAAAGTGGAGCAGCCATTTGGCTCTTTCCACACAGAGATGGCCTGGTTTATAGCTGCTATCTGTAGTTTCTTACGGCTGCCCGACTTAGCCTCAGCGGAATTCTTCGGTCTAAACAAAGTTAGCATGCAAATGGGAAGAAGTAGAGTTGTAGCCAAGTGAAAATGTTACCTGGGCTTGCGATAACTCTATCAAGATAATGTTTCAATTCCCTGGAAAAGCTAAGTCGGCACTGGTGAGGAATACACTTCACAGTAGTGAACTGCCGCTGGAAGACGGTGTTCAATAAATCTGTGGAAAGAAGAACGCCAGAATCGACACTCAAGGGAAGAGCATCAGCACCGTCTGTAGAGTCAACACAGCTCACAACACTGATAATATTAAGCTAGCAGCACTTCCCGGTTTAGCAAGACCGTGTAAAAGGAAATCTGCTCTATCACCGTTAAGTGGTCCGGCAATTACCTCACCATGAACAGCGCCTTGTCTACCTCTGCAAGGCATCGACCAAGCATGAAGATGCATGCAACGACAACACATCCACATACGAAGGCTGAAGAGAAGCTTCTCCCAGGCGAGATAAATGTTCAAGTCAGTAGCAATCAGCTCTCTGCAGAAATCCATCTTAGCTGCTGATGAAAGATGTCTGTCCTGAAGGTGTTTCAAGAAAGAAACCTTAGCGTATCCTCTTCCATTAACACAGTCACGACAATTATGGGAAGTCTTGAACGGGCAATGGTAGGAAAGCTCATCGGATAAGACTGTGTCGGTTGACGCAAAAGCTTCAAGGGGCTGTGAATCAGACGAACGACAATGGGAAGAAGCTCTGGTGAGAATCGTCATAACGATCTGTAAACAAAAACCCTAAAACAAGAGTAACCGAAAACCCTAAAGACCAAAGCAAACCGCAAGGAAAACAAAGGGAAAACGAAAGAGAAGGGGAAAATCGAAGACACAGAAAAACGTGGAATCAAAAACCAAGGAGAAATCCGAAAAAAAACATGGTGGTTCTGGGAATAAAAGCCGATTTTATACATAACAATCCATTTTTGCTCTCCCTCTAATAAAAATCATTTCTTTTTAATTAGGTCAGTTTCCGCATGTCAACTGGAATGGGAGTGATTGTCTAATCGGGGTTCTTCTTCTAGGCTTTATCAAACTACTTTGACAAAACATCTCGATCGTGGGATCTTATATATTTAATGGCTATTATCTTTGCTTACATGGCGCACAATTTAGTATTAGTGTGCTTAAGCTATTAATACCCGAGTGCAAATGCCCGAAAGTAGGAAAGAAAACATAATGGAAAAAATCTCATAATCACAATTAGTTTGGTATATTATAGATGTTGCCAATGATTTACATTCCATGGTGCTATACATCTTTTTCTCGAACAAAATTAATTTAGGGTTATAAAGAAGATATAAAGGAAAACATAGTTTGTCATCATAGCGACGGATAACAAGCAAAACAGGTCATTATGGTGATCTATTTATAAGGGGGCTGATGGTGGTGGTGAAAGAAAATACCGAAGGAGAACAGTAGCAGTAATGGTGGTGGCTTCTGAGATCAGGACTAGTTCTATTTGAGCAGCTCATATTCTAAAGACTTTGTTGACAACCGAACACGAACCAATAGTAATTTGTAAGCCATGTCATCAATGATATCAGTGGATGGATACAAAAGATCAAATGGCTCTTTATTTTGTCTTCCTTTGCCACATGTAAGGAAGCTTCTTCTATAACATAAATGCATAAATTCATCTTACGTACACAAAAAAAAATCCAAAATTTTAGCTAAACTGAGTAAAATCTGAAATCCGCAGAATCTCATGATTACTCAGATAGAAATTTTACACCCCATGAATTCTGAAGGGGGCATTTTTTAAAGGGGGCATGGGGGACAAATGATGTGTCGACACATGTCTTTGATTCCCATGAATTCTGTTTCCAAAAATACCAACACCAATTAAGAAAATAAATTTTCTCTTCAAAAATACACTTTTTTTGTATTTTTGGAAACAAAATTCATGGAAATCAAAGACACGTGTAAACATATCATTTGTCCCCCATGCCCCCTTCAAAAAACGCCCTCATCAAAAAATTTCTCTACATAGTTACAGAAGAAATGATAATCGCAATCATTGAAAAATACGAAATAACCTTCTGCATGCTTTGCAGATCCAAAGTCTGAGATTTTTCACGGTTGAACAGTCATCCAGTAGTATGTTTCCGAGGCTTTATCTTGCTGTAAAAATTCCGCATCTTTTTCTTTAACAAATAACCACATAATTATTACCTCATATCTTGCCATCCTAGTGTTATCATATAGTCATATCAACGCAACATAGAATTCACTTGATAACACTTGGTTATTTGTTACAGGTATTTGAAGGTCGATAAATGACATGCTCTAACCATATTGCAAGATGCATTAAATGCAACAAGTCATAGGCTTAGATGACTATATCCACTGAACATTTTGATTAAAACTCTGAACATTTTGATTGAAAGGTTATTATATACTCATAATACTCTAGATATTACAAGACTTTGCTAGACTTACCCGCACAGTTCTAGAATGTATACATGTTCCAAAACAATTCAGGGTAATAAGAAAACTACAAAGAACCATTAAAGCATACAAAAAATTGCATATAAACAATTCAGGGTAATAAGAAAACTACAAAGAACCATTAAAGCATACGAAAAATTGCATATTCATGTCATTGAAACACACACCAAAAAAAAGTACGGGTAGAAACAGACAGACAAAGGATGACCGAAATCTAATGCATGGTTATGTCATTACAGCACAGGTTGAGCCCAACTAATTTTATATTAGAAAAACTCAAGTATGTAGCTTGTAAGTCGTTACCAAATACCTGATAAACCCATATTGTTCCACACAGACACAGTAGTAAAAGAACACGTTTGTAAGTTCTCACTCAACTCTAAATTAGAATTCCATTATTAGTTCATATAAAGCATTCATGGTTCAGCATTCACAATTCTCAATTCCTTCCCATCCATGTTCCCCTGCTCCAAAAAAGGAGAAAAACATCATTGAAGTTGTTTGCTGAGAGCTAAATCGCATGAAATAGGAAACAGTAATTTTATTAAATTAGCATAGCCCTGCAACAGCATTTTCTTACCGCCGATTGAATCCCGTTAAACTTAACCATGCCTGAGAAGAACAGTCCATCCTGTTGGAAATTACAAATGTTAATGAAATCTAAAGACAAACACTAGTGTTATTATTTCTAAGTAATTATAGTTTCCTACACTAACCTTTATAAAATCCCATAAAAGTGAATCAGGATTTACTATTATTATTAAGAGGGCCTGAAGTAGAGCTGGGGCTGCTGTTACTAAAATCATGTTTGAAGTACGTTCTGGTTCCTGCAACATGAATCGTGTGCGAATAATATAACAAGAGATTAAGAGAGTAGTGTAAAAGATAAAAATAAAGAACCCACAATTGGGGGATATGAAAACTAATTGGGGATATAGCTACAAGACAAAATAGGAGTCCCAATAGCAATTCTTGGTCACCCCTTATGTAATTATTTTTTTAATTCCTAATTTACCCCTCACTAATTAGGTTTAGTGGTTAATAATAATTAGTAAAAATCATAAGTATTTGGGGATAGATTAGTGTGTATTTTTATTTGTGTTTGGGTGAGAGTAGAAGGAGGGAAACAAATATTTGAGAGGAATTTCTTTTTTTGAAAATGGAAGATGATTGTGATGAGAGAATTACCGCTAATAAGAGGTTGAAAAATTGATTTTTTTCTTTGAATCCACCATTGTTGCAGCTGAAAAAGCTTGGTGCCGGCATGGTATTCAACCAAAAACCCATGCAGGCAATTGTTGGAAATGTTCATAAATTGTTTGCCATTATCCTGGGTTCGGGCGTAGCTCTCTCGTTACGATTTTTTCGGGTTTTGATCTTGAAGTTGATTTTTTTTGGTTTTGAACAGGTACCGGCATGGTAATCTAGTTTTCGAGCATGCGGTACATGTTCGGCATAGTATTTTGCTTAAATTTCTATGCCTGGGAACAGGATGAAAAGTATCCGAATGTTGATTTTTTTTTTCACTTGACTACCGGCATTGATAGGAAATTCTCGAGCATGCGGTATCATGTTCGGCATAAGGTCTTCATCAATTCCGGCATGGTCTTCATCACTTGTTTTGAATTTTTGGTATTAATCGAGTCCACTACCGGCATGGTCAGTTGATATGAAGACCATGCCGGTATTGTTTTCCGGCATACCATGTTGCTTTATTTTCTATGCCGGAAGTGGTGATTAATACCAGAAAAAATTCAAAACGGAAGTGATGAAGACCATCTTGAATTGATGAAGACCATATGTTGGAACATGATACCGGCATGGTCTTCATCAATTCCGGCATGGTCATCATCATTTTCAGCATGATCTTCATCACTTCCGAATTAAAAAAAATTGGTTTCCAAAGTGAGGAGAAGAGAATTTGATATAGAGTGGGGAGAGATTAGAATTTGAAAGGTCATCATCACTTTCAGTATGATCTTCATCACTTCCGAATAAAAAAAAATGGTTTCCAAAGTGAGGAGAAGAGAATTTGATATAGAGTGGGGAGAGTTTAGAATTTGAAAGGGAATGGGAAATATTTGGGTTTCAAAGCTCCACCCCTAAATAAGATTAATAAGAAGTGGAGATGGAAATGGGGGATATGATTTTGTTTTTTGATTTTAAGTTTTTGATTTTTATTTTGTGGGAAGGGTATTTTAGTATTTTCGCCCCCAAAAGTCACCCCTTAGCACACACCATGGGTTGGGGGAAGTAATTCATATCCCCGATTAGTTTCTATATCCCCCAATTGCGTGTTCAAAATAAACTGGTACAACATTTGAACACGCATGTTCACATATATAATATATATATACAAGGAGAGTGCATGTGCGATGCACGTAATCAAATTTCAGACCGGAGAGTGAAAACTACACCGGCAAAGAAAAAAAGTGAGAACTACACCGGTGAAGAAAAAACGAAGAAGTAAATAGTGGAATTTCTATTTTAGGGATCTTATACATATTTATTATTCTGAATACAACCTCAATCAATTACTTTATATATGGGAAGTCCTTTTCAATCTAACAGATAAATTATAAAGACAAATTATATCTGATGGCTGTTGTTAATTGTTCACATGGAAATACTTTTCTTAGATCTGACGGATGAATTTTAAATCCGGGAAGATCAGACGGCTACAAAGAATTGAGTTATAAGATATGTTACTCTTATTAAAGGGGGGAGATATGCACCTGAGTCGTCGCAAATATACCATAACAAAGAGTCAGGCATCCCCCAACTGCAAAACAAAAACAAAGCAATTTAACAAGGAAACCTCTTATTCTTGTAGCTTCAGGAGCGCCGAATATGTAACGAGGAGAAGCCATCGAAATCATTCCAATCGCAACAACTATAAATAATTTTGAAACAAAAAGCCCATTTCCACTGAGAATCACCCCTCCGGCTATGAAAATTATCATATCAGCAATAAGGATAGTCACTGCCGGATTCGTCAAACAACCAATTGCTGCCCCAAATACAGACCATACGATACTCGGCCCAAGAAAAACTTCCTGCCAATATACAACAACAATAATAATCAGAATTATAAAGTAGTATTTAGTTAGAATTAATTACTCTTCGGTTAATAAAGAAAATCAACAGAAACTTACTTTTAAAAGGGATCCAAAATCATCCTGGATACAAAGAAGATGTATGATAGTTCCTACAAATTCAATAGTTTGGTAGCCAGTGTCACAGATAGTACTAGTCCATATATAAATCATAAGCATCAAGAGTTGAACGCTAGTTATGTTGCATATACCTGTATAATAACCCAGAAAAGCTAATCCAATGCAAGTACAAACTGTGATGTACAACGTAAATGGATTTTTCCTAAGAATCTTCCACGAGGATTCTTCTGCTGAACTTTCCAACATCTTATTTATGTGATTCCAGAGATTATTTACTATGAATGAAGAAAAATAAAAATGGACTGACGACTTTGTTGATATTATTAGGGTTTAGCGTTAATACAGGAAGGAAGGGATTATAAAAATAGTTATACATATAAATTAAATAATCGGAGAAGAATATGGAAATTAGATATTCGACAAGTCAATGCTCGTAAAGATGGTTAGAATTTTCACCAATTCTGTGTCTACCCTTTGACTGTGATCGTCACCGTTTGTTGGCAATACCTTTTTTTTTTTTTTTTTTTTTTATCAATATGTTGGCAATACCTGCTGCCGTAATTCCTATGCGCAACCTTTTGGTTTCATTCTCTTTCTCCTTCGTTTACACCACCATCGCGTTCCAGCTTTAAAAACATTCTTTAGAAAGCATACCTGAAAAGTTATTAGAGGCAATGTCGATAATCTGTAACATTGAGAAGTTACACTCAGATCCCTAATTAGTACAAGGCAAAATAGATGAAGATTCGCGTCACGCCGAACCCACATGGACATTGTTTTTCAATAATTCAACATGACTGAAAACTTGGAGCCATTTTTAAAGATGCGCAGACGAGGAGCTATGTACAGGAAATTCACTTAACTAGAATCACTAGATTCACTACCATAAATATTTCCTGTACGCCTTTCAGCAATTGAATTATTCTGTTTTTTTTTTTTTTTCAACAATCAACTTAATGGTGAGATCGTATACTAACTATTACGTGGGAGATCCTATAATAATAATTTTAGGCGTCCAATTTTAGTGGACAAATACCCTCGTGTCTAGGGTCCAAACTGGACCTCCAAATTCTATATCTAAGAGAAAACAACTTCCACGCAAATATTTATACCCCGAGCACAAATATACTAGAGACCACCACTTGATCAGGAAAACGTTCGCGCCACATGGTGGGAATTTTGTCTATTTCTGCGATAACTTCATAGACTAGATTTATTATGGTGATAAAGTTTTATTTGTTACGGTGATAAATTTTATCTTTCTCGCAAGTATGACTATGGAGTTATCACTATAATACAAAAGGCTGTCTATGTGAAATGCTCTAACCTGCAGGAATATTGCAAGACGAATTAAATGGAACGAGTTGGAAGTTGCTTGAACCTTTGGGTAACGTCACAGAATGTTCCTCCTTGATGTTAGCAGTACCGAAGCTTATCCTTCTTCCGGCCCTGAAATCGGAGGCATAAAGATGAGTTTCTAAGGGTTAATAGACAAAATTCATAAATTGGCACAAACATGCTGATATTTTCTTGGGCATGTTATTCTTTCTCTCTTCATATGATATTCCATCTCAAAACTCCAGCAAAACTCTACAAGTGCACTCCAGTATATATATTATATCCAGCAACAGATTTTAAGTGGCAACAGCTTCCTTACAGATCCACTTAGCTGTACACTGCACAAATTGATGATCGATGCTAATGTTGTTACCCACTAACCTTTTGTTAGAAATTTTGAATAGAATTTATTTAGTTATAATTGAAGGGTTGTTTCCAAGAGATGTGACCCTCCATGAATGGATTCTTTCCAAGAGATGTGACTCTCCGCCAAGAGACACTATGTCCTTTCCTAAGAGACAACAATCAAGTATATAAACCTCACTCATGTTTCATTCTAGACAAGAGAAAAAAACACACCAAAATCTGATTTCACTTGCATTCTTTGTTGTCATAGTAGAAGATAAACACTAAATTTGGTTCGCCGTTTCCTTGAGTTTGGAGTGTTTCTACTCGAGGAAGAAAGATCGTTGTATCCTGGGAGACGTTTCGCAAGTAAGACCCATTAGCACTGGAGTGGGGAGAATTACAGAGTATCCAATACTCGACTCGATCTATCCTTAGTTCCTTTAATCTTCTTATTTCTTTTGTTTTCGTGTTCCGGAATAGCGTCAGGTGCAAAGAAGGAGAAAATATCCAACAATCTTAAGACGAAAATCTTTTATCTTTTTTTTTTCTTCTAAACGTTGTACGCTTATTTTATTATGCGCACAGTTGAAGGTCTACATAACTGCCATGTGAAGGGTAGGTCGGAATAATTTTGAAATATAAATGGATATAAATTGATTTGATATGTGGATATAGGATTTACAATTTTGGGTTGTTTAAACGATCTTGGGGTTTGTTGTAGGTGCATGCATGGTTATTGGACCTCAATATTTTTGGAAGAAAGGGAGACAGTGGGCTAACGAACATATCAACAAACTCCTTAACATCGAATGAGAGGGTATGAGGGTTGATGCAAATTAAAATATCAAAGCAGGTGGGAATACCATCAAGTACAACCAACTGTACAATCACTCTTAGGTGATGGAGCTCTCCAAAATCGTTCATGAATCTTAATTGTAACAAAATTTACTAAATAATTTTGTTTCATACTCGTGGTGTTAAAACTAGTATGTTATCACTGGGTTACTCACCCTAAGCAAACAAACTAGTAATAAATATAATGGTCAGACTCATGGGTCTTGATAATAAAACTGCTCAAGGAGACAGCCTAAGTGGTCATAGATCTCTCCTGCAGAATCCAACCAGAATATCATTTCGTTTTTTTTTTTTTTCGCAGCACATTTTCATGCACAATGCCGTTTGTTTGTTGAAGTATAGGATTTAGGATGATGCTACTCATGGACTGTAGTTGCGGGAAATCCTACAACCACACCTTTAATGATATTTGAAGAACAACTCAAGTGATCATCATAAAATTCATAAGAACATTCATTAAAATCTTTAAGTTGGATACAAGATTATGAGAGAGCTCTAACTTGGAGAACAAATAAACTTTCTCTCTCCTAAATTTCTTATCTAAACTCTCAAAAAAGATCTCCCTTCATACAAGGTCGCTTAGTCCCTTATATAGGGATTTACATAGTGGATGACAGCTAATAAAACCCTTATTTTCGGATCTGGCGTGCGTCATAAACGCACGCTTACATTGGCTCTTCCCACACGTACTTTCTAACATCGCATGATCTTCACACTTTACTCGTGATCAGGCTGACGTCATCTGGTACGTCATTTTGAATGGGCTGTACGTGAATGTCTTCGCTTGATCTTGATAACCATTATCTCGCATGTGCTATTGGTGTACGGTATTTTGTATATACATTTTGCCTCTTCGCATATCATTTCTTCGGAAAGAGAGCGATATGAGAATCTCCAATTTATACTGTTGCACCCATTCACCTTTTCATATTCTTATCTACCGACATAGCTCTGTAATTTCAGTGCATCCGTCTACACGTGCTAATTTTCTCCCTTTTTTTACCAGCACGTCCGAATCTAACCGGTCATCTTTTTCATCTTTTTATTTACCAGGCTTGAGGGGAGATTAACTTTTCTCTTTTATTTCGTCTTCCTTTCTTGTCTCTGTGAGCTCTCTGCAAATCTTTATCTTAATTATAAGAAAATTTACTAAATAATCTTGAATGGTTGTTTGTTTCATACTCGTGGTGTTAAAACTAGTATGTTATCACTGGGTTACCCTAAGCAAACAAACTAGTAATAAACATAATGGTCAGACTCATGGGTCTTGATAATAACACTGCTCAAGGAGACAGCCTAAGTGGTCATAGATCTCTCCTGCAGAATCCAACCAGAATATCATTTCGTTTTTTTTTCGCAGCACATTTTCATGCACAATGCCGTTTGTTTGTTGAAGTATAGGATTTAGGATGATGCTACTCATGGACTGAACTTTTTGCTAGACATCTTAAATTATGTAACGTAGTGACAGAAGAAATGATGATCGCAATCATTGAAAAGTACGAAATAACATTCCGCATGCTTTTGCAATCCAAAGTCTGAAATTATCACGGTAAAACAGTCCATCCAGTAGTATGTTTCCGAGGCTTTAACAAATAACCACATAATTATTATCTCATACCCTGCCATCCTAGTGTTATACTCCCTCCGTTCCAATTTAGATGATGTCGTAGAGTTTTTCACGCAGATTAAGAAACATCAAAGAGAATAATTTTTTTCCATATCTACCCATATTAATACTCTTTTAAAAATTTAAACCTCATAAATTTTAGTTTCTAGATTCAAGTATAAATTATGAATCCCCATATAATTGTACTTGGGATCACCAAATATCCCAAGATGATAGAGAATAAATTTAAATTTTAAATTAAATTAATTATGTCTCACTGATTACAAAGAGAATGAATGTTATGTTGTGATTCCAAAGCAGGGGTAAATCTGTGAGAATGTGGAGAAAATAGCTAAACCTTCATCTATTTTGAACACAAAAAAAACCCTAAAACATCATCTAAAGTGGAACGGAGGGAGTATCGTATACTCATATCAATGCAAAATAGAATTCACCTGATAAGACTTGGTTATTTGTTAGAGAAGAAGATTCGGAATTTTTAGTGGGATGGGATCAGGGCGGTAAAAACAAAAAAAGCTGTCTTTGAAGATAAATGATAACATAATTCTTCTTGATGAAATGAGTACCTAATTTCGTGCATAGTTTTGTTAGAAAATGATAAATTTTACATCTCTTGGTTAAGTAGTCAGCAAAATAACAATGCCAAGACACTCTAAGATCTCCTTTCTCATTACGTGACTACAAAACGAAATTGGACTCCAAAATGGATCTAGATTTGTATTTCCCCCTCCAATCTGCCTTGTGGCCTAACATTTGTTAATCGTCTATTCACCGAAATTAATGTCAACAAATTCGGGATCTTGATCCAAACTTCCCCCGTGATTCGAAAGCCTGGCTCGCGATTCAGTACTAACTTGGTGTTTCGAAATAAGCCATGTGTTTCATACTTTGCTTGTAACTGTGACCGCGTCTTCCCAAGGTCTAAGACCTATAGCATTGCACAATTGGCAAGAAACCTTTGTGGTTCGCCTTAGTTTCTTCTTGATTTACCAATTATTGTGGCTCTCCAAATAGTAGTACCTTGGATCGTTAAGATTCAAATAAGCAAAAGGTGATTGAGATTTGAGAGAAGGTACTGATGAAGTGAAAAAGAAGAATTGGCTTTTACACAGTTATACTAATTGTAGTCGCAGAAATCCCACAACTACACCCCTTGAATCTATTTCTCTATCTATCTCTCTATCTATCTAACTAGATGATAATTGAATCTCAAATCTCAATTCTCCTTCATTCTGACCCATAAAAATCTGATGTGGACAATTGTGGTGAGAGTATTACAAAATAATGCTCTCTCATGAGTGCAAATCTGTTCACACTCTCTCATTGATTCTAGCCCCACACAATTACTTAATTTAATTTACACTCTGCTTACATGTTCCATAATCGACAGTTCGACACAAACCCAGCAAACTGCTCCCACTTCCAAACCCATGTTTGACAACTAACCCCACTTCTTTTCTACATCCAAAACTGCTCAAAATCTCTCTGAAACTCCCATTTCGGCAACCATCAACAATGATGTGGAAACTAAAGATCAAATAAAACCAAATAGGGGAAATCCTTTGTGAAACCCCACTTACCGGGAATGTAATTTTTCATCGGTCTTTCGGGTTTGTATTTGTTGTGGAAACCCTAGCTTTCATATCTCACAGTCAATTTAATTGATCATATGATTATATTGCCTACTTAAATTTTTGTGTCTATGTTGTGATGATTATTTTTGTTGCTTCATTGTTTCCTACTTGGTATTTTGAGCTTATGAACTGATTTCTTGAATGAACTTTGTCTTAGAGATACGGGGATGAACCAGTTCAGAAATTTATGGTGATTTAATATATCAATACTTCTGTTGGGTTGTTATTGGTATGAATTTTGGTTAAAATACTGATTGTGATATTGCTAGGAAGAAGAAGAGAAGGCTGAGAACCATAATGAATATGATGTTGCAATTCTGAGTTAAAACATTAAAGAAAAACCCGCATTCAAAAGGTTAAACACATGTGAACCCAACATCATATTAGATTGAATTTTAGATTGTTCAGTAGCTTTAACTTAGCTTTTTTTCATCTGCAGACTAATCTAGAAAATTGTGATCTGGGATTTTTTCTATTTTAGCTAATTTTCAGGATGGGTCATTTTTCAGCAAAAAGTAGTTTAATGAACCAGGTAATAAAAAGTATGACCAAGAGGGAATTGCAAGAGCATAATGAAAGACCTCATAATGAAAATATAGTCTACGGAATCTTCAAATCATAAGCCTGTTCATATGCCTGATACTATATTTGGTAAGCCATTCAAAGATGTTAAGAACCATTCCACATTAATGCATGCGAGTTTCAAAGCACTTAGTGACTCTGTTCGTAATATTGGAATTTTAATTGCAGATTTTGCTTAAAATGCAGTAGGAAGAGTTTCTCCTGTTAATTCTGACAACCTTGCTAAAACAAAGGTATGGTTATTTTGTTAGGTATTTGGACTTCTGCATTTTAATACATGCATCAAGGTATGAGCTTCATCTTTCATATTTGACCCTTGCTTTCGTGAATTTCGGCATGCATTATGGTTAGACTGTTAGGACTCTGGACCATTCAGATATAACAAAGATTAGTATACTAGATAAGCTAGCTAAGTATTATTCTTTTGTTGCGAAATGGGGAAGCAATTGCTCCTGCAACCACGACAACAGAAGCAGCAACATAACTTGGTAGACAAAACACAATCACCGCTATTCAACAACAGTAACTTGGCATACAAAACACTATCATCGTGGTTCAACAACATAATAAATAGCATAAACAGGTTATCATATGATGGAATTAACACAAGGTCAATGAAGATACAACCCCCCCACTGCCAAGTCATGCACCACCACCTCATTCACCATATCAGGTAGATGTAGTTACTATTGCAGTTTTTTATTTTAAAACTGGTATTTCTCATACCATGATAGGAATGCTGATGACATGTTTACCATTTGTCTGAGTTGTTCTATCCTTAAATGTTCACCATTTGTCTACCTCTCTAGATTTAGTTTCTTTAGGGTAGCGCTTGAACTCTAAGTTGATGATATGTTTGGGGCCTCCTGCCACTATTATTAACGGTCGAGACCATATTGATTATGATTACAAATATGTTGGAATTTACAAATGTGGTTTCCGTAATGCAGGCTCACATTTTTTTTTAATTTCCTTTAGAGAAATAATATGTACACACGCACTATTGACTTGGTGCCTTCCCCCATGGTTCGATTGATGAACTTTTCCTCATATGAGCAGTTTTTTTGTGTATTCTTATTCACGTAATCAAATCATGTTCTCAAAGCTTTGTAGTTTTAAATCCAACAAACGACAAAACTATTTTGTGAAGATACAAAGTAAAGATACAAACTCTTAAAGTTTTTATCTTTATTCCGTATTTTGTGTCTCACTTTTAAAAGTTGTATATAGTTGTTTTCCTTTGAATTGGCTGCTTGATTGATGGCTTGCTTTCTTCTTAATCGTATTGTCTATTCCAATTTTCGGAGTAGAGGTGTCTTAGGTCAAGACTACAGTGGTCATGCTGGTAGTTTGATTTAAGATTTAAGTGGACGACCGGCCTTCTTCTCAGATGCCACCTGCCAATCGCAGTTTCCAGGACGACATACGACTGGTGGTCATATGGAATTCAGACCCCTTGCCCACCAAATGTAACCAACTCCTTTTACATGTAACTTCCTTTTATCTCTATGTTAGTTCCAGATTTGTTCCCTCTTTCGATTTGGTTATAAGTCGACGCCAGGTTATGGGACTTTTACTGGAGAAAATTAATTTTCTACCACCAGAGCAACGACATCAAGTCTAATTCTAACAAATGTTTCGGTATAACTATAGCTAACTATTTTTCTTTGTGTTGGTTGACCAGCAAAGTGACATAAGATTCATGAGAGCGATGCAGCTGTGTAGATGGTAGTGACCAAATATTGCTGGGAAAAAGAAGCTCAGACGTTCCCCTAATTTTTTTATAAGTTTTAAATATTGGTTCGCTTACAATTTACATTATTCGGTATCATCAATTTATAAACTTTGAGGCTTTGAGGTTTATGATGAATTTTTGATTATTTGGTAGCTTTAAGTTACATTTTACATTCACATTTATTATAAGCTTCGAGGCTCTATGGTTAATTTTCTTACACGATATGAAGAGATGAATACCTTTAAAAAGTAACAATGTAAAACTGTAAGGGCGAACAAGAATATAGTACCATCCGGTGCATAACGCGGATGATTGTGTTACACCAATAATTCTTATCCATGTAGTTAATGATAGTTCTGTAGGCCTGCAAGGTATTTTTGTACCCACCACAATGCAATATGAAAATTGGGAAAGGGCATTTCATGCTAACTATAACATTTGCGTATATAGAAATTACTTATTAGTTATGAAAACTTAGCATCAGCTCATTAATTCAGACAGTGAACTAATTTTTAACCCGACCCAAATCGGACGATATTCCCGGTGCGAAGCACGGGTTACTATCTAGTAATCTGTAGAACAAACTATGAAATCATGATGAAGAACACTTATAAGAATTTCATTAAGCTTTGGAAATCACTACAAAGAAAGAAGATAAAACCCTAACTTGGGGAGCAAATAACTTTTTCTCTCCTAAAGTTTTATCTTAACTCTCCAAAAAAATCTCTCCCAACACACTGGTAGTTGGTCCTATGTATAGGAGTTTTACATAGTGAATGACAGCTAATAAAGCCCCTATTTTCGGATCTGACGTGCGATGTTCTCGCACGCTTATGTTGGGTCTTCTCGCACGTGCTCTTTAACTTCGCACAGCTTTCACGCTTTACTCGTGACTTTATGACGTCATTAGCTTCATCATCCGGAATATGCTATGTGCGAGTGAGTTCGCCCCCTTATAATAATACCACTTCGCTTGATAACTGTATGTGCGATATTTTACTCCTACATTTTGCCTCTTCTCTTAGCGATCTTTATTCTAGAAAGAGCGATGAGAGAAATTCTTCTTAGTCACTTCGTCGCGCCCTTGCATAGCATCTGCACCCTAATAACTTTTCGTATTCTCTTCAACAGACAAGTTTCCGGATTTTCAGTGTAACCGTTCACACGTTCTCGTCTTTGTACTTTTTACTGACACGTCTCCTCTTTCACCTAGTCCAGCCGGTCATCTTCTTTCCTATTTAATCTTGCTGGAGAGAGGAATTCACCTTTTTCTTCCTCACCAACTTTTTCATTTTTGCCTTCTCTGAATCTTCATCTTCGTTCTTCCTGCTAGTGTTGGCATTCTATGGATTCTTCACAAAGGTTTGTTTTATTTCTTCTATTATTTTTTCTGTATTATATAATTTGTCTTCGATTCATGTTTTTACGCTGTCACTGTTGTTCTGCTATTGTTCTTCATGCACCGCCATTATTGATCAGCTGTTGTTATTACTCCGATGTTGTTATTACTCTGATAATTCCCATACTGGTGTTATTGCAGCAAAGTTCCTTCCTCCAGATCTCGTTTCACCGTTCCAAACCCTAATTATTCTTCAAGGTCCAAAGATGACAGATCTCTCAAGAGGAAGCATTCGCATAACAAGGTTGTAAGAAATACCTTATTCCTTTTAAACACTATTGTTGCCTCTGTTTCTTATCTGCATTGTTATTCGCATGATGACACGAGAGAGAGAGAGCTAAAAGAAGACTAAAAGAAGCAAGCAACCTCCTGAAATTAATACTCACATGGCCCTACCTAGTTTCAAAAAGAATCCTAGTTCCACAGAACAGGTGTCTTCTGGTGGGACTGCCCCTATCACTCAGGCGAATACAGCTGCTCCTGATCAAGCGAATACTACCACATCTTTACCATCTATTACTTCTTCTCAAGCGAACACTATCGCATGTTCGTTATCCTCTACTCCTACGGATGATTTCTTTCAGAATCCTTGTAAGGACCTTATCCTTTTAGATTCTCCGAATCTCTCTTCCTTTTCAAGAATGATTCCTACTTCCCATGAATTGAGTGAAACCACTCAAGCTATCACTTTCTACTGAGTAAGTCATTGCGTCTTTGCAAGATATTCCCATCTCTACCTTTTTGACTATTCCAACATTTACGGATTGCCCTATCTTCTCTCATTCGAGAATTTGCACCGCTATTCCTACCATGAGTACAGTACTAACCACTTCTCCTCTTCGCACAACTACCTCATCTCATGCGAAAATTATCACTTCTGAGGCATGTGCCTCTGATGTGGATGGTTCAAGATCAAGACCTCTTCTTGATATTGTCCAGCTCCCACGTTCATCTTCCAACGATCCATCTCAACTTCTCCTTTGCGAGTCTCTCGTCCAGCTATTGAGCGATTATCCTCTAGATAAATTAACTAGGAGCGAGATCTTCGCTCAGTTGGACCCAACAGTTAATGCTGCTTTTGACTGCCTAGAGTCTCGGCGCCGCTTCATTCAAGCTGAAGGTTTTCTGAATCTAGTTCTACCATTCAAGAACTTACTTCCCAGAACGCCAAATTGAAATCTGAGGTTCGTACCGGGGAGATCCTAGCTGAGAAACTTCGCAACAAGAATCAAGAGCTCAAAGGTATGCCCTTCTACTTCTCATTTGTTTTGTGATTCTACCACATTTCGCTCCTCCTTTGAGTTTTATTGCATGTATTTCCTCACATTTATTTTCCCTTCTTTGCCTCTTCTTGCGCGAATATAAATATTTAAACCAAATACGAGTAATGGAAAGATTTGTGTTGCGTGCCAACTCATTAACCTCAGTATTTCCTTTATTTAGTTAACTAGGTAGTTTCCTTATTTAGTTAGGATTCTTAAATACGTAAGTTAGTTCTTGTTAGGAAAGTACTAATTAGTATAAATACTCAGTTCCTGAGCTTGTTTTGGGGACACTTCAATCAATATAAACTCAGTCCTTTTTATTAAATTTCAGCAGAGGTGGCTAATCCCCAATAAAAAGGATTTTAACTTTAGGGTTTTATCTAGTTTTGGGTTCTTGACAGTTGTTTTTGTTTAGAACCCTAACATCTGGTACATAGCAGGTTTGATATATTCTTAGAATTTCATGACGGTTGTGGAGTTAACAACAGAAGTTACATGTTTGAAAGATGAGATCAAAGAGTTAATCACTGCCCTAACTAAACAGCGACTTGATGACATTAAACAAGCTGAGATTAAAGCGGGACTTGACATAGAAAATCATAAAGAAGATATGTCTGCTTTAACAACATCCTTGAAAACAGCTTTAACAACTGCGATGAAAGAAGCTATCACGGATGCTCTCGGTACAGGAATAACATGCAATCATCAAAATAATGGCCATGGCAATGGCAATAATCATGGTAATGGTGGTGCTAGTACGTTTCCACCTATTCGTACGGGTTCCATCAACCTAAAATTTCCAACTTTTGATGGTACCAATCCTGACGGCTGGATTTTTCAAGCTGAGAAGTATTTCAACCTATATTCAATCAATGCAGATTTTCAAATTCAAGTGGTTGTTGCTCATCTGACAGATGATGCCAACTCCTGGTATTGTTGGTTTAAAAAGTCTAATCTAATTCGTGACAGATTTGGGGATCACAAGTTTATAAATCCACATATTGCATTGACAAAATTGTCTCAATCAGGTACCGTCCGAAAACTAATCTCTGAGTTTGAAAAATTGATAAATTTTGTTCATGATCTTCCTACACAGTACCTTGTTGATTTATTTATTGCTGCCTTACGAGTGGATATTGGCACTGGTGTTCATTTATTTGAACCCAAGACTTTAGCCGAAGCCTTCAAAAAGGCAATACAACAAGAAGATAATATTGTTGCAGCCTCTTCAGTTTCCAAACCTTTTCGTTCAAACCCTTTTAGAACCTCAATGGCTACCAACCAACAAATAAAAAAATCAACATTACCACCTGGAGCTAAAAGATTAACATGGGAAGAACAAAAAGAAAGACGAGACAAGGGTCTTTGTTTCAATTGTGATGATTATTACAAGCCTGGTCACTTATGTGTCAAACCAAGACTATTGATCTTAGATATGCCTCAAAGTATGTATGACACTGATGATCAGAACTTTGATGAAGAAATTCAGCCTCCACCTTTTGATACTACTAAATTACCACAAGAACAAGAGCTGAATATTTCTTTGCACTCTTTGGTGGGTTCTAGTTTTCCAAACACCATGCGAATTCAAGGTTTTATTAAGGCTCGGGCTCTTACATTTTTTGTGGATTCTATAGCTACGCACAAATTTATTCATCCAACAATTGCAAAGCATTGTGGTTATAAGATTGAATCAAATTCTTCTTTATGTGTCACAGTAGGTGATGGAGGTCAGTTACGTACCCATGGGTATTGTTTAAACGTGCCAATTAAGCTACAACAATATACTTTTCTGGTTGATTTTCATCTTTTGGACATCAGCGGTTGTGATGCAGTGTTGGGTGTCCAATGGTTACGAATATTGGGTGAAATATCTTTGGATTTTACTCACTTGACGATGCAGTTCAAAGTTGGTGAAGAGAATATAATCATACGTGGAAAAAATTCTTCATCTGTTATGCTCCTGGATGCATCTCCCATGCAACATTTATTACGCAAAGAGACTTATGGTTTTCTTCTAAAACTATCTTCAGTTAGTACTGCTATTAATTCAACTTCAGTTGTGCCGCATGAGATCCAACAACTATTGTCTGAATATGAAGATATTTTCAAGATTCCAAATATTCTTCCACCTGAACGTTTGCATGATCATCATATTCCACTACTTCCTGGTTCTGCTCCAGTTAATGTGAGACCTTATCGTTATCCATATTTTCAGAAGGATGAAATAGAAAAAATTGTGAAAGAATTACAACATGCTGGTTTCATTAGACCAAGCTTTAGTCCCTACTCTTCTCCCATTTTAATGGTTCGTAAAAAATATGGTTCTTGGAGGATGTGTGTGGATTATCGAGCTTTAAACAAGCTGACTATCAAAGATAGATTTCCCATTCCAATGGTGGATGAATTACATGGAAAAACCATTTTTTGTAAACTGGATTTTCGTTTTGGTTATCACCAACTTAGAGTGCATGCGCCTGACATTCCAAAGACGGCTTTTAGAACTCATGATGTTCATGACTACGAATTTCTTGTCATGCCTTTTGGTCTTTCAAACGCACCTGCCACTTTTCAGAGCTTCATGCATCATATTTTCAGGCCTTATTTACGCAGGTTCGTGCTTGTTTTCTTTGATGATATTTTAATTTATAGTGACAATCTTGATGATCATATCAAGCACTTATCTTTAGTGTTTGACATTATACGCACTAATAAGTTGTTTGTTAAGGATTTAAAGTGTGCATTTGCTCAAAGTTCTATTGGCTATCTTGTTCATGTTATTTCATCCGAAGGAGTTTCAGTAGAGAATGAAAAAATAAAATGTATTTTGTCATGGCCAAGTCCTACTACAGTTAAGGCATTACGTGGATTTTTGGGTTTAGCTGGTTATTATCGAAAATTTGTTAAGGATTTTGGAAAAATAAGTGCACCATTAACTCAGATACTCAAGAAAGATGCTTTTGTTTGGACTGGAACAGCTACTGCGGCTTTCAAACAACTCCAACAAGCTTTAACTTCAACACCAATTTTAATACTTCCAGATTTTACAAAGGAATTTGTATTGGAATGTGATGCTTCGGGGAATGGATTAGGTGTTGTTCTAATGCAATCAAATAGACCAATTTCATATTACAGTAAACCTTTATCTGGTAAAAATTTGAATCTCTCTATATATGATAAGGAAATGCTCTCTGTGGTTTCTGCAGTTCAAAACTGGCGTCCATATTTACTTGGGAGGCATTTCAATATTTATACAAATCATAGGAGTTTAAAGTATTTTTCGGATTAAAAATTATCTTCTATGGAACAACAAAAGTGGTTATCTAAATTATTGGGGTACGACTATGAGATTATTTTTCGTAAAGGCAAAGAAAATATTGCAGATGATGCACTTTCTTGGATTCATGGCTCCATTTTACTTCTCTCTGCGCATATTTTCTCTGGTCTTACTGACATTATTAAGGAATGTCATGATGATACATAATTGGGTCTTCTTGTTCAGCAGTTGCGTGCCAATGATACTTGTAAACCCAATTTTTCTTATGCTGATGGAGTTTTACATTATAAAGGTCGTATAATGGTGCCATCTTCTTCCACCTGGTGTATTAAACTTCTCAAAGAGTTTCATTCTAATCCCATTGGTGGTCATGATGGATTCTTACGCATCTATAAGCGTTTACAACACAGTTTTTATTGGAAAGGTATGAAAACTGCAGTTAAAACCTTCATTTCTCACTGTGATATTTGTCAGCGTAATAAAGCTGAAGTCGTAGCCCCTCTAGTATTATTGAGTCCTCTACCTATACCTGCTGATATTTGGTTAGATATATCGATGGATTTCATTGATGGGTTTCCACTTTCACATCGCAAAAACTCTATTCTCGTGGTCGTAGATAGATTATCTAAATATGCCCATTTTATTGCGCTCTCTCATCCTTATTCTACCAGCTCTATTGCTGACATTTTTGTACGAGAAATAGTACGTTTGCATGGCATGCCATGAACTATAGTAAGTGACCGTGATCCCATTTTCATGAGCAATTTTTGGGAAGCATATTTTTCTTTACAGGATACCAAGTTATGTAGAAGTTCAGCATATCATCCACAATATGATGGACAAACTGAAGTTACTAATAGAACTTTAGAATGTTATTTACGATGTTTTGCTGGAACAAAACCTAGTGAATGGTCAAGATGGTTACCATGGGCGGAATGGTGGTATAAAACAAGTCTTCATTCAGCAATTCAGATGACTCCATATCAAGCAGTCTATAGTCATTCGCATCCAACAGTATCCTCTTACTTACTAGTTTATACATCTGTCAATGCTGCTAATTCTACATTACGAGCTAGGGATCATACTTTAAAGCTTTTGAAGTCCCATTTACAAGCTGCTCAATTAAGAATGAAGAATTATGCTGATACACATCGTACTGAGAGAACTTTTGCATTCAATGATTTGGTTTTTCTTAGACTGCATCCTTATAGGAAAAACACAGTTGCGAATCAGGCTTATTCTAAGCTTTCTCTTAAGTTTTACGGCCATTTTCGTATCCTTGAAAGAATTGGTGCAGTGGCTTATAGGTTGGACTTACCTACTTCCAGTTGTATTCATCCAGTGTTTCATGTTTCACAGCTGAAACTGAAACTTGGTTCTTCAGCTGTTGTGGATACTAATCTGCCGATTATAGTAGATTATGATAAGTGGGAACCAGCTAAAATTTTGGAACGAAAAATGTTCAAAAAAGGAGCTCATGCAGGCACTAAATGGTTAGTCCAGTGGGAGGATCATCCAGTGGAGGAAGCTACGTGGGAAGATGTTGATGAACTACTATTACCATTTCCATAATTTGATGCTTGAGGACAAGCATGCTTTCAAGGAGGGTGGGATGTTGCGTGCCAACTCCTTAACCTCAGTATTTCCTTTATTTACTTAACTAGGCACTTTCCTTATTTAGTTAGGATTCTTAAATACGTAATTTACTTCTTGTTAGGAAAGTACTGATTAGTATAAATACTCAGTTCCTGAGCTTGTTTTGGGGACACTTCAATCAATATAAACTCAGTTCTTTTTATTAAATTTCAGCAGAGGTGGCTAATCCCCAATAAAAAGGATTTTATCTTTAGGGTTCTATCTAGTTTTGTGTTCTTGACAAGTTTTTTGGTTTAGAACCCTAATAATTTGAGTATCAGTACTCTGCGGAGGATGCTTATGCGAAGAATAAAGAATTGCAACATTAGTTAAATCAGTTGATTAATAATCACTCGTATTTGCTTGATCAAATTGATAATTTGAAAAGTGAAAATCATGGCCTTAGTACCCAAAACGACTTCCTAAACTCCCAAATATCCAATCTTTATGGGTTGTTATATAGTGCTGACTTAAGGAATCAAACTCTATCAGAGGAAAATCGCACCCTTATGGAAGAAAAACAATCCTTCTCGAGTGATAAGTCGAATTTTACTCAGCAATACCTTTCTCTTAGGAGAACCTGTACTGAGCAAAAGGATTATCTTCGTACTCTAAGGAACCAATATGACAGAGATATGAAGAAAGTGTCCTTGGAAAATAAAAATATTATCAACAGTAAGATAAATATGACCGTAGAAATGAATAAGCTTCGCGAACAACACACTCGATTGGGAAGTTCGCATGACATCTTAAAGAAGAAGAACGCCTTTCTTGTTCATGATGAGAAGAAAATTCGCTCCCGTCTTGAAGGCTTGATAGGTGATGACTTTGATAAACATTTGGAGAATATGAAAAATAGTGGTCTCGCCTTGTCTCAGTATTTCCTTACCCAGATGGAAGGTAGTCACATCAAGCTGACTTCCTTAATTAATCTTTTCGCTACCTTTGAATACTGTATGTTCCATGAAATTTAGTTATTTCTGAGATGGTTTTGGTATTCATTGTGTTTGCAGTTTCCGAGAAATCCAGTCAACTTATCATTCAAAAGTTAAGGTCTGATTTGGATAAAGCTCGCAAGAATTTTAGGGACCTCTCCTCCACACATTCGGCTTCGCGTAACAGGGCTGAAAGAAGATGCATATACCTTGAGCATTTGATGAAGATTTACGTCACTAACGCTCAAAAGGATGTCGCACGCGAATCTCATCTCAAGGCTAAAGCTTATGCGGATGAAATATGCATTACCAACTTGCTTCATCTGGAGGAAGTGCAGCCTCTTGATATTTCTAATAATGAGGCCATCCCTGAACCTGACAGTGATTATGGTTATGATAGCTTTGATGAAAAAATCCTTCTTCCCGAAGATCATCCCAAGGAGGATGAAGCAGGTAATGATCTTCATGATGCGTCGAATTCTGAAGCTCTTCCCATTGTTGAAGCTCAATCTACTCCTCATGTTGAAGTTCCTGCTAAGACTCCTACTCCAAGTACCGCTCCTTCTACTGAGGCTGAGGCTGGTATTAAAGCTGTTGTTTTGCATGGAGAAATGTCTAAGAATGATCCTTAGTTTTCTTTCTCTTTTGTATGTTTGGATTTTATTGTACCTGTTTTTGCTGCACATTTACAGAAGAACAAGTTTGTTTCTATGCAAGATTATTTTCTAAGTTTGCGAATAATACCTTCTTTCTGTAATTCCCATACTTGCCTTTGTGATTCGTATTGTAGATAATAATCTTTGCCTAGTTTGTGTTTGGTACCTCAATCGTTTCTTTGCTAAATATTTGATAAAAACAGGGTTTATGCGAATACAGGCTATTTAAAAATAAAAAAGGTTCTATGCGAATACGAAATTTTACTTGAGTGCATAATAATTCGGAAAAAAAAAAACAAACTTACTTGAGTCTCATGGGTTTGATAATGAGGTCTTATTGAGTCTCCCTAAGTAGAGGTCTTAATCAGCCTCTCCTGTTAATAGGACTTATCTTTGCCTCAGGATATTATTTTGGCCGCGCGGTAGAGTCGCAGGACGTCTTTACGTTTTCGCGTATTAACGCATTGACCCTACCTTATCATCTTTTGTATTATTGCCTATGCAGGATGTACTAATGCGTCAATATGACAAGTCTAATTACTCTCATGAGTAAAAGCCTTGTGATACTAACGTCTTTGACACAATTCAGCTCCCTAATGGAGGGTGTCGTCCTTATATTCCCCATGATTTCCCTTTCAAGGAAGCGTACCCCTACCGAGTTAGGTTTAGATCTTCCCATCCAGTGATGCAACAATCAGTTGTTTTCGCGACCTCTTATCCCTCAGCCGATGTGGCTTATGGTTATAAGACCGCACCCTAAGTGGGGTTTCTTGAGGACCGAGTGTATCATAGCCGGGACTTGCCAAGAGTGGCGAGGTATGCTCAAGACGCCCCCAGCACCCTTGGATGAACTGTGTACCCCGGAGCCCTGATCGAGTTTCTATACTCTATGATAGAGAACTTAGTACCTTAGCCTTTCGACCAAGGAGTCTCTACCGGATAGGATTTTAAATTTCGCACCCAATATCCATGACTCAGGTTCCAGGGTTGGTATGGCTTTCTTCCGAGCCATGCATTACTAGGTTTTCCCAAATTATGACGTGCGTTAGGGATTATTTATATTGCCTCTTGCACAATTGCGAACTAGGGTGCACGCCACAATTGGATGCCTAGCCTCCCTAATTAGAGGTTTTAGATTTTATTGCCCCCTATTGAGGTCTTATTCATGAGGTCTTATCGTTGCCTCATTCTTCTGCTTGTATATTTTTATGGATCCTTATTTTGAAGAAGGAGAAATTTTTCTTTTTATTCGTATCTTCGCGTGTACATTGTGAATTTGCTTTTTCTTCTTTCGCATACATCAGTTTACTATAGGCCTTATGGATAATACTTTTTGAGGTACATTCTGTTCCATGGATGGTCAAGTTTTCGCCCCGTGTTCTTTCCATCTTTATCCATTAACTCGTACGCTCCATTTCCCACAATTATCTTTATTATATACGGTCTATCCCATTTCTTCTCCAGTTTTCCATCTCCTCCCTTTTGATAAGACGATATTTCTCTCAATATTAGCTATCCCGGTTGAAATCCCCTTTGTTTGACACGCTTGTTATACTCTCTTGCTATTCTCTTGTGATAATTTTCCATGTGTTGTAAAGAAATTTCTCTATTTTCCTCCAAGTCATCTAATTTCGCCAGTATCAAGTCTGTATTTAGGTTCTTTTCCCAAGCTTCTTTCTTTGTTGTTGGTATGATGACTTCGGTTGGTAAAACATCTTCTACGACGTATGTTAAACAGAATGGTGACATTCTTGTTGCTTCTCTTCGTGTTGTGCGATACGCCAATAACACATTGTGGACCTGTTCGCACCATCCTTTATTGTGCCCCTCAAGCTTCTTCTTTAGTATATCCGCGAGCGTCTTATTTGTTGCCTCTACTTGGCCATTACTCTGCGGATATAATGGGGTTGATTTTCCAATCTGGATTTTAAAGTCATTTAACAGCATCTTTATGTTCTCGCCATCGAATTCCTTTCCATTATCAGATACCAGTTGTACAGGGATTCCAAATCTGCAAATGATATTCTCGAATATGAAGGTGAAGATGTCCTTATCGCGTATCTGTTGAACTGCTTTCGCCTCTGACCATTTTGTGAAGTAATCTGTTACAACAATTAGATATCTTTTTTGCCCTTATCCTGGCAAGGATGGACCCACAATGTCTATGCCCGACTTCGCGAAGGGACAAACACTTGTTGATGAGTTTAATTTTGTTCCGGGTGCATGTATTCTTTTCCCATGTCTTTGACATTTTTCACATCGCCTAGATACTTATTTCGCATCCGCATGCATATATGGCCAATAATATCCTTGTATTTTTGTTTTGTATGCCAATGACCTTCCCCCGCTATGGATTCCCGCATCTCCAGAGTGTATTGCCTTTAGGATTTCCATTCCTTCTTTTCGCGTCAAGCATTTGATAGACACATTTTTATGTCTAATTTAATCTCAATTGTATATATTGTTAGCGCTCGATTTTGTATTTATTATGGCTTTTTGTGTCTTTGTAGGTGTTTTTGGAGAAATAAACATGCGTGGAAAAATTGGCTCGAAAAGTGGTATTTGCGCTCGTGGGAGAAAATCACTAAAGGCTCCCCTCATTTGGATAAGGGGCACCTCAATTACTAAGGGGCTTCCACTTGCTATTTACACCCTAGGACACCTCAAGTGTTAACGGCACCCAACAGTAGGATAAGGGGCATCATCTTCTACATTTGAATTTTGCTTTTTGGCGGGAAATTTAGTTGCAGACTAAGGTTCGAATTTTGAAGCTTCTGTAGAGAGATTCAATCACGAAACTTTGTTGCATTGAACTACATTGGGATAAACAGGGCTAGTGTAAGTGATTTAACGGATTAAATTGGGCTGGATAATCAATTCTCGGCTAACAAGGAAAGAAGAACCGCGTACTTCTTAAGCTGAGCTTTGGAGACTTTCTGGGAATAACTATGTCGTGTTTTGTGGGATTTTTTCATTGGGTTGTTTGGGCCGGTAGTGACTTAACAGGTTTGGTAATGGGTTGAAGTTCAAAGAAAGAAAGAAAAAAAAAAGATGTGAAACAGAGAATAAGATATTTCGGGTTTTTGGGGCTCTGTTTTGGGAAGTACGTGGACTGAAGGCTACATACTAAGTATGATTTGGGTCTATCAGTGGCAAGTTGGAGCATAGAAGGAAACAGAGAAGACGCGAGAGAATAGAAGTAAATATTCTCGTTACTCAAAGATAAAGTACGATACTTTCTGTGAAAGAAAAGATAAAGATTCTCGAGTTATTATCGTACATGTTGTGTATAAAAAGAATGGGAGGAGTCACGTAAAGGGAATCGAGAAGTTGGGGGTCGGTACGGAATCTGCAGGTGGAGTTGCAGAGAAGAGAAGAAAGTGCAGAGTCGTTTTCTGCACTTTCAGAGAAGAAAAGAAGCTAAAGAACATTAGACGAACGGAAACAGTCGCAGTCTGCTACATTAGAAAACTATCGTTGTTTTACAGTAGAACTTGTAACAGTGACCTCTGTAACACCATCCAAGCGCTACAAATCTGTTGTATTATTAATTTCTTCAATAAAAACACCTTCTGAGCCATGGTTTATTATTTTGAGTGTGTTTTTACCATGAGGAGCTAAACCCCATCACTAGGACGACGGAGGAAGACTAACATCATACATGGGTAATTATATTTAATTCTTATATGAATTTTGTACTAATTAAAATTGAATTATGATTTTGATTAATTAGTTGTCATCTCGTTTGATGGGTCATGCTTGCGTAGATGTATTGATGTCCCATGCTTATGATTTACAACTAATATTTTGAGAATCTTCCTTGGCAATAATAAGACTCCATGTCTCTATTTATTGAGCTATAATTGTTAAAAGAATTAATATTTGAACCTTATGTTATGAGTTTGGTAGAATCCTGAGTCTCAGTACCTCTCAATACCGTGACAACCTTTTGTGAATATATTTTCTTTATTTTTAAGTCTAGAATCGAGTCTACACAAGTCCGAGAAACGAACCTTATTCTTACCATTTCAAAACTACATCGGCATCTGAGAGAGGGACCATGCAATGACTGCGATAAAGTACACCTTCTCTTAATTCGTAGTTTGTTGCCCTGCTTTTTAACTTGTGTGCTTCCAACCTGTTTCTTGGTATTTCTCCCTTCTCCAAGTATGAATGAAGTTGCGATCTCCAATCCTCTTCGTTATCATTATTTTCTCCTTCTTCGCTTTCTACCATCATTACATCTGCCTCTTCTTCTTTTTTGATTGACGGGGAACAAAGTGTCGTAATCTTTATATATCAAGCGGTGGGATCCACCAGCATCCACGCGAGAAATGCCAGAGCGTCTGCGAATCTATTGTCTTTTCTGCATATGTGTCTCCATTCTATGTTCTTTATGTTTGCAGATAGCTCCTCCGCGAGTAGCTTGTATTTCTGTAATGATGGTTCATTCGTGCTGTATATCCCCAATATTTGGCAGATCACCAACTGTGAGTCACTAGTTATTCTGACGTCATCTAGCTCCATTTCTACTGCTAATCGCAACGCATGTATTACTCCTTCATATTCTGTTTCGTTATTGGTGGATGTGAATTCCAGCCTGAATGAATATGCCATTCTTTCTCCTAATGGTGATATAATTATTATCCTTATACCATTTCCTTCTTTGTTTACAGATCCATCGACTAGTATCTCCCACCTTTTTGAATTTCGTTCTCTTAACAGATTTTGAGGGTTTCCCTGATCTTCGTCTACCTCCATCATGTCTTCTACGCTCTCATCTTCCTCCAATAGGAATTCTTCTAAGAAGTCCGCAATGACTTGTGATTTTGGTGAGGATAATATCTCATACTTGACTTCGAATTGCCCCACTTGTGGATTCCATCTTTCTATTCTTCCAGATCTTTTTGAATTCTTTATTACAGATTCAATTGGCACTTTTGTCAGAATCCTGATCTTATGTGTCTGAAAGTACGTGCGAAGCTTTTGAGTTGCATATACTAGTGCGAGGATGAGCCTCTCGATCTTCGCATAATTTTTCTCTGCTGCATTGTATGTTTTGTTTATGTAATAAATCGGCTTTTCAACTCCTCCATCTAAGCGAATTAGTACGGTGTCGAAGCTGGATATAATAGGAATTCCTCTCCTTGTTCAGCTTTTTGCAAAATAGACACATTCATTAAGTAATTCTTTATGCTTTGTAGTGCCTTTTCGCATTCAACGGTCCATTCAAATTTGGCTCCCTTCTTTAGAATGTTAAAGAATTGCTTGCATTTATCTGAAGAGCACGAGATAAATCGTCCCAATGAAGCTATAGTCCGTTCAACTTCTGTATATCCTTCAATGTTGCTGGTGTTGGCATGTCGCAAACTGCTTGCACCTTCTCTGGATCTACCTATATTCCTTCCTATGATACGATATATCTCAAGAATTTCCCTGATGCCACTCCAAAGATACATTTCTCAGGATTTATCTTCATTTTGCATTGCCGCATTTTCTCAAATATTTCTTCCAAATGGTCTACATGATCTTCATCCTTCTTGCTCTTTACAAGCATGTCATCAACGTACACTTCTAAAGTCTTGTGGATCCACTTCGCGAATATCTTTTCCACCATCCTCTGATACGTGGCACCTGCATTTTTTAAACCAAAAGGAATTCTGGTGTAACAGTATAATCCTCTTGGTGCGAAGAAAGCCGTGTGTTCCTGGTCCTCTTCTGCCAATGGGATTTGATTGTAGCCTTTATACCCGTCCATTAGTGATAATCTTTTATACCTTGATGCAGCCTCTACCGTCTGTGGTATATCTGGTAATGGAAAGTTGTCTTTTGGACATGCTTTGTTCAAGTCGCTGAAGTCGATGCAGATTCCAATCCCATTGTTCTTTTTTGGCACCACCACCATGTTCGCTATCCACTCTGGATATTTTGCTGGTCAAATTATTCCTGCGTCTAGCATCTTCTGCAACTCAACTTCTATTTGCGGGTGATATTTGGTTTCTATTTTCCTTATTCTTTGCTTGAATGGCCGCACGTGCTTCCTGATATCTAACCTGTGACATGCGACATCAGAATCTATACCTGGCATTTCATCCATGTCCCATGCGAAGACATCGTTATATTTTCTCAGAAGGTTAATTGTTTTTTCTTCCTCTTCTGCCTTCATTCCGGTTCCTATCCTTATCATCTTTGGTTCCTCTTCAAATCATATGTTTACTTCTTTAGTTGGTTCTGCTGCAATAAAGTTTTCCTTTGGTTCACCTAGCGGGGATGGCTCTTTGATCTCCTTTGCTGGTGCATCTGCTTCATCTGTGATTTCGCTTAGTATTCCTCTACCTTGTTTCGCTCGCACCATGTATACCCTGAATTCTTTTTCCTTCCTTAACTGCTTTGCCTTTCTCTACTTATCTTTTCGTTTTTTTGCTCTTCCTTCATAGTTCTTCACATCTAATTGGTTACAGGCTTTGGCTCTTTCTATGTCGCCTCCAATTTCTCCTTACCGCTCGGCATTAGGAAACGTATGCATTGATGTAAGGTTAATGTCGCGCCTTTTATGCCGTGCAACCATGGTCTTCCCAAGAGCATGTTGTACGGTGATTCCACGTCCACTACGCACATTGTTACCTGCATTTATATTTCTCCTAGCGGCATATTTATAATTACCTTCCCTTTTGGTTTTGTTATTGCTTTGTTGAAACCATGGATGTTGTATGTAGACGGCATTAAGTCTATGTCGTTATATATCCCATGTCCTTAAATGTGCGATAAAACAAGATGTCGGCTGAGCTCCCGGTATCTATCAAATTTCTTTCGACCGCCCATTCCTCTGAATCTTTCGCATCTTTATCCTTCTCCACCTTTCGCGTAGGTATAGTTACTACCAATGGATTTTTTCGCCCCCAGCTTCTCTGTGGTATATCGTCCGCTTCGAATATGATCTTCTGTTTTTGCCATGCGTGCAGGGGTGACATCTTTTCGACAGTTAAGATCTTCCTTCCTTCATAATCACGTTTGTGGATCTTCCCTGTAAGTCCTGCATGAAAATCTATGACATCCACACCTGATTTTGTTATCATATTCATTGTAGACGCCTGCTTCATTTTTTTGCTCTGATGGTCTTTATCACTCTTGTGGATTTGCTCGTTTCTTGTTTCATACACATGATTGTTTGCTCTCCTTTTCGCATCAATTCGTTCTTCTTTTATCTATAGACATCCTTGATTAGTTAGTTCCTGAAATATGAATAATTTCTCCAAATACCTCTAAGAAAATCTTTTTTCAAATCTGCAAAGTTTGCATTTCGAGAGAGAACTTATAATCTTTAGGATTACTCTATAAATTCGACACCAACAAAATTAACCAACCTCTTTGTTTTATAAATCAAAACTTTTATAAATTAAACCCCATTTTTGATGAGTGAACCTAGAGATTGAAACTCAGCGAAAACGATCAAAATCTTTCACGAAAACAAGAATAATAAGAAATTTTCGAAAAACCAGTTTAAGATTTTCACAAGCAGGTGTAATCCCTTCTCCGAGCTGTATTCTAGCGCCAAAATGTAGTTGTAGGAAATCCCACAACTACACCCCTTGAATAATCTATAGAACAAACTATGAAATCATGATGAAGAACACTTATAAGAATTTCATTAAGCTTTGGAAATCACTACAAAGAAAGAAGATAAAACCCTAACTTGGGGAGCAAATAACTTTCTCCCTCCTAAAGTTCTATCTTAACTCTCCAAAAAGATCTCTCCCAACACAGTGGGAGTTGGTCCTATATATAGGAGTTTTACATAGTGGGGGATGACTAATAAAGCCCCTATTTTCGGATCGACGTGCGATGTTCTCGCACGCTTATGTTGGGTCTTCTCGCACGTGCTCTTTAACTTCGCTTTGACTTTCACGCTTTACTCGTGACTTTATGACGTCATTAGCTTCATCATCTGGAATATGCTATGTGCGAATGAGTTCGCCCCCTTATAATAATATCGCTTCGCGTGATAACTGTATGTGTGATATTTTACCCCTACACTAATAAATAAGAAAGAAATACATAAGTGTTATTCAGTTGCAAATCTATACTAGGTAGTACTGTAGATTTATATCGGCTTCTAGTGATGGCAACTAACAACCATACGCAAAGGACAGTCTTCATTATGAAATAGTGAAAGGAAAATCAAACGCATGAGTCCCATTTGCATCAACCCCTCCCATCATCTCAATGGATGCGAAGGATTTTGTTCACAAGTTTATTAACCCATTGTCTCCCTCTCTTCCAAAAAATTTGAAGTCCAATAACCATGCCTGCACCGACCAGAGATCCAAAGAGAGTCACCAACAGTAATACCCAATCTTTATCCCTAGAATTAAAACCCTTTTGCGGCATGTCGGTGATATTTCTGCAGATATTAGGCAAGGGACTCCCGCATAATTCTTCGTTTCCTTCAAAGGAGTTAACCTGAAAAGTTTGAAACTGATTGCCTGATGGGATCCTCCCTATAAGTTTGTTGAAGGAGAGATTCAATACTGAAAGGAATGACAATTGTGCCAATTGGTATGGGATCTCCCCAGCCAACTTGTTATGCGAGAGGTCTAACGACTCAAGTTGTTCAAGATTACCGATAGTTGATGGGATTGGACCTGTGAGAGCGTTTCTTGAGAAATTGAGAACATAGAGTGAGATAAGATTTCCTATTGTTTCTGGTATCTCTCCTTCAAATTCATTATTTGACAAGTCAATGCTGCTAAAAACCTTTAAAATCTTCACCAGTTCCATGTCCAATCCTTTGCTTGTAACCATCACTGCATCTTGGTAATACAACCTAGTCAGTGGTAAGACCCTAAATCCTAGTATCTTGCGCTTGTGATTTGACTGTGCTTCATATTTAACCATCATTCCTGCCCAACTCAAGACCCATTCGCTGGAAAGAGTACCTGTAAACTTGTTTGAAGAGATGTCAACAATCTGCAGCTTTGGGAACTTTGAACCAGCTGGGTTTCCTAGGGAACCATGGAATCTGTTGGACCGTAACACAAGAACCCGCAAGTTGGTCATAGATCCCAACCAAGATGGGAAATCACCAGTTAGTTGATTATTCCCAAGGTCTAATACCTCTAGCTTCTTACAATTGGCAAGAGACCTTGGTAGCTGGCCTTCTAATTGGTTTCGATTGAGGTCTAGCGTCTCCAATGTACAATTTTCTGGAAATGTCTCGGGTCTAAGTCCATCAAAGTGGTTTCCTCTCAGATTTAGAACTCCAAGACTTGGAATGGATACTAGACACGGGGGTATTTTCCCATTCAGGTTATTATGAGATAGATCAAGAACTTGAAGATAACCAACTTCACATATTGACTTAGGAATTTCTCCACTAAGTTGATTGCCGGATAGAGAAAAGTATATAGCGACCGACAGGTAAGAAGAGATATTTGGGATCATAGAGGTGAAGTTGTTTAATGAGTAGTCCAAGATGATGGCAGATGATGATGGTAAGATAGGATACTTCCCTTGAAGCAGGTTGGAACGAAGGATGAGGACTCCCAATGATTTGAAACTACTAGGTGGTGGTTGTTCAGGATCTTCCAAGTGGTTATAAGAAAGATTTAAATGACCAAGATTTCCTGCGCCAATCATATAAATCCACCCCGGTATCCTTCCTTTCATTTGATTGTCGGAAAGGTCCAGATAGGTCAATCTGGACTGGTTACTCAAGAAAGCGGGAAATATGCTGAGATTACAAGAACGCAACTTCAGGGTGCCAACTTGCGGAAACGATGTAAAATTATCTCCACTAGAAGTGATAGAAAATCTGTTAGCTGAAAGATCCAGACTTGAAAGGTTCTTGAATTTCTGGAAAAAGTTTTCTAGACTTAAAGTGCCACTGAAGTCATTTGAAGAAAGCGTGAGAATTTTTAGATTGGAGAGATTGAAAAATGACACAGGAATAGGTCCTTGTAGCTTATTGATACTCATATCAAGGGTCTCTAGTGGAGAAGAAAATCCATTGGAAAATTCGTCAAGACTACCGTTGAACTGATTCATTGGAAGTTCTAGCTCCTTCAATGAAGGCAGAGTAAACAAAGCACTTGAGATTGTTCCGTTGAGCGAATTATTCTTCAAATTCAGTCTAACTAGTTTCGTAAGTCTGTTCCACTCAGAAGGAATAGGACCTGTTAAATTATTGTATGAAAGGTCTATATGTATGAGACTCTTAGACCAACCGACTGACGGAATTAAACCAGTAAAACCGTTCATCGAAAGGTCTAGATATTGAAGTTGGCTAAGGTTTGAAAGTGAAGTGGGAATTGGTCCATTAAAGCCACAGTTCTCAAGCTCTAAGCGGGATAAGAATGTGAGATTACCAATAGAATGCGGTAGTTCTCCTCCGAAGCTTGTATCTGATAGTACCAAGTCTTGTAGCAAACAATCCTTAGAAAATTCCGGCAAAGAGCCTTTAAGAAGCTTATTGTCTGACACGTATAAACTTCGAAGTGTTTTTGATTGAAGAACTCTCTCTGGGAATTTTCCATGCAGCCCGCATGAGCTAAGATGCAAAGAAGTCAAGTTGCGAAATTCACCAAAGAACTCCGGTACTTCATCACAGATATTATTCTGGCTAAGCCGAAGTTCATAGAGTGATGCAAGCTGTAAAAGAGAATTATCAAAAGGCCCCGAAAGATAACAGTTAGACAGACTCAACACTTGTAATTTAGGTAGTGAACTCGATACTGCTTTACCCCACTTGTTACCATGTGTGGATATGTTTACACCATCTAATGAGAGCACTCTGAGTTCTTTCAAATTACGCATAAGAGTACCAAGATCCGGATTTTTCAATGTAAATGCACTACTACCAGGTTGAAAAGTAGAAAGATCAAGTGTTACCAACCTTGTCTTCTGCGAAAGCTCAATCGGAATTTGCCCACTGAAACCCGAGTTTGATGGATTAAGATAAGTCAAATTGGCAAGCCTACCGAATCCAGACGGAATTGTTGCCGAAGAGAAGCTGTTGAAAGCCAAATTCAAGCTCTCAAGATGCCGAAGGTTGAATAAGCTACTAGAACTATCCAGTTTACCATGAATGAACTCACAACTTAGGTCCAAACTAATAACATGACCACCTCTGTCACAAGCAACACCATCCCAAGAAGAACAGCAATCGGTATTCAAACTCCAAGATGCACGCTTCGAAGAAATATTTATAATCGACGGCGACAAAGGATTGAAAGAATTAAGACTTTGATTCAATTGGAGTAACAAGGTTTTTTGATCATTCAAGCATTGCCCATGGATATTAGTACAAGTTTCTAAAAACAAACATGAGAAGAAAAGGAAGAAAACTAGTGTAAAATTTAACGATCTCATCACTGAATATAATACGATATGGTTATGAGATCTATGGAACTAAAGAAAAAGAGGATACCACCGGTTTATCTTAGCAATTGATATGGGATGTTGTTCTCATTCATGGTAGATAACAAGAAATTTCCTGACAAGCTAGAGACTAAGAATAGTCGAAACACAAGGTGCAGGACCCACAGACGACTGACTCCATGAGAATTTAGTCTCTATCTCCCATGGACTAAGGTGAATGAGATTGAGAGAAAAAGAAGCCAAATGGATACAATTGGTAGAAATAAAAGCAGGAGAAAAATCTTGTCAAGCTCGGGATAATAAGTGAAGTACAATCAAAGACTTCCGTGAAATCATGATTGTCCATACTAGATTAAATTCTTCTATCAATGAATGAATGATATATTAACCATGACAATTTGACGGCATCGCAGTGGCAGTATAATTGAATTTCATCCTAATTGTATACATCGAATTTTCATCCCACCGTTATATGCTTTAAATCTATGTTGCACGGACACGGACACGGGACACGGTTACGACACGACACGATTACGGGGACACGTCAAATCTCAAAAAAATGGGTTACGGGGCCACGTTATATATATTATTCACATCATTAAAATAAAATATTACTACAATCTACACAACATAATAATTACTCTTATTTTTAAAATATTGGATTACTAATTATATAAAATTAATAATAATATAATAATGGTAAAAATTTTCATGAATAATGCTTGGATTTGACTAAAACAAGAATAAATTAGCGTCTCATTTAATTTATTTTGATTTTCCAAACCAAAATAAATCATTTATGACGTGTCCGAAAGTGTCCAATTGGTGTCCGCAAAGTGTCCAATAACAATTTTTACGCGACACATGATGTGGCGTGTCCATCGAGTGTCGTAACCACGCCGTGTCCGTTTACGTGTCCGACACGGTTACGGCATCTTTCTTGGAGTATCTGTGCAACATAGCTTTAAATCATCATAGTTATTACCTCGCGTCCTAACTATGATGTTAAGCGGGCTTTGGCTAATGGGCCTTTGTTGATATTGTGAATGTTATGTCCGAAGGCACCTGGAGCTGGAGGTACAAAAGAGGTTCAGGCTGACAAAGAAGCAGTAAGTAGAGAGGGAGTTCCCGAAGATTAAATTAGAAATTGACGTTTAGTCCCAAAGTTACTGGGCTTAGGACGCTTTAGTCCATCCATCTGAAGCCCAGTACAGTTTAATTCAAAAAAACCGCCTGCAGCAGGTTTAGTCCAAACTTGGACGATTTAGTCCAAAACCGAGACGAGTCCCGAGTTTCCGATTTTTCGATATACCATAATTAACCTCGAACGATTCCTTCTATATAAAGTGTGATTTTGAAATCGAAACTTTTGGATCTCGAAACTTGAATTCAAAACAGAGGATGCAGCTCAGAGATGATTTGGGAGGCGATTTAACAGTTTCAGAGAGATTTTGATCGTTTCTTCATCATACTTCAACTCAGTTTACGTTCTTAGTCCAGTAACTTTAACAGTTTCAGAGAGATTTGTTTGTTCTATAGTCGAAAATTCTTAATCTCAGGTTTGAAGAAACCACAGTGAGAGATAGATCGATCCAGGATTAGATTGGATTTTGATTTCTAATGGAGCAGTAATTCAACTTCGGTTAGTTTTCTTTTGGTTGTATTTCATCTAATTTTAGGTTTTGTTTCGATTTTTAGTTTTTACGAGTTACGAGTTTATGAGTTGATGATATCAATTTGTATAATCTTGAGTTGATATTTTGTTATATACTAGCTTTTTGATTCTCTTGATGATGATGATTCATTAAATACTAGATAAATTCGATTTTTGTTACTTGATGTTGATTTTTTTAGTTTTATGATGCATGATAAGAAATCGACGGTGATACTATATCCTAGTCTTCTATTTTTTGTTCCATTAAGATTACGGAGCTTAATTGATGGAGTATTTTTATCTAGGTTTAACGTTAGTTGATGTTTTTAGCATTTTTTAAATGTGTACTTTCATGTACACCGTTTTACTTTTTCGGTTTTATGAATTTGAAGCTTCATATGTTTATTATCATTTCTTTTGTAATATGTAGGGGTTCCAAATAAGCCTGACAAGTTCATTAATGCTGTTTTGAATCATGGTGAGCATTCTGCTGTTTTTCGTGTTAAAATTAAAATAACCGTAGAAGAATTGAAGCATTTAACATGCAAGCACTGGAGGTCTTTGTCTCCTGGGAGTATATGTTTCATTTATATGGACAATGCTCAAGTAGTTTATGTGACAGGTGATATACAACTTTAAAGCTTAATTGGTTTCATGATTCTTATCGATAATTAAGATGTGTATTTGCGTGTGGGAATAATTCCGAATCATACTTCTCGTTCTAAGTATGGTAGTAGCGAAGAATGATGAGTTCCTGGTTCTAAGTCCGGTTCTTTGCGAGTGAGTTCGCTTCTTGTTCTAAGTCTGCTTGTGTAACTGAAAGTCCTAAGATGGTTCCAAATAAGCCTGACAAGATCATGATGTAGACAAGGGTAAGCCTCTTATTATCGATGAATGGAATTATATATTTGACGAGATTGGTAGAGAATTCGTGGGTGGTGTTAAAGCTGTTAGGATTGCTCTTGATGAATACAAGATGGCTACTGGTCACAAGCCTATTATTCTTAAAAATGATAGAACTCGTTTTACTGCAAAATGCGAAGAAGATGGTTGTGCTTGGAGGATTCATTTTGGGCCTGTGAATGGTGATACTTCTCGGTTCGTGCTGAAAGATTCTAACGCTCACAGGTTAGTGGTTTTCATACTAGTCCACATTGCTGAAATAGTTAGTTTACTTGCTCTGGTTAGTTTTTATGTTGATTTGTTTTAGGTGTACATTGTGGTGCACTGTACTTGTTGTACTCTTAAAATACATGTTCTTGCTTGGTTTTTGTGTATGTTCATAGTGTTGTTTTTGAGATCTTATTAGGTGTGAATTGTGGTGCACATTACTTATTCCATTTTATTTATTTTTGTGTAGTTGTGGTGTTGGTTTGAGGTTGAAGAGTCCTGCGGTGACAACCAAGTTAATCAAGCATTTGATCGCTGACAATTTACAGGGTGATCCTAGCTTAAAACCCAATCAGATCATATCACTTTTCAAGAAAACTTATGGGTCCAATATTAAGTATCACCATGCCCGTAGAGGGAAAGAAGTTGTATTTGAAGAACAGTATGGCGATGATGAGAAGTCGTATAGTGATTTTACTTGGTATGTCAAAGCAATTGAGGAAACTAATCCCGATAGCTATGTGAAGTTTGAAGTTGAGGATGGAACAAATAGATTTCAGAGGATATTCGTTTGTTACGGTGCTTGCAAGCATAGCTATAAGTATCTCAGGCCCATGATTTACTTGGACGCTACTTTTCTTACTGGTAGATACAGGGGTACTCTTATGGCTGCAACATGTTTCAACGAAAACAATGAGTTTTACCCATTTTCTTTTGCCATTGTACAGTCTGAAAACAAAGATAATTGGTTTTGGTTTCTGGAGAATCTTCAAAAACTATTGTCGATGGTCGATGATCGTCTGATTGTTTTCCTTAGTGGTCGTGGAGAAGGACTTTTGCAGGGCATTCCAAAATATTTTCCTCATTCACATCACAGCTATTGCTTTTACCACATCAAATGCAATCTCCCCATTGGATCAGGTGATGCGAATTCGAAGCCCGTTCTTGATTTGTTTTACAAAGCTGTGTACTCTTACACACCAGCAAACTTTGAAGAAGCTTTGAAGGGAATGCATGCAATTGGAGCTGGGCATGTTGCTAACTATATCAGGACTATTCCAAAGGAGAAATGGGCAAATGCGTTTTTCCCTGTATGCAGATATGGTGCTCACTCTTCAACTCTTCCGAGTCCTTCAACAACCGGGTTCTTCCTTTTAAAAAGTTGCCTGCATTTGTTCTTCTCGATGCGATACGGTGAGTTTTATGTTTAGTTTTTTATTTATGCAACTATGTCTACATTGTTTGCATACATGTGTTTGCTTTGATCTGTAGATACATGTATCCAACTGTGTGTACATTGTTGTACACATTGATTTCCTTGATGTGTACATTGTTGTACACATGTTTTATCTGTATTACTTTTTGTTGTACACATGTTTTTGATTTTATGGTTTGTGTTTTTATCATGTCAGTTTGAAGGTTATGGACAAAATGTCTGAGAGAATGATACTAGGTCTGGAAACATTCAACACTAGGCTCACTCCCTGAATATGAGGCTTTACTAAAGGAAAACATCGACATTGGTCGTACTTGGACCGTTGTTCAGTCCATGGAAAGATTTTATGAAGTCAGGTCTCCCCGGACTCATTCTGTAGATTTATTGCAGAAAACTTGTACATGTCACAGGTGGCGAGTTAATGGTTTTCCTTGTGCACATGCTTGTCTTTTGCAATTTAAGCTACTAGAGAAGACATCTATGATTTTGTTGAGCCATACTTCACCACCGAGTGGTATAACAGGACATACCAGGAGATCATCTTGCCAATCCCCAATTATGACAATCCGCAGACTTATGATCCTAGTGATAGGGTTATTGTTCCTATTCCTGTTCCTCCACCAGGTAGGCGAAGAACACAACGAATCAGGCATCCTTATGAGAAGCTGTAGTAGCAGGATTTCCCACACTACACCCCTCACTATATTTTGTAGATCTAAATCTTATTAATCATCTAAATTTCAAATATAAGTGCTAAAAATATAAATTGACACAAGGATTTTTACGTGGTTCGATCAATGTGATCTACATCCACGATTCTTCACTATGATTGTTGAGGTTACATAAGAATCACATTTACAATCTCCATTAATGGATATTTTGTAGAGCTCTAGATCTAATTATTTGGGGAAGAAGATGATAAAGAAAATAAAATCTTTCCCTCTCTAAAAATATCTCTCTCCAAAATATCTCTCTCTCTCCTACTAAAATTATCCTCCCAAAATTAATCCTCCCCCTTTCTCTCTCCTGCTCTCCTCTTTATATAGGTGTTTACATAATGGATGACAGCTCACATACAGCTCATATTCTCGCGACCCCTTTAATGATTTCGCAGGCTCCCGCTACCTTCTCTCGAGACACTCTCTCGAATCTTGCTACCTTCTCTCGAGACACTCTCGCGAGTCTTGCTACCTTCTCTCGAGACACTCTCGCGAGTTAAGAAAATAAATGAATCTCGCAAGCTCTTCTCGCGAGTTAAGGAAATAATTGAATCTCGCACGCTAAGAAAATATGTTGTGCGATATTTGAATCCTACATCTTGCCTCTTTTTCCTTGAATATTGCTTGAAGAGCGATCTTTAAGGAAAAATCTGTTGTTGTAGTAATCTTTGGTCTTTGTTGATGAAGGAACGAGCGGAAGAATACTGGACTTGAAAAGTACGTACTTGCCTCTATTCTTTCGCGAAGTTCCGAAGCTTTGAGAAGTATATATGAAGTATCGTTTCTTGAATTATGCGAAGTATGAAGTATTCTTTGAGAAGTATAAGAGGTACTTAATCCTCTAAATATAAGAAGTATTGTGAATCCATCATGCGAAACTCTCGCTCCATGTTCTTTGCCTCATGCTATGCTCTATTCTTTCGCGAAGTTCTGAAACTTTGCGAAGTGGATAAGAAATATTAATCCTTGAAGTATAAGAAGTATTGCCTCTGTTCATGCGAAGTCATTATTCCCTTTTTGGTGAGGATTCTTGTTGTTCATTGATAAACATCTTCTTTGGAAATGATTCTTGCCGAGAAAATAAAGAACATAAGATGTTTTTTCGGTATTCCATTGTTGCCTCTGTTCTTTATCTACGAAGGTAGAATCGTTGAAAAAGTGTTGAATGAATGAGTTATTTCTTCATTCTTATCTTTCCTCTATCTCCTGCGTTGTGCTCATGCAATAGTATAATCTCTTCATTGCTTTACGTTGAATTTTATCATTGCGACGAGGTCGCAGGTATCTCCATGAATGGAGAAATCTACTTTTCTCGCCTTATCATTTCGGTAGTCTTTATTTTATCTCTTCTTGTTGCGACAAGGTCGCAGGCCGCCTTTACATTTTCATGCAATGGCCCATTGACCTTGCCTTATCATTTTTGTGTGGTCTTCCAAGTTAGACCTCCCTAATTAGAGGTCCTCCCCTGCCACCTTTCATCGCGACAAAATCGCAGGACGTCTTTACACTTGCATGTAAAGACCCATTGATCTTGCCTTATCATTTTCCAAGTATTTTTGCCTCTGCAGGATGTTTTAGTTGCAACAATATGACAGGCCTAGATATCCTTGCGAACATAAATCCCCATGACATTGCCGTCTTGCGACGAAATCGCAGGACGTCCGTACACTTTCGTGCAAAGACCCATTGATCTCGTCTTACCCTCGCGTTAGTATTATTGCCTCTGCAGGATCATTGCACAAATATGACAAGCCTAAATTCTCTTGCGAAAACATAGCCTCATGACATTTGCGTCTGTTTTGACACCCCCCCTAATGGAGAGCGTCGCCCTTATCATCTCCCCGGTTGCCCCTTCAAGGAGGCGAAACATCGGCCATACAAGACTAGCTCCTCCCATCCGGTCTTAACAACAACCAGTTGTTTTCGCAGCCTCTTATCCCTTATACCTATATGGTTTATGGTTACGAGACCGCACCCTAAGTGGAGTTTTCTTGGGCGAGTGCAACGCATGCCAAGACTTGCCAAGAATGGCCAGGGTAGGTTCATCCATCCCGGGCACTCGCTCAACCGTGTACCCCGGCGCCTTGTGCATACACCGACTCCTTGGAAGAGACCCTCGGTCGCCCAACCAGGGTATAACCTACATATATAGTTGGGAATCCAAGGTATCTCTCCTAGGATAGGCTTTCATGGGCCCCAAATTTCCATGACTCAGGCTTCAGGAGCGGTGTAACCTTCCCCCCTGAGCCATGTCGAGAGATACCCCCCTTATATGACGCACTTTAGGTCTTACATTTGCCTCTTACGAAATGTTATTCGCGAACTAGGGTGTACGCCATAAAGGTTCGTCCCATTCTGGTTATTTTATTGATTCTTCTTCATATGCAATAGGTACCCCCTACCATGACGCACTTTAGGTACTTTTGCCTCTTGCGAAATTCCGATTTCGTCATAGTAGGTTTGCCTCTATCTCGATTATTTTGTTGATTCTTCTGCATATAAGCTCTTTTGTAATTTCGCTGATCTTTGATAATCTCTTGTCATTTTTTGTGCGATATTTTCGCATGTTTTCATTCTTTTCTTCCTTCTTTGCGAAATAATCATTCTTTTCTTCATTTTTGTTGCCTCTTGCGAAGTATATGATTTGCTTGAAAATTGAGAAGAAATGAGAAATGAAGTCTTGCAAAATTAACTCTTGATCTGCTTCTTGTATAATGTTGCGCCATACCAACTGTTCTAATCCTCTCTTGCGAAAGAACCAAAGACTTCGCGAATTTAACATCTGCGAAGGGACACCCTCTGCGAAGGGAAAACTGTGCGAAGGGCAAACTGTGCGAACCTTACCTCAACAACATGAACGGAAGCTCGCACAGATGGTTGAGAGAGAAGCTAAGAAAGTCGATGTCGCGAGTTCGATTCTCATCTTTTTCATTTTTTGTCATTTTTTTTTTTTTTTTTTTTTTTTTTTTTGAATACAAGTCACGTACTAGAATTCTGCGATCACTTCGCACACAGTGAACTAGCACAGTTGGTCACCAGTACAGAGAATGGGTTTGAAGACGCGGGTTCGAATCTTCCCGGTCGCAAGATCTTTTTTTTTTTTTTTTTTTTTTTTGCTCTTCTGCCGCCTTAGTTTCTTTCTTTCGTTATTTTATATTAGCCCTGCTCGTGATTTGTCATTGCTGATGTTGTTAAGAACCTGTGGCTTCGCAAGTTCACTTCTTCGAAACTAATCCTGTGGATTCAAGCTGATCGCTCTTCTCGCCAGTTAATCTTTACTGAGCTGATAGTGAACTTCGTCTGTATTGAGAGCTCTTCACCTGTGGCTGTTATCAGTTCACATGACGGGCTAGAGTTGTCACTTTGTTCTGGTCTGGTTGGTTCCTTCTTTGTTTGTACGAATAGTATCCTTTCATGAAGTGGTTCCATTACTACTGCCATATTTACAAAGTCTCCGTTGATTCTCTTCGTAGGTTGCTAGTTGCTTTACTTCGCAGGCTGCTAGGTTGATGACGGATTCACTTCTTTAATATCTCGTCCTCTGTTATCTATTGAAACTTAGTCCTCTGTTGTCATTGCGAGTGCCTTTCTTCTTCGCTGCTATAATCTTTCTTCCATTACGAAGCATCTCTTTAGTAAATTTCTCTGCCTGAACCAATTGGTCTCTTCTGCAACTCTCTTCTGCAACTGCCTGTGCGTTTTCTTCTTCACTTTCCAACTTCTTCGCAGGAACTGTTACCTTCGCATGAACTATCATCCACTACGGCTAGTTGCTGTGATCGATCTCATTGAGTCGAGATTGTGAACTGAGCTCCCTCCCTTGCGAGAATATGAGCTGAGCTAGTTGCTGCGAGAATATGAGCTGAGCTGAGAAAACTGATGGGATTCCTTCCCATCATTTGCCTTCGTTTGAGTTGCTATTTTCTTCATCATTTTTGTAGCTTCGACTCTCAATTGATCAGGTTAGCTTTACGAGTTATGAACTGAAATTTAACTTTGCTTATTTCGCAGAGCCCGTTGATTTTACATTGTTCTTTCCTGAGTCTTTCTCTGCGTCTTTCCCATTATTACGGTTCTGAGATGTACTCATGCTGCGTCTTTCTTTGTCTCTCCTTCATGCTCTTGGGTTTAATGACCTCTCTCAAGCTGTTATGAGTGGTTTATTTCGCCTGTTTCTTGATGGTCATTTTGATTCATTCGCCAGGCTTGCGACTTTGTTCCCCTTCATCTTCGCGTACTCTGCGAAGCTAAAAACTTCTTCTTCATGATCCTTCCTTTCTCCACTGCTTGATAATAGTTTTCCCATTCGTGGCTTTGTTGGTTTCTGACGATGCTTTTAACGAAATTGGTTTTGATTCTCTTATTTCTTTTGTTTGTTAAAGTTTGTTTATCTTCATTGGAACTGCGCCAACTTTCACTGGAACTGCAGCAACCTTTACTGGAACTGTGGTAACTTTGCTGGTACTACGGCTACTTCGCTGGAATAACTGAAGGATTAATCCTTCGTTGGAGCTTTGTTGATGGAATAAACTGACATGAACAAATTGTTTGCTTCTCTTGCAAAGTAGACTATTCATCTCTTTGCCCTTCTATGAAATATATCTCATCTTTGTCTGTGCTTTCCGTTGTTATGATTCTTTGTCATTGTGGATTTGGTCCGTTGGACCTTAAACTTGGTTCTTTTACAACTTGGTGGTGAGTAACCTTTGCTTCCGCTGTTGTTGGAAGAGGAGGCTTTCATGTTCCCTTGTTGATGATGCTAGAGACTTAAACACATGAGTATGCTTTGCTGGGCATACTTTCTTATGAGTGTTCCTTGCTGTAAATCTTTTGTTGGCTCGAACTAGCTTTTCTAACTAAACTAAGTTGAAGTTCTCTTTGTCTTATTAACCTGCATAACTCTGTTTTTCCTCCCTTCTTCTTCACATGAAGCAAATCCTTGTTGTACTCTCTTTTTTCGCTTAAGTACAGACAATATATCCTTTCGCCTGCGAGCTACATTGTCCTACCAGCTTCTTTCTCTTTTCGCAGTTGAAGTCGTTCTCTCTCTGTAACTTGGTTGGAACAGCTGACAAAATTAACTAAGTCACCTTCGCTGTTGCTCGTTTTGCTTTCTCCCTTTCACTTCGCATACTCAACCTCCTGTATACTATAGAGTTGAGTTCACATCTTCTCTCTTTGTCTGATAATTCTTTTGTAACTTGTCGTCCCAAGATATAATTTCCCTGGGATGCTACAGTTATACATGTTTTTGCCGATTCATAGGCATAATTTAGCTGATTTTTTCTTCATCTTCCTCTCGACATATCTCCTTAGTTCGCTGCAAAGTAATGTTCGTATGGAGCAAGTCTTTATGTTCGCTGCAAAGTAATTCCTCCCTTTAATTTGCTGATGATACGACTTCACTGTATGGAGAGCTCTTCGCCCATATTTTTCCCACACTGGTTATGCAAGAGCTCGCAGGTTATTTAATTGTGCCATCGACTTTTGCTGCGAAGTAACAGGTTTGGAAATGTTTATTTCGCATACTATTTTCCCTTTCATCCTCATAACGCTGTGATGAGATTTTCCTCTCACTTCTTTCTTGTTTACAACTCCTCCAAATTTTGCCTTTCTCAACTTCGTGATTCAAATTTTGCGTACAAGATTCATTTTGCGTCTTTTCTTTTCCATGCTGCTGGATGTGTAGTTCCCTCCTCTTCGTCTATAACTTTTGATACGGCTACAACGTCTGCAAAAAACATGAACTATTGATGTTATTTGTTGTTTGAAGATGAAAATTCTATGCTGGAATTTCCGTCCTCGTCCCCGAATTTTGTAGATCCGTATACACAGTAGCCGATTCCTTTGAATCTCCTTCGTTTTGTTTCCTGTGCGGTCATAAGCTTTTGGCGTAGTTTCCATATTTGATCTTGAAGCTTTTAGATCTAGTGAAATCCATCTCCCACAATAACTAATTTCTTTGAATCTTCTTCAATCCACAAGCATCAGCTCGTCCCTGTTTCTAGCGCATATGTAGTAGCAGGATTTCCCACACTACACCCCTCACTATATTTTGTAGATCTAAATCTTATTAATCATCTAAATTTCAAATATAAGTGCTAAAAATATAAATTGACACAAGGATTTTTTACGTGGTTCGATCAATGTGATCTACATCCACGATTCTTCACTATGATTGTTGAGGTTACATAAGAATCACATTTACAATCTCCATTAATGGATATTTTGTAGAGCTCTAGATCTAATTATTTGGGGAAGAAGATGATAAAGAAAATAAAATCTTTCCCTCTCTAAAAATATCTCTCTCCAAAATATCTCTCTCTCTCCTACTAAAATTATCCTCCCAAAATTAATCCTCCCCCTTTCTCTCTCCTGCTCTCCTCTTTATATAGGTGTTTACATAATGGATGACAGCTCACATAAAGCTCATATTCTCGCGACCCCTTTAATGATTTCGCAGGCTCCCGCTACCTTCTCTCGAGACACTCTCTCGAATCTTGCTACCTTCTCTCGAGACACTCTCGCGAGTCTTGCTACCTTCTCTCGAGACACTCTCGCGAGTCTTGCTATCTTCTCTCAAGACACTCTCGCGAGTTAAGAAAATAAATGAATCTCGCAAGCTCTTCTCGCGAGTTAAGGAAATAATTGGATCTCGCGAGTTAAGGAAATAATTGAATCTCGCACGCTAAGAAAATATGTTGTGCGATATTTGAATCCTACAGAAGCAAAAGAGGAAAATGATGTGCACAAAGTGCTTCACACTTGTTCACCACAACAGAGCTACCTGCCCCATGATTTGATGACTTTTTCTATGTTTCATTTTTTCAAAAGATTCTATGTGTTTGGTCTTTACTTTTGGTAATGTCTTTTCGATTTTCTTTGGCGTGGATAATAAGTGCCGGGACATGTGTACCATTACGTACACCATCCCGTGAACTTCAGGTTTTTTATTTCTGTCTTTTTACATGTGTACCACTATGTACACCTTGGTGTACAATGGATGCTACTAGTTTATTTTGTTTAGTAATTACTTATTACTTTTGTTATGTTCAATTTTTCGATTCGCATGATATAAAAATTTTAGTAATATACTTATGTCTTTCATTTTTATACTTTTGATAAAGTATGAAAATATTTCAGAACATGTGTACCTTTATGTACACCTTATGACAGGTTTACTGCTATGTCGTCGCTGTGTACAATCAAGTACACCTTGATTTCAAAACCCGAAATATACATTTCAAATGGTAGTGACAAGTCATAAATTTGTAACATCAATAACATCAATATTGAAAACTAATAAGATTTCAAACCAACAAATTTCCAACTAATAAAAATATTAATTCAAGGTCTTGATAAGTCATAAACAAAGTTATAAAACCGAAATTTGATTCTCGTTGTCCGCAAAGATAGAAAATGTTAAGAAGCAAGCAATTCACAAATTGATCTTGTATAATGAATTAGGAAAATAAACTCTTCTTCCTCCTCAATGGATTCTTTTCCATACTCAGGCGCCACTGCTTGTGCTCTTCATCAGTTGCTACATCCCACACCTGTTCATAGTTTCCGACTTTTTTCAGCATCTTTGCCACCAATGTCGCTCTCATATCCTGACAGATTTTTTCGGCCCTCTGTTGATCTCCTTCCATACTCTTTCTCTTCTTCATACCTCGTTTTATAAAGTAGCAAGTATACAAGCGAGCAACTGGATTGGTACCTTGAGAAGGACACGCATCATGTTTATCTCATGCGGTTCTATAGGCGCATCACCCTTTAGCACTCTCTTTTTGTTGAGTTCCAACTACACCACATTTGCCAGTTGTTGTGCATCATTTTTGTAGTGCTCATTTGAGTATAGCGAGTTGTACCACTTCCACTCCTCAGCTATGAAATCAAACTTCAAAAGCGACCAGTGAAGCCCCACTTCATTTTGTATTGTAGAGTGATTGAGGGGGATTAGAAGAACTTCCAAATCGTCGGGCATGTCCCGTATGAAATCTACCACAAGCCTTTGTGTCTCACTTGATGTTGTTGTTCTTCACATAATACCGCAATCAATAATTTGTTGGAAAATAAGGTACACCTAAATCATACCTATATAAAATCTATCAATCAAACATTCATGCAAACACTTAATATAGCATTCGTCAATCATATGGCATACTTGGTGTATATCTATGTCCACTCCTAAATAAATCTACAAAGGCATCTTGGTGTATATATCTATGTCAATCATGTGTACTAGTATGTACACATCATTAAATTATCTATATATGACATTTTTTATTTATTTTTTTGAGAAACTTACACATGCAGTAGGACTCATAATTTCGCATCTCATGTACTTCTGGTTACCAGGATGACGGATGTTGTCTCTGACCATTGCATTGCAACGTCGATGGATGTAAAACTGGAGTACCGCTTGATCCAAATACTTGTTGAACATTAGTTCACAAAGTACTTTCCCCACAATCATAACATCTTCCTTGACTGTTGGATATTGGAGCCTTGTTAGTTCCCAAGCTACAGAGCTGCAGAATCATAAAGGAAATGTTAACATGGTGTACATAGTGGTGCACATAAGCTTTTTCAATAAGATTCAATCATTCATATAGTACGAGGTATTGTTTTGTGAACTTACGTCGGGCTTGCATAATCGAAGAATTTCTGTACCCTTCTCTTGTCCGGTCCTGTGTCCATGGCATGGTAAAGTGGTGATTGACGGATATCTGGCAGTGGGAGATAAGGATGATACTCATTGTCCTTTCTCTTTTTCGGACTAGGATAGAGTGTTTGTTCTTCGTCCTCAATTTTGATCCTCTTGCCCTTTTCAACTCCTTTGTCATCCATTTTCGGCCTAACTTGTCTGTTTTTGCCCTCGGCAGTGAAATTAGCATCAAGTTTTTTCTTTGCAACTCTCTTTGGTGGTGTCTTGGACACCCTTCCGGCAGACTCTTGTCTTCAACATTTCGCTTCCTTCATCCTCCCGACTCTTATCTTTTTGGTGGTGTCTTCTGCTCTTCTTGATTTGCTAAAAATGCATCTCCATGTTGTTGGATGAATTGCACTTCTTCAAAGAACAATCATTTCTCTTACGTCTTCATTGGATAATGATCTTTGTGACGACTCTTCTTTAGGATATTCTTGGCTAAACAATTGAAAGCTTGGACATTCGTTGATCACGGTTGCCATCTTTTCCTTCACGTCAGACGCTGCCATTCTGTAACAACCTTTTTCAAGATTTATGAAGACACTTTCAGACAAGTTGTCTAGAAGTTCCTCAATTGTTGAATAAGTATCATCCAGTTGATCTTCTCCTTGAGTGAGTAAAAGCACATCTCCTTTAACCGGCAACATGCCTTTAGGGTCCAGTGAGCTAAGGCTTCAGTGCGATGATTGAAGCCTCATCAATTCAAATTTGTTTGAGTTGCAACCTGGTCTTCTTTATATGCGAGATGTCTCTGGGCAGAGATGTCTTGAAAAAAATGAAATTTTTGTTAGGTTCTACAAAAGTGTACATCTTTGTACACACACATATACTAAGAAATCACTAAGGTGTACAGACTTGGTACACATATAAAAATGAAAACAAAAATGAAATTACTAAGGTACAACTGACTTGGTACAGAGAAGAAATCACTAAGGTGTACAGACTTGGTACACATATAAAAATGAAAACAAAAATGAAATTACTAAGGTGTACTGACTTGGTACACGAGAAGAAATCACTAAGGTGTACGACTTGGTACACATAAAAAATAAAATTTTTGTTAGGTTCTACAAAAGTGTACATCTTTGTACACACACATATACGTGAAGAAATCACTAAGGTGTACAGGCTTGGTACACATATAAAAATGAAAACAACTGCGAGCCTAACAAAAAAATATTTTTTATACCTCGGTTTGTTAGCGTTTCGGACTCAACTTCAAGCCTTGTTCCATCCTCTTCTTCATTTGACTTTGTGAGGCTCTTTGAAAAATATAATTTTGATTGAATTTTATCGGTGGTGTACAAGTATGTACATGATACAAGAAATGAAATAAAATGCGATCTTAGATCACCATACCTCGGCTTGTTAGCAGTTTGGACTCAACTCCTTTGTCATATTCACTTCCATCATCCATATCTTTTGCTTCATTTCCATTATTGGTCTTTGATGAAGGGGAGCTAAAAGATGCAAGTTTAGAGAAAAGGTATGAGTTATAGCATACTTTGGTGTACAACTATCTACACACATAAAAACAAACGATCGCCACATTTAGTAAGAGTGATTTTATACCTTCGCTTTTGTAATTGGCACCCTCGTCATCACCACCATGCATATCACCACCTTTGCCACCTTGGTCATCATGATCATGCATATCACCACCTTTGCCAGCACCACCCTGCATATCACCACCTTTGCCACCATCATTGTCATCATCATCGTCATCACTATTATCATCATCATGCATACCAACATCATCATCACGTTCATCCTCACTTTGTAACTTTTTGTTCAATGAAATGATTTCTTGCAAGGTCTCAGCAGTTAAATCAACAGCATCCCAATCTTTTTCCACAGTCTTCAGATTAGCTGAATAAAGTATCTTGGCTTTTTCTTCAATGAAGCTAACAAGCTTTTGATGTTTAAGCCGCAACTCGTAAAGCTCTTCCAATGCTTCATCTCTTTGTCGTTTCCGCTCTGTACAACTTTTCTTTCAAGTACATCTCTGCTATTTTCTCCCCCGCTCTTTCTCAGTACTCTTCGAGAATATGTTGTTGTTCATCACTCCAAGCTTTTACCCATCCGGTTGCAGACGAAAACATGCCAAAGTGTCAATATGTATAACAGGTGTACATCTTTTTACACCTGTGTTACAGGTGTATATTGTTGTGCACATGACAAAATTTTCTCACCATTTTCAGGGTGTATATTGTTGTACACATATAGGAAGAAATCACTATCATAAAGAAAGTTATGAAGTTACCTTTTTCATGGCTTCATTAATATCTTTCTCTATTGTATTGCTGATATCACTTATTACCCACCTTAGAAATCTAGGGAAACCTTGTTTATTGTTTGGCGTCATGCTATTGTTATGTTCAGCAAACCAATACTTGATGTGATTTTAACAAGTCGTAGAAAGTGGTAGTAAAAGTTCGTTCATCTCGGACTTGTAAAGATTTGATTTCAGACTTAAAACTAAAAATATATACAAAAGATGTCACAATATCGAGAGATACTAGGACTTCGGATTCCACCATTAATCACATTCAATTGGTTCATATAATGACTCATAACAATTCTAGCTCTTTTATGGACTCTTTTCTTTGCCAAAAGTAGATTTCTAAAAGATTAGATGTAAATCACAAGCATGATGTATCAAAAGCTTTTACGTCTAAGCATACACCATCAAACGAAATCACAACTAATTAGTGAAAATCATAAATCAATTAAAATAAGTGCAAAAGTCATACAGAATCAAATATAGTTACCAAACAATTGTGAAATAAGGGTTCCTCCGTCGTCCCAGTGTTGGGGTTTAGCTCCTCATATCAAAAACACGATCAAAAGATTTATTCATGGCTCAAACGGTGTTTTTATTGAAGAAATATTGGAAAAAGAATGAAAGCAGCTCAACTGCAACGTTTATAACTATTGCATATCAACTATTACGAAGATTACAATTAAAATAAGACTGCTTGTTAGCGACTGTCTTATGTGTCGTAATATTATAGCGTTTTTTCTGCAGTGATTGTCCTTAGCAACACAAAGTTCTTCGTGTTCTTCTTCTTCTGCAGCGACGAGGAAACTTCCAGCAGACTCTCTTCTTCTTCACTGCAGCTTTTCTAATCCTCCGTATCGACCCCCAATTACTCGACAACCCTTCTTGGCCTCTTCCAACTCCTTTTATAGATATTGTATGACCTAAACTGCACGCAACTTCCATATATACTCGGAAAAAATATCCCGAGAAACTCCATTCCCTGTTTAGTTGTGATTACGTGTAAATCTTCTTTCTTTCCAAAACCAACTAGATTACCAACCTTGTTTATGTTTAACAGGCCCAAAACAATCGAAGTCCATGGCAAAGTCCGAGAAAATGTCGTCCAATTCTGATCCAGAAAGCCGAGAATAATTTCCTCCCCTGTTTCTTTCAAACTTGAGTTATCTTCCTATTTCTTCGATCCCAAGACAGCTGGAGACCCTGTTTTGGTGTATACGACTCATTCCAATCCATATCCAACAGAAATCCCGTGAAAAGCTCGTCCAAATCTCTCCTCAAAACTCATGCAGCTGACTGATTTATTTCCCGCCATTTTCAAATTTGAAAAGGTAGGGATGGAGTGCCCTTATCCAAGCCAGGGGTGCGAATAGCATGTGGCTACCCCTTATCCAAAATGAGAGTCCGAATAGTAATTTTCTCCCACGAGCGCAAATACCACTTTTCGAGCCAATTTTCCCGCAAAAGCTTATTTCTCCAAAAACACCTACAACGACACAAAAAGCCATAATAAATACAAAATCAAGCACTAACAAAATATACAATTGACATTATATCAGACACAAAAATGTGTCTATCAAATACCCCCAAACTTATTATTTGCTAGTCCTCGAGCAAATCAAATAGAAAATAAAATCCTAACTCACTGTCGCAGGCATCGTCGATTGCATTTAGCGTATGCAACAAGCCTTTAAACCCCTAGGTGGCCCTAGTGGCCGAGTTATAGTCTCGGGAGGGTTTACCAGAGATATACCCACAAAACCTTTACACTCCAGACCCTAACTATTTACGCAGAACCTTGGAAGGCACTAAAAAGTCTCCTTGGTTGGCATACTTATTGACTACAAGAGGAAGTACCCTGATGCGAAATTCCAATTGATGTACACGAGTTTGCACTCAAGCATACTAAAAATTCATATATAAGTCACAAAGCTCTACTCAGATAGTTTCTGGACATCATAACCGGAGTCAACCAATCACATGGATAGATTAAGAAGATGGATGTAGAAAAAAAAACGTAGATGGTTTTGATGTTGACTAAGGTGAACGGTGTTTCTCATATCTGTCTGAAGGCCACTGCCAAAACGAACCTATCCTAATGGACCGAGATACTTGGTCTAGACTAATATCAACACACTTTGGCATATACAAGGGAACCATTGGTCGATAATCCTAACTCTAGGTCAACACAACTGGCATATACAAGGGTCCAGTGGTCGACTTTATTGAATTTATTCAGGTTGGTCTAATGGTCTGGTCTCAATTTTCTTTTCTTTTTTTTTTTTTTTTTTTTTCCTCTCCTTTTTTTTTTTTTTTTTTTTTTGTATCTCAATCACTCTATTTCACTCTAGCAGTGGTAACAACTTGAATCGTGAGCCCCACCTAATCACTTAGAGAAACATATTTTAAAGAAAACAAAATAAAAATAGAAGTGAAAAGGATTCAACGAGATATGGCGAAACTACCATGTTTTTCTTTAATTCTAACACTCGAGCTCTGTGCTTTTATGAATAGACTCTTTAGATGTTTCCATCTAATCAGATTGGTTCCTCAACTCCTACAACCAAAATGCTTCCATCCACTTAGATTGGTTAGTGCCATCCTTAATAAGCATAAATTTCTAGGCTCTGGAGTTTATCAATGCAACTAAAAGTTTCTCCCATACCCCCAAACTTAAATCTAACATTGTCCTCAATGTTCTAAAGATAAAATTAAAAGCATGAACAAGGAGAAACTGTTACCATTTGAAGCAAAAAGAGTTAAGGAAAGATATTACCGTGTCGCATGAATATTGGGTTACCTCCCAAGAAGTGCTAAGTTTAAAGTCTTCAGCCAGACTAAGAAAGGATTAGTCACCTCATAGAATCATAAAGTAATAGCCGAAATTTCTGTGGGTCATCAAAACCAAATAAAGCTATCACAAATAAAAGGAATATCCAACCTGCCAAGAAAAACACACCCTTGTCTAGTTTTCTGTTTAAGACAACTATATCCAGTTGTGGTTCAGGTTCAGGCTCTATAACTGGGTCCAAATAAAATATTTTCATGGGTTGGATTTCCTCAAAGCTAAGATCCGGTTCAGGTATTAGAGTCTGGAAAAACTCAAATAAAAACTTAGAAGCACATAATAATAACCTGAATAATTGCGGATCTTTAAAGTCAATCAGTTTTGACTCACACAATTGACCACGATGGCGGCGGTCAATCATAATAAAATGTGTCGATACTAATTTCCTAAAGTACTTAGGTTTAGTCTCAAAACTAAATAATTGACACATTTGAAACTTATACGTTCCCCCTTTGGTTGAAAAATATTTGGTGGGAAAACAAAGTCAATCTGGGTATCATAGCTTTGAATAAACCACATCAACCGAGAGGATGGGTTTATAACAACGAACTTCCCTATGGACATCACTAGGTTCAGGAAAACGTGTATGAAGATAATCTTTTAAAATGGTTGAGGCACATACGTCAAGTCCAAAGTGAGGGACTTTTCTAAGAGTTAAGGCACATGGAGAATGATAATCACCCCCAAACTTAGAGTTTTCAGTGTCTCTAGAAAGACTAGTCACAACTTCCCTAATTTCAAGGTCATCGATTCCGAAAATGGTCAATTGATTCTTCTAAGTCAGGTTCATCCTCACTTTTCTCTACGAGTTCATTTTCTTTGTCTAAGACTAATGTTTCTAAATCGCTAGACTCTAAAACAATATTCTCATAAGAAACTCGTTCCTAAAAACTATCATCGGCTTCGTAATCATAAGGGAATACTACATCGTCTAAAACGGTGGTATCTCTAGTCAAATCCTCGTCCTTTTGAATAGGTGAATAATTATTAAAATTATTTGGATTTGAACTACAAATAATATTATCATTATAAAGTTCAATTGGAGTAACAAATTCCTGATCACTATGCCTATATATTTCTGATTCTTCATCAACACTATCCTCATCATAATCATCATTATAATAACATGAAAATGGTTGAACCTCATCTAAAGTAGTGTTACTAATTCTAACCTCGTCATCTTGATTATGCAAATAACTATCATTTTCAAGGGTATTTTTGGAAACACTATATTGGAAATCTATATTTCGAGCAATTCTTTCGTTCATCTCCGCTATCATCTTGAGGGATTCCTCTAAAGAAAGTTCTCTTTCGTCATAAACTAAATTATTCATCTTAGCTAACTTACGTGTCGACTCCTCTAATTTCCTAAGAGACTCTTTTAAAGGAGAAATATAAGAATTTTGCTCGTATGACCCGTGCGTGTGTGGATAGTAATTGGGCTCATCATGGTATGAGCCATAACCTTGAAAAGGCTGATGTTCCCAACCACTATTCACACTATGGTCAAAGTAGTAACGTCCATTTTGAAACTCATTCGGATATTCATTGTATTGGCTATCGTAATACCAGTTCGACATTCTATGGCAGGGGTGTGAGTTGTCACACAAAATTAAAACCCACTGACAGGGGATTCGTGGTTGGATAGAGTCTTACCTCCCGTACCAGATGGGCGATGAACCATTGAAGTCGACTCAGGCCACCGACTCCTATGTCGGTGTACGAACCCGAGGGCCGAGACAAAGATCGTAATCGTCGTCCTTCCCCGCAAGCAGATTTATATTTAATTTTTAACCCTTCCTTAGGGTTTCAAAAATAATGTCCAGTCCAAAATATAAAGTCCAAAAAGTGTCCAAAAAGAAAAAGAAAAAATTACAAAAATACAACCCTATTTACAGTTTCTAAAAAAAAATAAAGTCCAAATAAAATAAATATATACAAAATCTTCTTCACTCCTTGGACTCCTCTTTTCTTTCCTTCTTTGGTGATGATTTCCTTTTATAGCACTTTTTCTTTCCTTGTATCTTCGCTCCAAATCTGAAAAGAATCAAAAAATACCAAAGGCGTAAAAGAGAACAAAAAAAATAATAATAATAAAAATAAACCTAAAACAAATCTAAATACAAGTCCCCGTCGGCGGCGCCAAAAATTGATGTGATTTTAACAAGTCGTAGAAAGTGGTAGTAAAAGTTCGTTCAACTTGGACTTGTAAAGATTTGATTTCAGACCTAAAACTAAAAATATATACAAAAGATGTCACAATATCGAGAGATACTAGGACTTCGGATTCCACCATTAATCACATTCAATTGGTTCATATAATGACTCATAACAATTCTAACTCTTTTATGGACTCTTTTCTTTGCCAAAAGTAGATTTCTAAAAGATTATATGTAAATCACAAGCATGATGTATCAAAATCTCTTACGTCTAAGCATGCACCATCAAACGAAATCACAACTAATTAGTGAAAATCATAAATCAATTAAAATAAGTGCAAAAGTCATACAGAATCAAATATAGTTACCAAACAATTGTGAAATAAGGGTTCCTCCGTCGTCCCAGTGTTGGGGTTTAGCTCCTCATATCAAAAACACGATCAAAAGATTTATTCATGGCTCAAACGGTGTTTTTATTGAAGAAATATTGGAAAAAGAATGAAAGCAGCTCAACTGCAACGTTTATAACTGTTGCAGATCAACTATTACGAAGATTACAATTAAAATAAGACTGCTTGTTAGCGATTGTCTTCTGTGTCGTAGTATTACAGCGTTTTTCTGCGACTGTCCTTAGCAGCAGGAAACTTCCGGCAGCTCTCTTCTTCTTCACTGCAGCTTTTCTAATCCTCCGTATCGACCCCCAATTACTCGACAACCCTATTGGCCTCTTCCAACTCCTTTTATAGATATTGTATGACCTAAACTGCACGCAACTTCCATATATACTCGGAAAAAATATCCCGAGAAACTCCATTCCCTGTTTAGTCGTGATTACGTGTAAATCTTCTTTCTTTCCAAAACCAACTAGATTACCAACCTTGTTTATGTTTAACAGGCCCAAGACAATCGAAGTCCATGGAAAATTCCGAGAAAATGTCGTCCAATTCTGATCCAGAAAGCCGAGAATAATTTCCTCCCATGTTTCTTTCAAACTTGAGTTATCTTCCTATTTCTTCGATCCCAAGACAGCTGGAGACCCTGTTTTGGTGTATACGACTCATTCCAATCCATATCCAACAGAAATCCCGTGAAAAGCTCGTCCAAATCTCTCCCCAAAACTCATGCGGTGACTGATTTATTTCCGCCATTTTCAAATTTGAAAAGGTAGGGATGGAGTGCCCTTATCCAAGCCAGGGGTGCGAATAGCATGTGGCTACCCCTTATTAATTAGGTTACCCCTTATCCAAAATGAGAATCCGAATAGTAATTTTCTCCCACGAGCGCAAATACCACTTTTCGAGCCAATTTTCCCGCAAAAGCTTATTTCTCCAAAAACACCTACAAAGACACAAAAAGCCATAATAAATACAAAATCGAGCACTAACAAAATATACAATTGAGATTATATCAGACACAAAAATGTGTCTAGTAATACTGCATTGACAAAAAGTTAAAGAGTTAGAAATCTTATGACCCAACAAATACAGTGAACAAAAGCATGTAAATTGGTACAACTTAATACTTGTGTAAAACAATGTACACATACTATCTGTAACAGTGTACTCACCAACAGGTACACCGTACAACCACTAACTTTAAGTGGATCACCAACATTTTTCCTTATGCTATCCATTAAATATTTATGTATATGCACTGGCCAGTTGGTTTTCTTTATTCTTTCAAATGATTCAAAGTAGGGAGCAAATTTGCTCTTCGTAATCCCGCTTCCATTTGTTGTGGTAAAAAAAACAGTGATGCACAGATACATCGCAAACAACACTACCAAGTCCTCAGCATTTCTCTCAATCTCCTTATCCAACTTTGATTTTAGCTTCATTATACGCAAGATTTCACTCTCCACATCATGTTTCCCCAACTTAGATTTACGCTTGATTTATTCGGTTTATTAGTGGACCGTATGTTTGCTCGGCTCTAGTTTTGGCACATTCTCCTTCATCGGGTTCGATCCCACCATTTCTAATTCAAAAATTAAGAACAAATCTTCGGCATAGTCTCTACTTCCACAAAGTTTTTCTCCTCGCAGTATTGAACATAAAGACATTTCTTTACGAATGATCATGGCGGAAATTTTGCACAATCTTCAAGATTGATTCGGACTCTTGAACCAAACATCATCTCTCTTCTTCTCCTTTTTCTTTTCTCGAGTTTTCCTCCTCCTCCTTTTCAGCTTTCTTGTTAATAAAGGCATCTACTACAGGCCAAAAAGGGCTCTCTTTTTGCTTCTCTAACTGAAATTCTGTGAACCAGACTTTGTCACGATCCTTTTTACGTACTTCTCCATCCTTTTCAAAGTGCTTGTTCACAAACTCACTGATTGCATTAAAACCTGCTCTATAAGGTTTGTTTGTATCTACGAAAATAGACGAATGAGAATAATAAAAGAGAAGCATAGCACATGATACTCATACAAAAATGTTGGTGTACAAACAAGTACATCACATTACGGATAGTGAGTAAAAATGCAGACAGAGCATACACAAAATCTTTGGTGTACAAACCAAGACATCAGTACAGATATGAGCATACAACATCTTTGGTGTACCATTATTTACACACAGATCAAGAAATATCACAAAAATTGGTCTAAAACAGTGCGAACCGGACACGAAGCACCGCAACAACATCTTTGGTGTACACAGTATTTACACACAAACAACAATTCTCACAAAAATTGCTACAAAACATACATACCATGAAATGAAGCAACGCAACAACATCTTTGGTGTACAAAGTATTTACACACAGATCAAGAAATATCACAAAAATTGCTACAAAACATACATACCATGAAATGAAGCACTGCAAAAACATGCTAGTGTACCAGTATTTACACACAGTCAAGAAATGTCACAAAAATTGCTACAAAACAGGCAAAACTGGACATGAAGCACTGCAACAACATGGTGGTGTAAAGATGTGTACACACCAACAACAAAACAGTATAAAATTGCTCAGAAAAATATAGAACCGCACATGAAACAGAAAGCGAGGTTGCATGGTGGTGTAAATCTTTGGTACACATACAAGAAATATCATAAAAATTGCTCAAAAATATCTGAATTGGACTTGAATTGTTACCTTTTTTTATGTTAACGGTTGTTGAAGCCTTTGAATGCTTTGATTTCTTATTAGGCTATTGATGTTTCGGTGGAAGGCTTTGATGTTGAAGGCTTTCTTTGTCTTTGGTTTATTCTTAATTGGTGATATTCTTGAGGTTTCTGCTACTGATTTTGATGTTGGTACTTCTAAACTTCTCTTAGATCTCGTTTTTGGACCTACTGATTTTGGAATTTCTTCTGCAGTTGATGAAATTGGTGTTGAATCTTTTGATGCCGACTTCGATCTCGTCATTGGTGAAGTTGATTTTGTGATTTCGTCTCCTGCTAGTGATGGATTTTGTTCTTCGGTTGATCTTTGAATCTTCAACTATTGGTTTGTTATTCTTAGAAACTACTTTGTTTCTTTTCAACATTATGCTAATGATGCTTCATAGAATCGAGTTTTCTTGATGAATTTAGGGTTTTAGTCTGTGAGTTTTCTAGGGTTTGTCTGCAATTTTCTCTTTGATTTTTTCTTCTGAAGTTTCTGAAGTTTCTGATAAAGCAGAAATGGTGCAGTTAAAGAAATTGTCCGTTACGCCGCTTTAATTAGTTTTTTAATTATGGGCTAACGTGTCGCAATCACAGAGACTGTGTCAGTTACAAAACTGATTCATTTGATTGCACGTGTGCTTTAATAAAAGCGTGCGAAGGTTAGTAGCGTCTTTGTACATTATTTGGATTAAATTGTACCTAGTCAACTAGGTCTGGACTAAACTGTCGTTTTTTGAGCGGTTTTGGACTGAACCGTTTTTTTTCCCAAGATTAAAATCAAGACATTGCATAACCACCATCTAAAATGGGAAAACTCTACATAGGAACCCAATTGTCTAAAGGTTTGGTTTTTTTACAAATTTTACATTGCAACGAAGCATGACCCTAATAAATTTCTTAATATCTGAAAAATAACCTGAGGGCAAAGGATTTGTAAAACCGGGAACTACTGTGGACAATATGGAACAAACAAATAACTGAATAAATTCCAAAGCACAATACTCTATTTTGCGTGTGGTCCTATTCTTTATTGGCATTGGCAAGTGCTAGCATTCTAATTCAAAACTGATGGAGATTTGTCTTCTTAGTACAGTCATTATCCGTTAAAGTGTTTCAAGTTCTATGCAATTTCAAAAAGGAACCCCTACACTTTAATTTTCTCGTATGCCTTCTGCTTCAAGCGAGGAGCAAACTCAACCCAATCACAATCAAACCTGCCAAATAAACAAGGGGTCAGCCTTCAAGGAAGGAATAGGCACAAGAAAAAAGGATCTTTTGTTTTTTATTCAGATACATAGATCTGATAAAGATCGCCAGTAAAAAGAATAATTGTCTCTCAACCATAACGATACAAATAAATGATAGTTTCACTAAGGGCACAACATACACCTAACATCTTAGCCGAGGACACTTGACATTTTAGAGGGAAATGTCATCGTTGGTTTTGAAGAGAGTGTTACCTTTCCATCAAGATCCTTGCTGAACTTGGCCATCAAGAGTGTTAACATGGTTCTTTGATTCAATATATTAGTTTTGTCTCATATTCATCGTTCATGATTCACCATCAATATTGTTACATGATTTGAATGTTTGTTTAGTCGAGTCGCGAATCGATTGAGTTTGCTTTCATCTTTATTGCTAGATTAGGGTTATTATACGCAAAAGTGATAATTCCTGGTTGCAAGTAGCATAGATATGATTATAGTTTGTAGTGATATATTCTTATGATCATATGTGAACCATAACCTTTGTTAAATCGGATTAGTGCTTTTACACGTTCGATTGCTTTGATTGGCCTGATTTCATAGAACTTAACGCATCTAGGGAATTAAACTTGATTAGTGCTTTTACACGTTAGGTTGTTCTTTTAGATAAAATTCATATTCACATCTTTTAATGGGTTTGTTGATGACAAGAGGAGATTAGCGGGGTATTCATGCGATCAAGGTATCCTAGGGCCTTTGATAAAAGTTGAGATTAAAATATCAATTCTAGTTATTGTGTTAAAAACATGTTTGTGATTGAAGACGAAATCCATGACCAATACTTTCTCATCCTTGATTTGACTTGTTTACCTTTATTGTTTGCTTTTATTTAGTTTATTATATATAAAAATCAGAAAACCCCCCGGTTTTATTTATAGGGAACCGAAACAATTTGACAACCTAAGTCCTCTCTGTGGGAACGATCCTTTCTTGCCCTTGCTTCATTATATATTTTGAGTAGTAAAAAAGTGTAATTTATTTTTGACGCCTACGACAGCGATCAACAATAAAGAAGTAGTAGATTTAAATTGCGTCAAGACGTTGCATAAAGAACCAAGTAAAGTAACAACAATAAACCGTGACACCCTAGTTTTGAGGAAATTACAATTAGTAACATAACCCATAATCAAGAGATAAGCTCTCTCTTGAAGCCTCCAACCAGAGCAAAAAATATTCACAATCACTATAACACAAATCTCAATAATGTGCACAGTAAAGTGTTTAGGCTTGTCACTCCCTCAAACTTTATTCAAACCCTTCATCCTACCACGACCAACAGTATGAGTGAAATTTTTAAATTGATCTGCCCATTCTTAACTATAAGGAACCATACTTTCTTCCGGTATGCGCCCATCAAATTTCCACCCAAGATAAATGCACCAGGTGGTTGCAAATACAACATTCGCGATCAGAAAAAAAAAACGCAATACCTCTTGCTAACCTACACAGACACATCATTTTTTAAATATATTAATAATTAATCTAAATGAAAATAAAAAATTATTGTGTTTGTACTTTACACCATCGTTTAATGAGATAAATAAAACATAGACTTTCATGCATCGAAAAAAAAAATGACTTTTCGTTAATCAAATCTAATGAACCAAAGAGATTTCTCATGCAAAAATTAAATGAGTTAAGTAGATATCACCAACCAATTTCCATTTTCTGATGAGTTTCAGCATGTTGCATCACAAACCTCTATTCGGTAATTTTACTTGACCACATACATACAATATGATGCATAAGATGATTAAAGCGACACTAAACAAACAACATTTTTCCAACTGTAATGAAAAAACACATGTTTATGCATTTACTTAAAACCAGACTTCAATGAAAAACCATTTCTAGCTAGATTTCACTAAAATCGGATAGATTAAGAAAAACTATCAACTAAATACAATATTTGATGTTGTTTTTCAATAGAAATAACTAGGCTTAATCATCTTTCTTATCACAACCCTATTTTCATCAAAAAAACATAATCAAATAAAAGGGTTTTTTTCATCTTTAAACAAAAGGGTTTGATCACTACATAGATTAAGAAAATGAAACTAAGAGAAAAAAAAGAATCACAGATTTATTGATTTAAGAAGATCACCAACCCTTTTTTTCGATTAGTTTTAGCATGTTGCATCACAAACCCCTATTCAGTATGTTGTACTTACCATACATGATATGTTTCCAACTGTAGTGAAAACATGTATATGCTTGTTCATATTTGAAAGTAAAACAAGCTGAAACTAGGAAAATAAATATAATGAAACTAAGCCCGAAGCCAAGAGATTTTTTGAGTTTCTTACATTGAGAATTTTTTTACTTTTCATTACTCAAATCTAATGAAATAGAAATTCTCATGCGAAAATTAAACGACTTAAGAAGATCAAAAGATCACCCGCCCATGTTTTAATTTTATGTGAGTTTCAGAATGTTGCATCACAAAACCCTATTTAGTATGTCGTACTTGACCATACATGATATATAAGATGATTAAAAATAGACAACAACGAACTACGATTTCAACTATAGTAAAAACATGTATCTTCTTTTCATCTTTGAAAAAACAAGTAGAATGAAGCTAAGCTGATTTTTCATCTTTGAAAAAAAGGGTTTGATAACTTATCTTTCAAAAACCCTCTTTTCTGATGATTGACCATGCATGATATATAAGATGATTAAAAATAGACAACTATGATTCCAACTGTAATGAAAACATGTACAATATATGCCTTTCATCTTTGAAAAAACAAATAGAATGAAAGTAAGCTGATTTTTTCATCTTTGAAAAAAATGGTTTGATAACATATCTTTCAAAAACCTTCTTTTCTGATGATTAGTATGAAACAGAATTGTTAAACAAAGAAACTAGTGTTGATCATCTTTCTCATCACAACCCTATTTTCAAAATAGAAAAAAATAATTCATCTATAAATAACAAGGTGTTTTCTTGTTGCTTCGAAAAAAAGAAAAAAAAAGAGAAGGAAGAACTGTAAAATAAACTTCAAAGTAAAGGAAAATATTTACATTAATGTTGCGGTTCGGATCAATAGCATGACCTTCATGACCAGGAGCTTCCATTTGCACTGGTGATAAAAAAACAGACTAGACTACTTTCTTTCACTCTACTATTGTATTTCTTTTCTTTCTCTCTCTTTACTATTTTCCTCTCACTATTTTGCTCTTTCTTTCTATCGATTTGACATTCCTACACCACTAGTCTAGTAGCTATTTATAGGGCTCTGAAACCGTAAAAACCTACTCCTACACAGTTAAGCCATTGTTGTACAAATTTATCGACCATGACGAGTTTTCATGAAAAGCACTCAATGATGTAGCCTTAATCAAAAGACGACATGGTCATGAGTTTTTATGAAAACCTAGGTAAAAATAAATAATAATGAAAAATAAAACGTAATTAAGAGTAATCTGATTAAGTAAAAAAGAAAATGGGTTATATGCCAAAAATGTGTCAATTCATGTGTTATTGGACGAGTAAAATATGAGTATGGGTGAAATAAATGGGTACCATGTATTTTTGAAACATACCATTGTACCTTGAATTCAATTTCCTTGGCAACAAAAACAAATCCCTTTATTCGTTAACTTCCATTCACCATCAAAACATGTCTTCTCCCTCTCTTTATGCTTGACAGAACCAACTTCATCCACCATCTCCACCAACGCCATCAACATCGTCGACAGCATCATCTTCAACCAATTTCTATACCAGGACCATCTCCAGCGCCACCTCCACCGCTACCGTCCATATTATCATCCTATTCCACCATCTTTATACAACACCAGAAGCCCCCTAAAAATACCATTATCTACACAAACACCACCATCACCAGATGATTGGTTTCATAAATGCTTTAATTTTTTTTCTTTTTATGAAACCCTAATTTCTCAAACTCATTAAATTAAGAAAAATATTGTTTTGTCTTCCATTAGTTTCACAAGATGAGAAATTAAGATCATGCATTTACTCTTAATAATCTTAGAACTCGTAGTTTTTCTAATTCGAATTCTCTTTTTAAATTTTTTGATTTTTATATTTGTGTGAAACTCAGGTGCACCGGAGTACATAGTTGTTTAAATTTGGTTGGCAATTGTTTTCATCTTTGTCTAAAACTCAGATGCACTTAGGTATGTTAGAGATTGCTCGGTTGAACTCGCAAGTTTTTCTATCTTAATCTTGTCGTTAATGTTATATTTACAAAAATATATCTTGATTCTTAATCTACTAAAGCCAAGTCTAAGACTAGGATTAGAGCAGGTAGTTGAGTATCAAAAAATCAATAAATACCCTAGATCAAAGACTGAACGCCAGTGAAGACATCAACGAGGAATTCATCAATAAAGGTATGTGGAGACTGATTTCATTTGGAACTCTTGTTTAATTCTACTTTTCTATTTATCGAAACAAGTGCTCACTTTATGGAACAATTCCCATGACGGTAAATATACATTTATGTATACACCTGAGGATATTTTAACCTAAGACTTTAGTGAAATAACCTTTGTCCCTGATAGTAGGCTAGTGTTTGCATACACTTCAGTTAAAGGAATCAAATGCGTAGAGTCTTTCGGGATTCAAGATATATAAGGAACATGACTGCAGCTGAATTGCTTGGAGGGTGAATTCGGTCTCAAGTACATTCCAGTTTGAGGTCTGATAGTAGGCTAGTGTTTGCAGCGGTTTAATATAGTGTGGTGCCAAAGATGGACTAGTTCCCAGATTTTTTTTTGCTAGTGCAGTTTCCTCGTTAAAAAAATTATTTATGTGTTGCTTTACTTTTGACTTCCCCATTATATTCGTGTTTGATAGAATTCAGATCCTCTTAATTCAGATACGACTAGCTAGATTGATTTTTGGATATTGGTTTTTGAGATCGACCAAGAATTCTTCTGCACAATCAGGTACATGGACCTTTGGTCCATACATATTGATTTTGGAATATAATAACTCTACATAAGTTGTATTGGGTTTTGTCCATACAGGTTGCCAAACGAAAAATTTGGTGGCATACTTGGTATCCTCTCCTTTTCAAGAATCTATCGTGATCATGCTCCCATCCTTTTGGATAACATGAGACAAATGAAAAAGAAAGAAGGGAAAATTCATATTGAATACTTCTGCACCTCTCATCCACAATTCCTTGAAGAAACTCAAAACTCTTGGAATAAATCTAAAGGTACTACCATTACTAAGCTGACTACTATGAGTAAAAACCTTCACATATGGGGGAAAAAAATTTCTTTTGGGAACAAAATAGAGAGAGATAAATTATGTGAGTTACATGGCAAAGCCCAACTAAGAGATATTGGATAAGATGAGAATGAAATTCTAAGTAAAATTGAAGTCTTATCAAATATAGAAAGGTTTTTTTGGAACAAAAGAACACAAAGTCTTTTCACTTGGCAGTGGTGCATAAGAGAACCATAAATCGAATTCTTTCTCTTAAGAAAGATGGTGAAAATTGGATCTCAGATGCATATACAATCAAGAGCATTCTTTTTAAATAACTTTTAATGTATATTCTTTAAGGATCACAATGCATGTATGCTCATCTAAACCTCCCTTATTGAATTTTAATATGATCTCATCTTTAGAACATAATGTTATTGTTGCCATCCACTAGTGATGAAATTATGCATACTCTTAAGAACATGGGAACCCTGAGGACTTCAAGGCCTGATGGGTTCCATGCTCTACTCTACAACAAATGTTGGCACATTATTGAGAATAAGATTACTAATTTCGTTCAAGATTGTTCCAGAAACTGCACAATTACCTAGGGATTAATCTGGCTATGTTAGCTTTAGTAGCTAAAGTAAAAACTCCATCTCACCCTTCTGATTTTTGGCTTATTCCCTTGTGTGATGTCCCCTACATGGTCATTACAAAAATTATTACCTGCACACTTAATATTTTTTTGGATAAACTCGTTGCGAAGAATTAATCTGCATTCATCCTAAGCTGACAAATTCTTGATAACATTATTACAGCAAATTTGCATTTTGTGAATCATTCCAACTCTATCATGGACTCTTTTGCTCTGAAAATTGACATTTGCAAGGCCTAAGCATTATAGAGTAGATTGGAATTTTTGAAATTTGTCCTAAACAAATTTGGTATTAGACATCATGCACATGATTTGATAATGAGTTGTTATCGAAATAATACTTTCTTTTTTAAGACACAAGTATTCCGCACGTGCTTCCCCTTGTATCCACATTACGCTGAAAAGTTCGAAAATCTATATTGCCTTGATGACAATCTCTCCGCGTGACCCATTTTTATAATATTTTATAATCCTGTGTGACCCACTCTATTTCTAGTCCTAGACTCTGTATTTTTTTTAGATTTACCATTTTAGCCTCATTTTATTTTCAAACCATTTTTGATAAAGCTTCAAAATTAAGGGCAATATTAGATTTTGAAATTTTACAGCTTCATGTACTGTTTATGTACTGTGGCAAAGGGAGTTCCCTTTATATATAGTAATAGAAATGGTCGAAGAGAGGGTTTTTCAGAGCTGAGAGGAGAATAAGACAAGTTTGTCCCCTCTCTCTCCCTAGTTTTTTATGTTGTGCTCTCAAAATATTACTTATCTTATGAATAGAATAGAAAATGAACCTTTTTACTCAGGATATAAGCTTAATAGATGGGCACCTCCAGTTTCTCACTTGATGCTTGCAGATGATGTGGTGTTATTTCGTACCTTAGATCAAAGAACTATGAATTAAGTCTCTTCAATCCTTCTTTAATATGCCTTTTGGTCAGGGAAGCAAGTTAATTACAACAAATCAACTATCATATTCAGCAAAAAGTTACTAATGAGAGGCAATCTGAAGTCACTAACTTGTTGGGTGTTACCAAGATGAAGATTGATGAAGCATTTGGGAGTTCAAATTATAAAACCTAATAGTAGAGTTTCCACTCAAAATTTTATGGGTGAAAGAAACATTTCTTGCCTCACGCACGAAGAACTGTCCTAATACCTTATGTACTGGCTCTTCTACCACTTTCCTACATGGCTAATGCTATTCTGCTAGAACTGTGATTAACAAGCTCCATCAAACTATCAGAAACTTTTTGTTGGGATATTGTAGGGAGGAAATAAAACTTTATTACATTAAATGGGATTGGTTAACAACTTGCAAAAACAATGGTGGATTAGGACTTCAGTCATTAGAACTGTAAGGACCCTCAAGCACGTCAACACTATTAGACTAGTCAAGACACGATTTGGCCGCTAATAACTCGATTAATTTAACACGAACGTTAATTAATAGGAATTAATCTAACAAAGATCTAGATACGAAACAAGTATCACTAGTTAGATCTCGAAAAGTTACGCAGGTTGGACTACTCGGACGTGCATTCGAATACTAGATGAAGAAGATATCATCAGGGATGTGTGAAGGGAAATAGTATAGTTGCCATTAGACCGTCTGAGGATGCCCTTATCTTTTGGTCGGGTGCTTTTAGTATTTTTGGTTGGTCTTATCTAACCAAATCGGGAAGAGAAATTCATTTTCTCTTATTCTTTCTATTTCTTCTTCTTTATTCCTTCTTCTCTTCTTTTCTCTGTTTTTGCTCTGTTCTTCAGCCGAGTGATGGTGGAGAAAATAAATCAGTGTTTAGGAGATGATTAAAGAGGAGATGGATTATGCGGTGACTGTTGGTGGTGGTGTTGATTAGGGTAGATGATTCGGAGTTGATGAAAAGAATTTCTGAATTCGTTGAAGATGTGATTTGAGACGATTAAGGAGAAATGAATGAAGGGGTTTTGAATAGATTGAGGTAAAGAAGAAGTTTATGAAGTTAATTTGAGGATTCAGTTAATAAGAAGAAGAGTGATTGAGGAATCAAGAAGAGTGTTTGTAGATCGATTGAAGTTGTAGAGTTGATTGATAATTAAATCAGGAGTTAGGATTTCTGTATCTTAAAGATGAACGGATTGAATTAAACAAGAAGAGCAGTTATTTGACGAATTAAGAATTAGGGTTTTGTTGAAGCGGTGGAGAAATCAGATGGGATAAGCGATGGGTTTGGATGATTAAGAGGATTAGAACCAAGAGCAGATGATGGTGTTGGTGTTGAGTCCGGAGTTGGCTCAGTTCAGATTATTGGATAAAGAGGTAAATTAGAGTTCTTAAATTTATTTTCTTTTGATTAAGTTTTGAGTTCGAATTGGTGAAGTACTTCGTGGGTTTGTTAAATTGAAGCTGAATTAATTGAGGTCGAGTTGAATTGGCAATTAAATTAGGCTTTGTGGTGTTCTTGAAGTTATAATTCTGAGAAATTGTGTTGTTGTCTGTGTGTTGAAGTTAAGTCAATAGTGAACTGAAATAATAACTGTAGATGAAGTTTGTTCTGATTTATAAGGAGTTGTAATGAATTTGGTGATTGGGCATTATCTGAGTTGTGAATTGGATGAGTTGTAGATGTTGAGTTATAAGACATATAGAGTTGAAATGAGTTAAGCTGTGATTGGAGTAAATTTTTGATGGGGGCGTTTTATGATGGGGGCATGGGGGACAAATCATGTCTTGACATGTGTTTTTCTAATTAATTGTTTTAACAAATTCTGTTACCATAAATATAAAGGATAATCAATATTTTCACCAAAAATACACTTCTTTTATATATTTGGAAACAAAATTTGATGGAATTAATTTTAACAAATGACACATGTTAAGACATGATTTGTCCCCCACACCCCCATCAAAAAACGCCCCCATCAAATATTTTTCCCTGTGATTGTAGTTAATGCATGCAAGGAGTATTGCATATTTGTTGATGTTGTTGTACTGGTGCTAATGAAGATGGATATTATTTGAGATGAGATGATGACAATGAAGGGGTAGAAATAGAAATGAGTTGGTATTGCAGCTGTGGGTGTTGACGTTAGACGACGAGTTGTGGAGGTATGGTCTGGGGTAGGTGGAAGTCTGGAAAGATATGTTATTGTGGTATGAATTGCAGGGATGAAGTGTTCTAAAGAAAATATGTGTTGATGTGTATATTGGTGATGTCAGAAAATGGAGCCTCAGGCAATGAACATGATGAAGCTAATGGGTTGTGTGTATTGTGAATTGAACTTTTATATAGAATAGAATGAAGATATTTTAGATGATTGATTGTGGAATTGGGATAATGAATGTAGGTTGTGAACAAAGTGAAGTGATAATGGTATTGTTGTTGCTGAGATGGTGATGTATGTGAAGGTTCTGTAGTTGTTTGTGAGTTGAAAGGAAGTGTAGTAGTGGTTATAGTTATGGCTTGATGGTAGTCTCTATGAAGGCTTGCTTCTGCTCTTGTAGGTAAGCTGTATTGTCTTTGTAAATTAATTTAGAGTTATAAATTGAAATGAAATAGATTGAATTTGAACTGATGTTAGAATTAATTGTAGTTGGGTAAAAACCTTTGGTTTGTCTGACTGAACTTATTCAGTCTGGATCGTCTTTCTTAACTGACTCAGTTAATCTGACTGAGTCGAGTTGTACCTGTTAACCCGAGTTGAATCGGTTTGACTCAGTGACCAGACCAGTAGACCGTTGACTTTGACATGGACTTAGACGTTGACTGTTAATTGACCCCGTTGACCGTTAGTTGACTCAGATGGACTATGCCTTATATTAATGGGATGTTCTAGTGGACTTGATCTTAAGACTAGGTATCCTATGTTGAAGAATTGGATCGCTTATGGTCTGAATTAGCCTTTGGTTCCTTCTACAAGTTGTAGATATTCACAAGACATAACTATGGACTAAAACCAACCCAATTGAATTAGTAAATTAACCGGAAATGTTAAAGATAGATAATAGAAAGGTGTAGAACTGTAAATGGGTTTAGAACTATTCGATAGTTCACTTAGCTTATAACTGGAACTTGTATGAATTATGTTATGAGCCATGTGTGAGCCTTTTGGCTAAACTCTTAGAGTTCTTGTGTGATTAACAGTTAGTCTATATTAACAACGATCGGTTGAAGGGATGAACCAGTGGATCATGGATCTCGAGGTAGGCGTGGCTTGTCATCAAAAGAGGTGGGAATACATTTGACTCTATGTTAACCATTGTTGTTTCTTTTACAAAAGTTTATGTTTAACAAAGTCATGCATTTCTGTCTGTACATTCTATGCACTGTTCAACTTGTTTTACGATAATTCTGTTGATTCTGTTAATCTTTCCATTGTTTGGAAATGACCAGTGATGTTTTGCTGTCAATATGAATTGTTTGGGAAATAAGAATTTCCATTTGTATGCTTAATAGGTGTGTAAGGAATTGGTCGACATCTATTAGGAATATGATAGGCTCCTTCATTTATATCTACATGAATTCTACTTTTATGCTTAATAGGTGTGTAAGGAATTGGTCGACACCATATAGGATAATATGGTGTGTAAGGAAGTGGTCGACACTCAATATATACATTGTTTGACGAATGAGTTTGTTCCATATACCATGGTTGTTTATTTCTGTGTTTTGGTTGTCTTTTAGTGTTTTGGGAAAACATGTATTGTTTTCCAAATCTTGCCTATGATTACTTAGAAGTTAAATGTTAATTATTCCCACTTTCAGTTTCAGAGACAGACCAGAGTTGCGCAGCGAAAGCTCCGAGAAGTTGACTTCTTTAGTTGGTTATAATCTGATATGTTTATTATGTTGTATATTCTATTTGTAAACCAAATGACAATTGTATATGTATCATTTGAGAGAAGATCTTGTATATATATTTCTGAGCGGGGTTAGTTTTGGGTTAAGTTATATAGCAGATTCCTTCATCAAATGCTTAAGTATATGATTCAGATTCTTAGTGCCTCTTTATTTAGTTAATCTCTTGGATTGGTCAGCTGTTAGCTTAGGGGGCGCCACAAGAACAACGGAATCAAGCTATGGTAGTAAAACTCGCTTGGAGGGATTTTTTTTAAGACACACTTGATTTTGTGGAGTGAAAAATCTCAAAATTGCTCTAGTATTCCCTGAAACTTGATTATATTTGGCTTGTTGGCCATGGTAAAAATATAGCATTTGGTTTGACCCTTAGAAATTCATGCATTGCATGGTTTGACCCTTAGAGATTCATGCATTGCATGGTTTTAAGCCTTTGATTGACTCTAATTCTTCATGTGTCGTTTACAAAGTTTTTGAGCTTATAGTTCCCGGTGAAGGGGGGATTGAATAATGCAACTCTTGTAAACAACACATTTGATCAGCTCACTGCCCATGAATCATGAATAACCAAATATACATATGATTCAACTGAAGACAAGTTAACATGGTGTCACACTCCTCACAGTGAGTTCACAAACCTATCCTCTCAGAGACTTTTAAACATTAATGTAGACGAGTCTTCCCTCTCAAGTGATAACTCATTTCCATGGAAATAATTCTGGAACAAGAAAAATTTAGTTCCCAGATTCATCTTTTCCTCTAGAGAATTATTCATGATGAGGTTGGGGTTCTAAACAACGAAATCAATTTTGAAACTGTAGATCATGTCCTCTGGCAATGTCCATTGGCCCAAGCCGTTCTTTTTGCTTCTCCACGTAATCTAAGAATGGTTGACCCTACTATGGATAGTGTTTTGAATATCGGAATACAAGAAAATATGGTGATGATTGCTTCTACTCGAGAGCTTGCATGTTTTGAGCTATTTGGACAGTGTCACGCCTTCAAATGCTCCAAGCAATTTTTCGCGAAGGAATAACCCGGCAATACAGTGGTTCAGTGATCTCTCATCACCCACGTGTATTTCAGCCTTATAAGATTGCACCAATGCAATCAGCCAACTCTACCAAGAGTATGCAACAGAAGTCTTACTCAGATTTTCTCTACCCAGCAATGTAGCCCATACTACAAAGAGGTTCTTGCCATGTTTATGCTTCACAGAATTTGGGGGAGTATAATCAAATCAACAGGGAACCAAAGCCAAACGTATTAGCCAACAAACTCACTTTTATTATCTTAAGGGGAAGATACAAAAACGTCCAACCAATGGACTTACAAGCTTATTCTCTAAGCCTACAGCAAACTCACTCTCTACTGCAAAATGGTTCCTCAACACTCGAACTATTGAACAACACTGATTTGTGTAGCTTCTCTAGTTATTTATAATGCCAAGAATCCAAGGCCAATCCGTATGCAACTCTGTTGCACGCCCCATGAACAGCCATCTGTCCATGGGCAGTTCCCTAACCACCAGTTCCTCCTTTTTAACTGCTATCTTTGGTGCTGGCTTGCACAAGGGCGCCACACCTGTCTTCAACGGTTAGGATATGCCAAACTCGGTTATAAAGCACTTTATAACCGTCTCTAACTTGCTCTTCGACTTTGGCATGCATGTGATGCACACACTCTATGCATCTGGCACTTGCACTCAAGTTCCGCAACATCGCATCATGTAACTCAGCTTGCCCTTCTGCCAAATACTGCTATTATGGCTCGCGTTGCACTATTATAGCTTGTGTTGCGCTATTATAGCTTGCATTGCACTATTATGGCTTGCATTGCACTATTATGGCTTGCGTTGCGCTATTATGGCTCGCATCGTGCACTTAGCTTATTTGGATGCCAACATCCAAATACTAAGCCAACTGAGTCTTGACTTGCTTAATACCATCTTCATGCTTCATATGCATCACTTGCATCTCTTTTGGTGAGCAACTATCACCAATGGCGTGTTTGGCATCACCATTGATGCACTTGCACAGTCCAAGCCTTGGACAAAGCTTAGGACCATGCCAAAGTCATTCCATGACTTTGCATCTCATCCTTTATTCCTTCCTTGAGCTTGGCTAACTCTGAATAAGGATATGCAACACTATCGCATAATGTTTCTAATGCCAAGTAACCTTTCTTGTCTCAGCCATCTTGGCGCTACATCGTCGGATTGTGCGGCTCCATCTGCCAGGTTACGTACTCCGTAACGCGCAATGATTTTGCGTCACTTTGCGGACCGGTCATAGACCTCCCCCACCCAATCTGTTCAATGTCCTCGTTGAACGCAACATCAGTTCAGTCTCTGCTGAACTTTTCTTGGCCTTGCACGCATATGAACCATCTTCAGAAATCAGCAACTTTGTTTGGCCTTTAACCTTGCCAAAGCTTCTTTGCCTAGTGCTTTACGCCGCCACTTAGTTTCTTTGCCTTGCCATTGAGCCTATGAATTCCAGCATCATTGTCGCATCGTCGACTATGCTTCAATCTCTACTTCATTCACATCTCAACACCCAAATGCTACTTGCAATCTGTCGCTATGCCTCTTGCATCATCGCAAATTCCTCCTTTGAGCCATTTCTGTGCCTAAGTGTACACTTCAAACAGCTAACATATCACTCTGATATGCATGACTTAGCTTACTTGCCTTCAATTCCGACTGACATTGCACCTTTGCAACTTAACAGGTCTTACTGTAGACTAAGTGTTCTTCAATCTTCTTGCAACACCCTTGTGCAAACTCGACTGAAATGCATGACATTAGCCATGACTTAGGAAACCCGTGACATCACAACGTCTCTCTAGAGACCAGGCTCCTCCTCACGCGCCCTTGAAACTAACAAGGCCTCGCTTGTTCTTTCAAACTGCTACGCTTTAATGTAGCGGAAAAACAGCATCATGTTCTTCCTAACTATGAGTTACTCTTAACTCATATGCTTGATGGACTTACATCTTTATTCTTGCTGCGTTACTCCATGCTATCGCTGCCAAATACTGTCGTACTTCTACGTAACTCTCCCAACAGCAAACTTGCCTATGCCACCAACTTCACTTCTTGCTTGGTTTTGCTTTCAGCGTTTCTTATTGTATACTTTGGCTAAGCATACTCGTAGTGCTTCCCCAATGAACTTAGCTTTACATTAAGAAAAAAGAGACAAGGTTTTTGCTTAAACACCTCCTTCATTCATTACACTAGCCTTACATAAGAAACATAGGGACCATTCCCATTACACCACTGGCCAACACTCGGCCTTACCGAAAGCAAATACATTACCAAAGCAAATACACCAACGAAAGTGTGCTATCTTCAAAGACCGTAAGATTAGCAACACCCAACTTAACTTAAAAACAGAAACAGCAAACAGATAATATGCTAAAGTCTCCATACTTCAGCAACCTTGCAGGTTCAGGCACTTGCAAACAGCACTGCAATGCCCCTGCTCCATACATGCGCTAATCACGGCGAATAAGGGAACTAAGATCCATAGGAAATCCAAATTCCATGTGAATCTCAGCTAAGCTTTCTTCGAACGATCGGACAGGGGCAAACTCACTTGCCTTCCCCATGTCACACTTCATATCAACCGGACTAACTTTCCTTACACCCTTCACGAAATAAGGTGCACTCGGACTTTGTATGAAAATCCCGCCAAGGTGAGGCATCACTGTTGCCTCTGCTTCTTTGAAAAAGTTGTTACCAAGGATCATCTCAAAGTCATTGAGATGCATCACCATTACACTGACCTGGCCACGCCAATCTCCAACTTCAACATTTGCCACCGCCATCCCCTTGATTGGCTTAGCTATAGTCTTCATGCGGTGACCACTGATATACTTCTAAACCCAAGTACTCGCCAATGACAAGCTCATAACAAGTATGCGACGCATCTCGTATATCTGCCATGCCCCGAGACGATGGTTGTGTATGCCAACTTTCACATAAACTAGGCCGGCGCCACTCGGCCCATCTTTGTCTGCATGCTGCCGTTTGTGCTACTATGTTGCATAGTTGAATAGGATTCACATGCTCTACTTGATCGGCTTCTTCTTTGTCACCACTACACTCGGTGACGATTGCGGACAATTTTTCTTTCTTTGGACAATCACGCGCAAGGTGAGGACCCTTGCATAAGAAACGACCACCGACTTTGTTCTTCGCAGACCAAACTATCATCCCTTTGATAGCTCTTCTCCTTGGCCTCGGAACCTTTCTTATCCTTGTCCTTACTCTTGGTTTTTCTTGTCCTTGCCCTTCTTATTAGCATCGGTTGAGGTATAAGCGACCTAAAAGCGCAAGGCTGTCCACGATTGCAATGGCCGAAGGTAGGTCTTTGGCACCTTGCCTTCGCACTTCGGCTCGAGCCCATGCTTGCAAACCGGATGTAAAATTGAACAACTTGTCTTCCTCAGACATGTTGCGAATATCTAGCATCAGAGATGAAAATTCTTTCACGTATTCCCGTGGTGTACCGGTATGCCTTAGCTTACGCAAGTTCTCTCTGGCTAACCAAGCCGCATTGCTTGGCAAAAATTGACTCTTCAATTCATCTCTCATGACATCCCATGTCACGATACTTGGACGACCAGCAGTAAGGTCATCATCTGTTCTAGTTCTCCACCATAACTTCGCATCACTCTCCAGGTACATGCTAACGAGAGTAACCTTTTGTTCTTAGGGGTTACGGCGGCCTTGAAGTATTGGTCCATGTCCCACATGAAATTCTCCAATGCCTTCGCATCTCTTGCGCCAGAAAACGCCTTAGGTTCTGGTACTTTAATCTTCGTAAAGTCACTGCCACTACCACCTACAGTAGCTTGATCTGCACCAATTACACCCACCATTCGCCTCAATACACTAATCTCATCAGTTAGTTCTTTCAAGGCACCTGTGAACATGGTCTTAACAGCATCGATTTGTCCTTCCAAATCACTATGCTTATCAGTTGCTCCTTGGTTTGACTCCAACATTCCAGCAACATACTCATCAAGAGCCTGAATGCGAGCCATAACCGTTGCTTTATAATTGGCATCATTAGGATGGCGCACCTCTCCACCAATCCTATCTTCCAAGTTAGCAATCCTATCAGTCAAGGTATCTGCCGAACTCTTCTTACCAGCCATTATCTCTAACAATTCAACAACTGAACTCGAGCAAAACAGAGAAAATCTTCCACACAAAGCTAAAACAGAGCAACCTTTGCTCTGATACCCGTATTGTCACGCCTTCAAATGCTCCAAGCAATTTTTCGCGAAGGAATAACCCGGCAATACAGTGGTTCAGTGATCTCTCATCACCCACTTGTATTTCAGCCTTATAAGATTGCACCAATGCAATCACCAACTCTACCAAGAGTATGCAACGGAAGTCTTACTCCGATTTTCTCTACCCAAACAATGTAGCCCATACTACAAAGAGGTTCTTGCCATGTTTATGCTTCACAGAATTTGGGGGAGTATAATCAAATCAACAGGGAACCAAAGCCAAACGTATAAGCCAACAAACTCACTTTTATTAGCTTAAGGGGAAGATATAAAAACGTCCAACCAATGGACTTACAAGCTTATTCTCTAAGCCTACAGAGCAAACTCACTCTCCGCAAAATGGTTCCTCAACACTCGAACTATTGAACAACACTGATTTGTGTAGCTTCTGTGGCTATTTATAATGCCAAGAAGCCAAGGCCAATCCGTATGCAACTCTGTTGCACGCCCCATGAACGACCATCTGTCCATGGGCGGTTCCCTAACACTCGATTCCTCTTTTTTAATTGCTATCTTTGGTGCTTGGCTTGCACAAGGGCGCCACACTGTCTTCAACGGTTAGGATATGCCAAACTCGGTTATAAAGCACTTTATAACCGTCTCTAACTTGCTCTTCGACTTTGGCATGCATGTGATGCACACACTCTACGCATCTGGCACTTGCACTCAAGTTCCGCAACATCGCATCATGTAACTCAGCTTGCCCTTCTGCCAAATACTGCTATTATGGCTCGCGTTGCGCTATTATAGCTTGCATTGCACTATTATAGCTTGTGTTGCGCTATTATAGCTTGCATTGCACTATTATGGCTTGCGTTGCGCTATTATGGCTCGCATCGTGCACTTAGCTTATTTGGATGCCAACATCCAAATACTAAGCCAACTGAGTCTTGACTTGCTTAATACCATCTTCATGCTTCATATGCATCACTTGCATCTCTTTTGGTGAGCAACTATCACCAATGGCGTGTTTGGCATCACCATTGATGCACTTGCACGGTCCAAGCCTTGGCCAAAGCTTAGGACCATGCCAAAGTCATTCCATGACTTTGCATCTCATCCTTTATTCCTTCCTTGAGCTTGGCAAACTCTGAATAAGGATATGCAACACTATCGCATAATGTTGCTAATGCCAAGTAACCTTTCTTGTCTCAGCCATCTTGGCGCTACATCGTCGGATTGTGCAGCTCCATCTGCCAGGTTACGTACTCCGTAACGCGCAATGATTTTGCGTCACCTTGCGGACCGGTCATAGACAGCCAGAAATGCACTGGTTTTTAAGAATCGTAAACCTCGTATGAAAAATATCATCTGAGATGGGTTGTTTTGATTCAACATGTACAAAGAGTCAGATGGTGATCAACATTTGTCTTCCTCCACAATCACCTATATGCATAATAATTCAGGTCAGCTAAATCAGTGATCTCCACCTCTTCAAAATTATGTCAAGTTAACCGTAGGCGTTTTTGTCAAAGATTCTCATTCTGCGTGTGCACTGATAGCAACAGACTCTAAAAGAAACATCTTACGTGTTGGCCCTTCTCTACCCCATCAAAATAATGGAAGATGCTACACCTACCGATTTTATATCCCGCTAAATCGGTAGAGGGGGAAATGGACGGTTTAGGATGCGTTCTTAACATCGAGATCATCAATGGGGTAAAGTGGGTCCCAATATCTATTAGAGGCGGGATTTTGTGTCCGGAGAAAAGTGCGGTCAAGCTAGCATTTCTGCAAAATAATCCCCTGGTGGTAGTGGGGAGCCAGAAAATATATAAACGGGGGATAAAATATTTTTTTTACAGAGGCCTAAATGCCAAATATTTGGTGGAATAAACAAAAAAAATAAACATGAGAAAATGGAGGGATTTTATGTGGACATGAATATTTTTGGGGGACAGAGCCAAGGTAAATCAACCTTTGGCTCAGCCCCTTTCTGGTGGCCAAGTCATTCATTATAGAAGGTGAATCCCAGGAAGTTATCCTTAATGGTCGCTACTATGTTACTCCTTGGAGAATTCTCGGGATAATTGAGCTGATTCCAGGCATCGTCACAACTCTCTTAAATGTGGAATTTAATTACATTTAGGGTGGACCTAATTCTGTGCCTTATAATCTCGCAAAATATTATTCAACCCTATGTTGCACAGACACGGACACGGGACACAATTACGACACGACACGGTTACGGGGACACGTCAAATCTCAAAAATGTTGGTTACGGGGACACGTTATATGTATTACACACGTCATTGAAATGAGATTCTACAACAATCTACACAAGATAATAATTATTTTTATTTTTCAAAATACTTGATTACTAACAAATAAAATTAATAATAATAACATTTTGATCAAGTTTTTCATAAATAATGTTTGGATATGACTAAAAGACGATTAAATTAGCCTCGCGTTTAGTTTATTTTGACTTTCCATACCAAAATTAATCATTTATGGTGTGTCTGAAAGTGTCCAAATTGTGTCCGCAAAGTGTCAAATGTCGATTTTTACGCGACACGTGAAGTGGCGTGTTGTAACCGTGTCGTGTCCGATCATGTGTCCGACACGGTTACGGCATCTTTCTAGGCGTGTCCGTGCAACATAGATTCAACCTAATGTCTAGGATTGGTGGACAGCTTGGAAAATCTCATCTTTCTCCAAACATTTCCCTAACCCTTGTGGATTGTGGTGTCTTAGTTCTGTGTTCTGTTGGGTTTTTTTTTTTGTTTTTTTTCCGACTATGCAAACATAAATCCTCCCTCATATTTTCTTACAACATCAAACTCTACTGAATTGTGATCTCTTTATAAAGAATAACAATAGAGCAATATGAAGAATTTTATCTGGGATTTGTAGCGGATTAACACGTAATTTTACCATTTGTGGGTAAATCCAGTACTTCTAAAAGTGAAAATGCAGGAAAATGAAAAGATCGGTTCGGGTAATAAAATCATGAAAACCGGCATTTTACCCTCAATAGTTAATACATACCGACCATTCAATTTACAAATAATTTACACTTTTACCAGTTATCTTCCAAACTAACCTTCCTTTACCAGAACGGTAACTTCTCTGAAAATTAGAGTTACCTTACTTTTTTTTTAGTTACTGTGAATATCATATTTAGGGGGTAGAAATCAAAATATCACAAATTTGAAGTCATTGTAGTCGAAAAGACAATGCAACTCTACTTTCACTAGATTTGCGCCCGTGCTACGTATAGGGTATTTTTTTCTTTTAACTTGGTGTGCCCGGGTCTTTCCTGCCCCGTGGTCATGCATTTTTTATTTGGTGTGCGCAGGGCTTCGCCCCACCCCGTGGCCATGTATTTTTGGTTTGGTGTGCGCGGTGCTTCGCCTCGCCCCGTGGTAATGTATTTTTTATTTAGTGTGCCCGCCCAGTGACGAGTCATTTTTTATTTGGTATACATGAGATTTTGCCACGCCCCGTGACGATCCTTTTTTTAATTGGTGTGCGTATTTGTTGTGGCAGGGCAAAACATTAAATATATGTAGATTTTATTTATTTATTTTGGCGGGTTTTTGTTTTTTCCGACTGGCGTACTTGTTTGCTTAACCAATTTCATGTTCCAAGATCAGAAAATGCAGGCACTGGATTGGATATTAGTGGGTTTTTATGAGCAGTGGTGTTGCACAATGGTTTTTTGGTACCTGACCTAACTCCGTTGGCTCAAGTTTGGATCTTTTCAAAATCAACCTAGAAGGCTACTGTCCTCCTCTCTTATTAGAGAAACCATTTGTAGTCTCCAGTTGAATTAGTTTGAAATTAAAATTTCCTTTGTGAAGCTTTTTTTTTTCTCCATAGCTGATAGCTGTAGGTGACTGCTGACTCGATACTAGAATTATTAAATTCAGGTGATTTCTTACCCACGTTAGCCTGAGTGTCAGTGACCGTTACGTTGTTCCGGATTAGTCGTCAACTTTCACAATTATCGGGATTAAATCACCGGTGATTTGATTATTAGATGTCAATTATCCTAACTTACCAAACACGCTGTTGGCGTTTGGACATGGACCAGGTGATTTGATTATTTAGATGTCAATTATCCTAATCTTATATTAATGGTTTTCTCTCGCTCATGTTTGGTTGGTCATTTGGAGAGTGACAGCACTGAGCTCAAGACCAACCTTCCGTACAAACGAATTTAGCGGGGATTAATGCAACAAAACAAAATCTCTGTTGGTGACAAGCACCACCCACATCCTTTGCACAAAACAAACCTGGCTTAATTGGGGTATACCCAAACTAATTGGGGTATACCTAATAAGACAAAAACTAGGTCATTGTGAAGTAAAATTAGCCACCTCTTAACCTTGTAATTTCTAAATGGCAAAATTGCCCCTGCGATGATTAATACTAATTTAATTGAAATGATTAGATTAGATTAGTTAAATTAGTTAGTTGATTTATATGAGTGGGTTTGGAAATAATTGAGAGTAGGAAAGAGTAGGAAGCAGAGCAGGGGGGGGGGGGGGGGGAGTTGGGGTTTTTGAGAAATTTGTGATATGAGTGAGATGAGGATTCAAATCCTGATTTTCAAGTGGGGGAGTCTTCTAACTTTCCTCCTACAGATGAGTACTTGTATGATGATCTACCAGACCATGATCAAATGGATTATATGCATGATCCTCACTTTTATTTTCCTCATACTCAAGATGGGTATGGAAGTGATGAATGTCTTGAATCCAATGACCAAGAAGAAGAGAATGGAGCTACAAGTAATCAGGTAGACAACATACGTGGTGAAGATTGTGATTTTTCCATGCAAATGATGGATTTTGTTTTTTTTTTTTTTTTTTTTTTTTTTTTTCACTTTTGCTGCACAGAGTCGGCAGGGTCGACGATTGTCGATCATGCCGACCGTAAAAGCCGGCGTGGTATATATTACCCAATGCTCCGACTTTTCATGAGCAGTATTCTAGTCGGCATGCCGACTACAAGTTTTTTTGCAACACGAAGTCGTGATTTGAAACATGTTTAAGCCGGCATTGTAGTGGTACGTAGACCCTGCCGACTATAGTTTGGTCGGCATTGTTTTATTTTCCAACCAAGCTGTTGTAGCTTAGGTGGCGTGGTTTTATACATAGACCCTGCCGACTATAAGATTTTTTGCAGCACATGAAACGATTTTGAAACATGCTTAAGTCGGCATTGTTCTGTTTCGTCGACCCTGCCGACTGTTGTTTGGTCGGCGCTCTTTTTTTCTTCGGCCAAGTCGACGTTTTTTTAGCCGGCGCTGTTTTATATATCGACCCTGCCGACTTTTGTAGTACATATCAACTAACTTGTGTTGCTTTGTAGATTGCATTGGTACCGATTACGGATCATCCTCAAGCTCACAATGTTAGGGGTCCTGATACTTCCGCACATTATGCTAATGATTTGGAATTGAAGGAAAAAGACGACGCGGTAAATTGGATTGTTGAGAAAGCAAAAGAGAAGATGTGCGTTCTAGTGAAAAATACCCAACAAAGAGGTACGCAGTTCGAAATGGTATGCGAGTGTAGTGGGTCGCCGGACGAAAGTCACAATAGAAAGAGTTATGTGTATGATAAGAAGACGACTATGGTGTACAAGATGAAGTCAAAGAAGTGTGGATGGCCATTCAAGATTATTTTTTGGAGGAACAAAGAAACGATCACATGTGGAGAATGAATAGAGTTGATGTTGGTTGGCATAACCATAAAGATCCGGAAAGTCTTGTTGGGCACTGCCAAGTTGCCAAGTTGAAACCGCACGAGTTCGAACAAGTAAGAACAAGTTGGGGAATTAAACCAAGCAAGCTCCTTAGTAAGTTCAATAGGGATGACCCGCATAACCTTTCTTCATTGTCTACAATTATTGTGGCCAAGGCAACCATCAAAAGAATTGAATGGGATGGAATAAAGGTAATGGAAGAATCACAATGGTTGACACACAAATACAACTACACGGTGAGACACCATGAGTCATCGGAGGGGAAGGTGGGTCGTATTTTTCTTGCGCATCCCGATATGATTCAATTGGCGCGGTGCTTTTACCAAGTTTTGTTCATGGATTATACTTATAAGACGAATATGTACAACATGCCTTTGTTGAACATTGTTGGACAAACCTCGGATAAGCAATCGTTCACGGTGGCATGATGTTTTATGGATCGTGAGAAGGATGATAGCTATATTTGGGAATTGGAAACTTTGAAGTTTCTCTACCACGAAGATGAGACTCCCAGGGTTATAGTGACCGATAATGAGCAAGCAATAATGAACGCCGTGAGGATAGTTTTTCCCAATGCACAAAATTTCCTTTGCACTTGGCATATACAATGCAATCTTATAAAGAATTGTAGGAATCATATCCAAAATCCAAAGGCAAAGAAAGGCACTAAACGTGAAAAGGAGGAAGATGAACGTCTTAGTAAACTAACTAAAGAGGAGAGGGAGAAAGAGAAAAATAAAGAAGACGAAGAATGGAAAGAAGGTGAGATAAAGTTTGGGTTATTCATGAAAGCGTGGATAAGGTGGTTTGGTCGATGAGTGTTACAAGATATGAGATAAACTTGAAGGAGTTCGAGGATGATTGGGGGACTAATTACCCCAAAGTAGTGGAATATTGCAAGAAACAATGGGATTATGACGGTGCAACATGTTATCCATGAGTACACTAATAATGATATCAACAAGATAAGTGTGTATTACACTTTTGTTACATTGGGGCTTCGTGTGTGTTACTTATCGAATCGTTGGTTAAATCGCCACTACCCAAATTAAAATCCATGTGAATTTTAATTGTTTGGGTATTTGTTGTTGACGCATGAATTTGCTATTGCTGGTTAGATAACTGATGAACTTCTTGTGGGTTTGATGTTTGGGTAGGGAGTAATTTTGAGTTAACAAAGATGTGATTTATAATTTATGTTGTTTGAGGCCGGCATCCATGATTTTCTTTACTCGGTGATTTTATTTGAAGTATGTTTAGGTAGTGGATAAGATTTGCGAACTATATTGTTTGTATATGAATCCATTGGTTTGCTGGTTGATCTCAATTTTTTTGTGAGAATGAAGTTCTATGACTGTCAATTTAATTCACATGTTGTTACTCAAATCTTCTTATTGTAATTGACCTATTTTGCTCTGCTATATTATTTCTTCAGTACACTACCCTGAAGCCCTTGGGAGACAGGGTGCTCGTTAAAATCAAGACAGTAGAGCAGAAGACCACATGTGGTATTCTGTTGCCATCTACCGTTCATACTAAGCCAATGAATTCTTATTGTGAAGGTAATGATTAACTCAGCTATGGCTTTATCACTTGTATTGCTTTCTGTGGTAAGATATATGATTATCTTGTCATGATTCTCTTTTGAATTGCTTAGAGTGTCTGCTTACCAGGGCTAGTAATGTTTATATGAATGATTATCTCTTAATCTTAAGTACTCTGTTGTCTCTGCATGTAGCTAAGAAGGGTGGGTAGGATATGGCCTTCTTTTTTTTGGAATACACAGAACAAGACTACAACTGAACGAGTCATAGGACTTGTAGGAAGGACAAAGTTTGAAATTGAAACAAGAGATCTTTCACTTAAGTACTCAATTTTCCAGCTCCTATTTATCTTTCACGAAAGCATTTCGTGAGAGGTTTATCTTCGATATTCCCGATGAACCAGAAATGGGTGATAATATTGATGATATTGACAGTACAGATGTTCCTGATGAATTATAATCTAGTTCATATGATTCTAATGCTCCCAAAGAACCCGTAGCTGGTCGGAGAAAAGCCAAGAAGAAAAAGCCTCGTGCGCATGCTCCTGAAAAGTATGATTGGGCTAATGCTCGATAGCTAGTTCAGTTTTTACAGGTATTTTATCTTTCTTTATCAACCATTTTAGAACTGATTGCATGATACAAAACAAGGTATGAAACCAGTAGATAGATTGTAGACTGCGATAATTAAGGTGGTTAGTCTTAACTTTTGATACATGTACAATCCTTCAATTTCAGATTGAAGATTGCACTGGGGACGATTAAATTCATTGAGACCAGTAAGGTCATAGAATACTACCAAATCCTATACGATTAATTAGTACCCGACACTTTCCATTTATGGTGCGCCTTCACTTCACGTCTTCACATGTTACCCATTACGAATGTGCAGCGATCTTTCCTTATTTTATTTTATTCAACGTAAAGAATATCACAAGACATTTTTATAGCTCCTTTAGTATGGTGTGGATTGGGGACCTTGGATTGTCATGTTGTGACTAGTGATGATAATTGGTGAATGATAATAAATGTTTGTAGCCCTCATGATGGTAGGCGATTAGTGATGTTATAGGGACATGTTGAGTTCACATTTTCTAGACAACTTTTGATGCTTACTTAGATAACAATTAGTATTGTTTCTACAGGTATTTTATGAAGCCACTGTTGAGTTCTCTGGTTCTACCTATGTCATTTCGCATACATTTTTGGAGGAAATTTTTGATGTCCGTGGAGATTTAAATGATTGGCAAAAAGCTCATGATCCTTACTTAATCCATATGGGTGAGAAGATGTTACTAAAGTACAACAAGTATTGGGACGAGTATGAAAACATGAATCCTTTATTATTTATTGATGTGCTTCTTGATCCAACAGAAAAAAAACGTGGATTGCAAGTAATATTAGAAGACTTGATTATGCATGATATTCCTTGGATGAAACAAATATTGGTAAAAAAATGGTTAGATAAAGTGAAAGAGGATTTCAATGAATTATATACAGCTTATAAGACAAAATATACAGGTGTTGGAAGTGTGTTAGCCTCCTCAGAATCTGTAGGTGTAACTGGTGGTAGTCATAGTCAATAGAGTTCTAGTTCTATGATACATATAAAGAAAAACATAAGGCACATAGAGAAGAACGTAAAACCCAGTTGTCTATAATGGAGGATTTTTACAAATCAGAGGTGGAAAGATATTTGTCTGAGCAGATTTACTCACCAACAAAAGACAAGAAAGAAGGTTCAAAATTTGATATATTGACTTGGTGGAAAATCAATGCTGCAAGGTTTGATATTCTGTCACTCATAGCAAGAGACATACTTGCGATTCCCGTCTCTTCAGTTGCAAGTGAATCCGCTTTCAATATTGGAAAGCGAATTCTGGGTCACATCCATTGACAAGTCCAATCCGGACCGAATATGGTACGGGATATAAAATCTGTTATAATTTGCCCATTAGTTTCAAACGTCAGGATCTACAAAAACATAGTGCTAATAGGTAGACATGCACCAAGTTTCCATTATGTGTAGGAGAGATTTGAAATGGATAAAAGTTCACAGAAAACAAAATAAAAATTTTAACAGGGATGCTACATCTAATGCGATTTCCACCGCCAAAAATCCCAAAGGGGAATCCAACGGATCTGGATCAGGAATGGGCAAAAATGGGACCATGCAGTTACGAGGGTCGGAATTTTTGACAGGATTTTCCTCCGTGTAGATAGCATTTTTTGAAATTTCAAACTAATTCAAGATGGGGACAGTAACTTCCTAGGCTGATTTGAAAAAGACCCTATTTACACGTAAGGACTAAGGGCAATTCCTATGGCAATGGCCAAATCCATTTTTTTGTTGAGCCATGTGGATGGCAAAACTAGTTTTTCCACTATGGTAAAGCACCGAGCGTTAGATAACTAAACGCACATGCTTGAGACAAATGCTGGAGTTTAAAGAAAAAGAGCGGGCATTGAACACACAAACTCGGGCGTTGGTCCTATCATCGCGCGCGTGAGATACAAAATCTCCAACGTTCATATCTCCAACGACCATAATTCCAACGTCCATATTTTCAAAACCTATAAATTGGAGTAAACTCACTTCATTTATGTCACACCACTACTATTTCCTTCTTCTAAAAATCTTCTAAATCAAAAAAATTTGATAAAATATGAGCGTCCTTTTTAGAAAAGCGATCAATACTGTAAAGAAGAAAAGGGATCGAAGAAATGAACCGGCACCGCGGCCTGCCACAGGTGTAGATTTTGAACAAAATCGGGAATCAGAGTTTGCTACGCCGAGTGACGTTGTCGGTCTGATAGTTATTTTTATATGAGAGGTGGATTTTCAGACTTAAAGGCTATTTATGAAGTTTTACCCCCTCAAGTCCGAGAAAGGGTTGACAGATAGTGTCAAGCCTAGAAGACACAACAACAAAATTGCGACAACAGTGGTAGAAAGGTAGTGGTCAACGAAGCACACATTCCATTTCAGTGATTTTGAAATTCGTAAAGTTCACTTAAATTATATTTTTTAAATAATTATTAAATAATCAAAAGAATTAATCATAGTTGATATTATACTTGTAATAGGAATTACGCCCCTTGATTTTTAATTCATTTGTGGGATCCCAAGTGGAATAGGAGAGCCGCCACCGTTCAACCAAGACGAATGGATATCAAATAGTAAATGGGAGACGCTTTTTCCCTCGTTTATAGATTCAGAAATACCTGATGAATATAAACAATTGAAAGGAGGTGGGATTAAATGTTCAGCGTTGAAGTTGTTCCTTAACCAACCCAGAAACCCAGAGCATGTAGATGACTATCCCGAACTCGAAAGGATGTTTATCTTATGGGTACTGGGTCAGACATTATTTCCAAACTCAACTTTTGTTGCTCATGTTGGTTGGCTTGAAGCGTTAGAAGATCTTGCCAAAGCACTAGATTATGACTAGGGATCTGCAATTTTAGCAGAATTGTAGTGTGGGCTGGATTATGTGTCTACGGGCGGAGATAACTTCACTGGTTTTTGGGGCATCATAGAGGTAAATATCAAAATTATTATTTTAAAATTTAAGTAAATTTTATGAGCAAATGTAGATTAAGTCAAAATACTAAAATTATGGAGTAATTTGCAATATTGGTGGTATGCCTACTTCCGTGTTGGTAAACCAATCCTTAACGACGATACCCAAAGATTTGCAATGTTGAATATGTACATCTCGACCAACTTAGCGAAGGGTACTGGCAATGACATCTCGGGTTCCGGTTTTGTTCAGAGGTTTAATCAGATGACTCGGAGCCACAACAACGTCGTTGTTCACCCTTACATTGATTTTCCTCAGTATGATGCTGATGTTGGACGAAGTATTCTTGATTATTCTCTGCGTAGAGTTGTTTTTTACACTCCACCATTGGATATAGGGGTTTGGTACCTGGGAGAAAGATTGCAGTACCAAATGCAAGCTATATATGCAATTGCAATTAACCCTCCATAACAGATGCGAACCTCTGGATCAGATTTTGAACGGCTGAGAAGAACCAATTGGGTGAGGTATGAACTAAATACACAGACGAATATTAGTGAAGCGGATTATGTCAAATGGTACGCGTCGATTTAGAATCCTGTAATTGGGACACACAACACCCACATCTATGGGTTTGATCTCCCAACGTTATCACGCCTTTCCCATGATGAAAATATTGTTCTTAGCCAGCCACCTCCAAAAGATCCATGCTTTATGACTTACCCCACCACGGGTGCAAGTTCTTCATCATCTTCGTCAAATTTGCCCTAAATTTATTGGGAGATGTCAAGTATTACTTCACAAGGTGAGCCAACCACGATCCCCATTGTTTCCCAATGTATGGAACGTGATTATCCTTACAACAATGTGACTACCACTGAGGTAGAGTTGAGGAACCAATGGAACGATATGTATTGAATGACTCGGTAAATGTGGGCTACACACTTGGATGTGTTTCGGAAATGGAACGAGAACACAATATTTGGATTGAGTCCAACTGTAAATGATGATGGGCGGCGGTCATAGTCTTACGATTACACCAGGAGCAACAGATCATTGCACGATAGTGATGAAACAGTGGTGGGAGAAAGACAAGTACGACAGAGTTCTTCTTCACCACACATACGACACAAACTTCTTCACTACAAATTGATCATGTATCTCAAGTATTTCGGCTAGATCCTAGGCGCATTTCATCATCATTCTCGCCCTACAACCCAAATGATTGCTATACAACACCACCACCACAACCACAAACATCTTATACGCTTGGAGGACCGAGTGCACCGAGTGCTTTCTAACAATCTCCTAATATTTTCCGTCGCCTAATGTTGGTCAACCAGGTCTATCCCCAGGTTTATCAACATATGGTTTATTTATTTAATATGTTGGCAAGTGGGGATGTCGCAGGTCTATCCCGGGGTCTTTTAGAATTCTGGACTCCAGAAAATAACAATGGGGGAGCTAGCGATGAGCGACGTTAGAGAGATTGTAATTTTTAATTCTGCTATATTAGTAATTTTAGTTTTAAAAGTACGACGGTCTTCATTAAATAAAAAAATATATGTTTAAAATTAAGCGTTTTACATTAGCTTAATTGAATTACGGCGGACTACATTATCTTCAAAGAAGGGGTTGAAACTGTTCAACACCTTAAGGGTTTAGAAACATTTTTCGAAAGGAAAAGCCACATTTTTCCATCTTCGCCATTCAGACAAAGATCTTTTTACCATCTCAGCATCAGTTTCACCTCTCAGTCTATATCGATTGGCTTGCATGGTTAAATCTACAAACTCACTTACTTCTTTCTTAATTGTACGAAAACGATTTTCTATGTCGCATATAACACGATGACTCGGATTACGGGTGTCACTGCAGAACCCGTCGTGAATAACTGCCAGAAATTCACCCATGGATAGTTTGCTGAAGCAAGCTGAGTAAATAGAAAAACTTAGTTTCTGCAAATATATTCATCTTCTTCTTTAGTATACGGAGCGCACCGAACTAACAAGGGCCGAGGCATGTTCAAGAAGTGAAAAATTTGTTGAAATGAAAGAATTTCTTTAAGCTCAAAGATGAGTAAAGAAGACTAGATGTATGAATGTGAATTTGAAGTTGAAATGAAGAGTATTTATAGAACTCAAAAATTATAGCCGTTAGATCACAAGAGTTTCCAGCCGTTCAGATTCAGCCGTTGGCGATTCTATAAAAAATGCGACGCTCGTAGGACAAGCTCTGGCGCTTTAATCAAGAGATCGCGCTGGAAAGACAAGAGCCAGCGTTTTTGGCTCAAACGCCCACGCTGAAGCGAAGCTTGCCCGGCCTTTCATCAAGCGCGCGCTACATCCTCCAACTCAATGAAAAAACCAACAAATTTGTTGGTTTGAACATCCATTTTTCATGTTTGTTGAGTCCATAGTGGGAGCAAAATGAAGAAACTCAAAGTTACATCCTTCAACTCGCCCGGCCGTACGACGTTTGATATTTTATCGATGTTTCCCATAGTTAGGATTTCTCCTTATGTTCTTGTTGTTGTTTCATTTTACTAGATTTTGATTCCATCATATGTTTTTGAAAAGACGAGGGTACCCAAATACACCACAATCTTTTATTTATCCACCTATAAGTTCTCTACCGATAGTGATTGTCTATAGATTGAGTCGAGAAAATACAAAAATCGGTTCACACTTCGTGTGATCGTCTATGGATACGAGATCGATACAATACAACAACGAAGTATGATACTTGATAATAGGTTCAGACTTAACCAAACTCTATAGGATCACTATCAAGTATATGCGGAGTTAACGTTTGTGTAATTTAATTTTAATTATAATAAACAATTATAATTACGGAAATAGAAAAGTAAAAGACACGACAAGATTTTGTTAACGAGGAAAACTGCAAATGCATAAAAACCCCAGGACCTAGTCCAGAATTTAATACTCTCAGAATTAAGCCGCTATACAAAATCTACACCAACTTCGTATAGTTGAGACCAAGCAACCACCCCTAGTTCACTTAGTTTCGTCAATATCCTTGCGCTTCCGACTTCAATGAGTGCATGCACTAGAACAATTCCTTTGGATCATATTCCAAACAGTAAAGGAACAACAAATCTGTTTGGTAACAAATCTTTCGATTCTTTCAAGATAAAGATATCTCAAATCATACGCAAAGGCTCTTCCGTTTAATATAATAAACTCCTTTGCCCGGTTAGATCAATCTATCAAATAGCTACCAAATTAAACACTTAAGTTAGATTCGCACTCAATCAAAATAAATCTCAAAGAGATATATTGAGAATGCCGATCTCACACAACAAATCAATCGAATAAATCCGATTCTAGTCGCAACTAATCAATCGAATATTGTTAATTTTCAGTAAGAAATTTAGATTTTTGTTTACTTTTTGTAAAGGTTGCTTGATTTGATCGTGTTTTTCCTTCATATTCTGATGAGGATGAACACCAAGTTGAGGATTTTATTGTTTGCATTAAGGAGAATCAAAGGCTAAACAACCTGATGCCTTTGTAGTTAAAAAGGTTTTGACCCTGATGTCTTTTACTGTATTAATGATTTACATGTGCAACTGTCTTATATCTTCTTTTAGGTTTTACAATGTTAATTTTTGATGCTTGTACTTGTACTTGTCATTTTATATATGCTTAATGTTTGATGCTTGAATGGGTGAATGCAACATACATGTCATCTGATTTTAATACACACATGATTTTGTGTATATGCAGGCTTCTAATTCTGTAACCGTCACTATACAAGTCGTCAAGAAGCACAAAACTACTTCTTCCCTGTGGGATTACTTCATAAAAGAGAAACCACCTTCAATAATGTCACAGTGTAAACAATGTCATATGAAATTTAGGGCTGATGTACGGAACCTCTTACTTGGATTCCCGTGTAAAGAGGTGTAGTCGGCATCGCCTTAAATAAGCTTCTACAAGTACTGGATCTGATTTTGTTTAAAATTTTCATGTTTTTATCTTTCAAACACTGGATCGTTGTTTCTTTAGAATGTTCATGTTAATGTTTTACCCTTTCTCTATTATTTATGTGTTTTTTTTTTAATTTTTATGAACTGTCAGTTAATTACATGGAACTGACATACAGTCGGTTTTTCATTAACCCAATGGAACAAGCCGAAACCGTCTAAAACCGTTTTGAAACCGAACTGATGGTTAAATGGTTTCGGTTTTGGTTAATTTGGCTTGTAACTGAACCTAAACCGAGTATGAACAACCCTAGTCCCAGGAGGCACAAATCCGTCCCAAGAAGGTATTAGTGACGATTTTCTAACTGTCCTATGTTCCACCATCACTAATGATATTTGGTCATGTTTTCTTTTAGTGACTATCATATTATAGCCTTAGTTTAAGTATTCGATGACTAATGGGGACGTGCAGTTCATGAGCGTCCCAAGTAACCCTCTTTAGGGACGGTTGTTTTTTCAAAACCGTCCTTAGAAGCTACTTGTTTTGTAGTGATGGTTGATTTATCAATCATTGAGCCAAAAATCAGAGAGGGGCATGCGAGAGGTCGTGATGGTCCGACCATGTGGTGCCCAGATGCTTGATTAAGCATTCACCAAGGTCACTTGCAGAGAAATAGATGTTTATATAATTAATTAGTGTTTATTCATAATTAAAATAACGCTTCGCTGAGAATTAGGCAGTAAAACGTAATTACAAAAGAAGGAGGGACCGTCCAAGGGATATAGAAACCGGCCATTGGTGGTAGATGGCGTATGGGTCAATTCCGATTGGAAGAGTTTGGACCAAATATGGACTATACAAAAATTAATTAGGTCATTAATCTATGATGGAGGTGGGATCGATTTTTATTATTATTATTTTTTAATTATACGACCTTTTGTCTGTAGACGAAGAAAAAGTTTACAAGAAACTGGTTGGAGAAGTCTAGCTACAAGCTGAGCTCCAACTCCTTTCAGAATAGCGAGGCATATTTTATGAGAAAGGAAACCGCCTACTTTAACGTTAGCATCATGTCTAGCTAAACAATTCTTTAGTCGATTCTAAATGACTGCTCTGTCTTCGCTAAGATCTCCCAAGGTTGAGAAAGCCAAGGGACCGAAACTATATCCAAATAATGATAAATATAATAATTATCATGAAAGAATGCCGCTAGGGCTTAATTGAAAAACAAAAAGAAATTATCGTTATTATTATTATTATTATTATTATTATTTATCTATCTTTTGTTTGAACCCCTTATATATCCTTACTCTTTCATATTTTTGAATGCTATTTTGGGCTTTATTACTCGTTTCTTTTACTCGGGGATTACTCAGAGGAGCCGCTTATGCTCGAAAGGAGAATATCCATTACTAATCCATGGAATTCAGCTGAGAAAGCCATGAATTGAAGTAAGGTTTAATTAGTGTATTTTTCTAGGAATTCAACCGACGAATATAACAATAGATTTCAATTAATTAGTCGCTATATACTGGCAGGCAATATATCTAGGAGCATTTAATTGATTCAAAGATGAATCAACAATTACCATATGAGTTTTGAATATTATTTTGGGAAAGTTTCAACACCAAAGATGAATTTTGAATTCAGAATGAGATGTTGAGCTTTCGGTTGAACTGAGAAAATATATGGAATATTGAAAGTTCTACTTTAAAAACCCTAATATTGTCGTCATATATTTTATATTAGATGAGATTACAGAACACAATTTACTTCCCTTGTGGAACGAGAAAATGTGAATTTTTTATTCTTCTGGTGCTGGTCAGGGATACATAATTTCCGCTATGTCCATTTGAATAATAATAAAAAAAATACAATCGAAGTGAAAATGCGAAAAATACTCTACCTTCCTTCCCCATGTCTAAAGCAAACAGGGGACACAAATTTGACTGTTATTAAAAATCCATCGTCAACAAAACCTAAATTCATTTCATTGCGGCGACCGAGATACGACAAAAGAAAAAGGAGTCAATTGTTTGCTGGCTATGACCTGGTCAATCATGGTCTCTTATTCACAAACAATGAATATCATTTTTCACAAACAAAAACTATGTAGTAGAGTCGAGTTGCACCCCAAAAGCAGTTTTGAGGGTAGATTGCTTTTTTTTTACGTGCATTAAATAATTTATATTTTGATACATTTGGCATCTAACCACAAAGTATCATACACTGATTATAAATTTACCAGTTAATAGAACAAAATGTAGTCGGTGGTTTCAAGAGCTAAAAGAAAAGACCATTAGCATACACTCACAAAACTTTCGACTATAGGACATGATGCCCTGGTAGTCTTGCTACCTTGTTGCATAAAAGTGAATAATAGGACTAGCATGGTCTAACGCGGTAACGGTGACTGTGACGGTAACAGTAACAACTAGGGTAGGATGTCTTTTAGGGTTTCGACTCTTTTGAGACCCTATAAATACTACTAGCAGTAGGAGGAGGAATGTCTAATCAAGAGTAAGAAAATAGTGAGAGTGTGCAATGGAGAGTAAGAACGTAGAGAGAAAGAAAACAGTCTTGTCTAGTCTTCAACTCATTTCACCATGGCTAATCCAGTAGCTAATCCTAACATCAATACCCATGTATACTTGTTTATTAGAAATAATATGTTGGTGTTTTAATCTAAAGAGAAGGGGGAGAGGAAAGCGAAACTCCATGAGGGAAAGACACCGAAAGAGAAATATGAAGCAATAGCTCTTTTTCTTTCTTTTGTTCTATTCTTCTCCTTCTCCTAATCTGTTTTTTTACATTTTTCTTCAGTAGATTTTTGTCATTATTGTTTATGATCATAGAAATTATATGTTGTTGTATTAATTATCTAAAGAGAAGGGGAGATGGAAGTGAAACCCCATGAAGGAAAGACACTAAAAGGGAAATTTGAAGCAATAACTCTTTTTCTTTCTTTTGTTTTATTCTTCTCCTTCTCCTAATCTTCTTTTTTACATTTTTCTTCGGTAGATTTTTGTCATTATTGTTTATCATCATAGAAATAATATGTTGTTGTATTAATTATCTAAAGAGAAAGGGGAAAGACACTGAAAGAGAAATATGAAGCAATAACTCTTTTTCTTTCTTTTGTTCTACTCTTCTTCTTCTCCTGATCTTTTTTTTTTTTTTACATTTTTCTTCAGTAGATTTTTGTCATTATTGTTTTTCATCATAGAAATAATATGTTGCCATATTAAACTAAAGATAAGGGGGAGATGAAAGTAAAACCCATGAGGGACAGACACTGAAAGAGAAATATGAAGCAATAGCTCTTTTTCTTTCGTTCGTTCTATTCTTCTTCTTCTCCTGATCTGCGTTTGTTAAATTTCTTTCGTAGAATTCTTATCATCATTTTTTATTTCATCTATTACGTACTAGTCTTGTTTTTCTTTTTAAGCAACAAATCTAAAATATGGGAGTTGTCATCAAATAGCTAGGGTTTGTGAAAACTAATGATCAAACCCTGTTATTTAAAGATGAAAAAAATCTTAGATTCTGTTGTTTTTTTAGTTTCATTATCTTAATCTTTTTATTTGATATTAAGTAATCAGAGGGTTTGTGAGAACTTATGATCAAACTCTTCTATTTATGAAGAATCAGTAAAACATAAGTTCAATGTTGTTTTCTTAATTAGTATCATTTTCTTAATCTTTTATGTTTCATATGAAGTAATCATCAAAAAAGAAGGGGAGATGAAAGTAAAACCCATGAGGGAAAGATACTGAAAGAGAAATATGAAGCAATAGCTCTTTTTCTTTCTTTCATTCTATTCTTCATCTTCTCCTGATCTGCTTTTTTATATTATTCTTTCATAGAATCTTATCATCATTTTTTATTTCATCTATTACGTACTAGTCTTGTTTTTCTTTTAAGCAACAAATCTAAAATATGGAGTTGTCATCAAATAACTAGGGTTTGTGAAAACTAATGATCAAACCCTGTTATTTAAAGATGAAAAAAATCTTAGATTTTGTTGTTTTTTTAGTTTCATTATCTTAATCTTTTTATTTGATATTAAGTAATCAGAGGGTTTGTGAAAACTAATGATCAAACTCTTTTATTTATAAAGAATCAGTAAAACATATGTTCAATGTTGTTTTCTTAATTAGTTTCATTTTGTTAATCTTTTATGTTTCATATGAAGTAATCATTAAAAAAGAAGGGGAGATGAAAGTAAAACCCATGAGGGAAAGACACTGAAAGAGAAATATGAAGCAATATCTCTTTTTCTTTCTTTCGTTCTATTCTTCTTCTTCTCCCGATCTTCTTTTTTACATTTTTCTTTCGTAGAATTCTTATCATAATTTTTTATTTCATCTATTATGTACTAGTCTTGTTTTAGTGTATATACCATGAAACCAATCGCTAAACACAGTCGAAACAACATATGGAATCCTATTTGGATTTTCTAATTCCTCGTTTCTGACGTTGGTTGTTTCCTATGATCTCTTGCATTGTGTTGGTTTTAGTGATTGTTTATATGTTTTGTACAGTATAGTTGTAGAGGAAAGTGTTTTTTCTCCCGTATAGCACACACAAAAAAAAAAAACTTTGCTTTGGAGTATATCTCTGTTTTTCATGGATTTAAAACTTGGAAAATAGATGTGATACCCGTTTGATTGCTTTCTTCTTCTGTTTAATTTGAAGTTTCAGATTTAAATCTTTGTTTAGTGTCCGGGTGTGTTCATGAGGTTTTCTTTTCACTTTGTATAAAAGACACAGAAAGAGAAAATGAAATAATAGCTCTTCTTTCTTCAGTTCTGTTCTTATTCTTTTCCTCATCACTAGTTTTCTTATGGTGATTTTGAGAGTTTACATAAGAAATACAAACATGTGATTTTTATATTGACATGATTTTATTTTTCGGTTGAGGTTTTTGTTTAAAGTGATTTATATATTATTAACATGTGATTTATATATTTATTTTGTGTAGCGGAAGAAAAAATACCATTTATTTTTTGTAATTCCTAATTTGGTTTTTGCCGGAACCGTTTGTCTGTACCTAGGCTGGAAGTTTCAAGGAGACAAGGTTGTAATCGATAGACCACCGTTTGGACAACGCATGGCTGATCAATTCAAAAACTTTACTCATAAGGCTGGAAGTTTGTGGATGAAAGGACTAGACAAGATCTGTGGGAGTGATAAACCATAGCATTTTCATGTTCATAATATTGAGATCGTCTTCATAATTATTTTTACGCTCATTGGGTCGGTCTATAAAGTACATGAAAAACTTTTTGTCTGTATCATGGGGTGTGTTAGTAAGTGGAACTTCTTTCAAACTAGATTCCCTAGATATATGACTATCATATTTCTTGGTGCTTTATCCAACCCTCTTACCCAGTTTAAATCACCAACCCCTTTGGCATTCATTGCCAGTATTTTCATAGCTTTGGTATCACAAGCAGCATCTTACTTTAGAGCTGATTATAGTGGTTTTACTGAGGGGACGCTTGCAACTTTTACATCAGCATATAATGTCTATCTGGTTAAGGAAATGTACGTGCACTCTACCATATGCTTTGTTGTTTTATTGGTTACGGTCACAGCCATAATCTGCGAGGATAGAGATCCGCCAGTTTGAAGAAAAATATTTAAGGAAGGGTAATGGTAGGAAAAGGTGAACTTTTGTGGAGTGTGATAAGTGGGAAAATGTGAACTTTTGGGTGTCATTTTGATGTTTTCTTTTTTACTTTTTCTTAGTAGTCAATTTGCTATTCTGGGTTTAGTTTTATGGGGATCGTAGTTTTAGTACTAGTATTTAATCATCTTTCTTTTTTTACTTAAAAATATGATGTAGTAGTGTTGAATTTTATGGTTCTAAATTAAAAATATGATGTTTATTTAATCTTCTCTTTATTAATCATTAAACTTGTCATCTATTGAACTTTTATCTTCCACACAAAGCCAAAATAAATTTGAACTTTAAGCAAATGAGGACTCGCATGAACTCAAAAACTTACAGTTGGAATAAAATAATTATTAGAGAAGAAAAACTAGAGAACGATATATCAGAAGAAGTACTAATAATTAAAAAGAAACAGTCCATGCTCAACTGAACAGACATATAATAACTATCCTACTGACGACCTTTCCATTTTGGAGAAACATAATTTAAACCTTTCCATTTTGGGTTATTGTAAACAATAAACAAACCCATATACGCTTCTGTGGAGTTTGATTTGAAAAGACACATGAATGAATTATTTACCCTGAGACCCACCACCATCCTTAGATAAAACTACAAACACGTTCCCTTGAAACAGACTAGACTACTGCTGCATGAGACAAATTTGTTTGAAGTTTCTTTTACATAGAAGTGATCTTTAATAATGAAAGGCTTGTGAAAGGAGGAAGTGGGATGGGACTTGGATACAAACTGATTCTCGTGTTGCACAACACAATGTTGCTTTTAAATTCATCCATAAAACAACAACACAAACATGCCTGGTTCAATCCCCAAATTAATCGAAACTAGTTATTATTGTCGTCTACATTAATTCGTGATTAAAATAACATGTTCTGATGTTTGATAAACTGTTTATGTATTTTTCCGTGATTGTGTAGGGATGAAAATACACGTTTTCTGAGATCATATCTAGTTAGATAATTGCGGCCACCTATTATGTGTTTCTTTTGTGGAGATATGGTGACAAGAGGGTTTTTACGGACATACCATCATACGGTGCAGATTGTTGGAAAATTAAGTTAAAATCAGGGATGGACCCAACAAGATCTGACCTAGGGTAGGGCTAATTTGTTATGTCCGGGATAATGCGGCCAAAGGCCGCCGAAATATTTTGAATAGCGAAAAATCAGATTACGATGTTTAGATTTTTCTTATCTAATTTATAGTAACCTGTTATAGGGGCTGAAGAAACCATTAAAGGGGTTGAACCATGATAATAATGTCTCTCTAGTGGGTTAGGGGGTGCCTTAATGGTAGTGTAAATTATCTAGATTATGCTTTTAACTTTAAATGACCTAATTTACCCTTATAGATTTATATGAAAAGATAGAATTATCCTCCACTATTTTTTAAAACCGTCATCTTTTTCATCTTCTCTTCACCTCCATAGCCAACTCCATTAAAGCTCGAAAAATGAACGCGAATGACTTATATGAGGTATGTTTTGAAAAACCCAGTTAGGGTTTAGTTAATTTTGTTCAATTTAGGTTAAATTTCTATCGAAAATTAGGGTTTTAGATGAAAATTGAAATTCCAAATTCTGGGTTCATGTGAGTTACGGTTGATTTTAATTCAATTACGATCCGTAATTGAATATTTTGAAGTTGTTACGGTTTTTAACCGCCAATAAGAGTTCAATTACTAACCGTAGATTAGTAAATATGAGAATGAAAGTGCAGTTACAATTTTTTTTGCAACTGTAACTTCACTTACGGTTGGTGTCGACACCACCATTACGAACCGTAACTCTTCCTGCATGTCTCCAAAAATTTCCACGACTTACAACTTATCAACCTTAATGTAGTTACGGTTTGTATTTGTATCAACCTTTATCAACCGTAAAATTTTCCTGTGGATCAAAACTTTATTTTCAAATAGATTTATTTACGGTTCAAAATGAGATTAAGATATCCAACTAGATATCCAAAATGACTGGTGATGAAAAATCTTCGGCCGAGTTATGCTTGGTAGTTGGTTCTTAACCAGTGTTATCTAATTTATAACTAGATATCCAATTTATACACCAATATGACCAAGTTATGGTTGGTTCTTAACCGTTGTTAGCAACCTTAATCTTCTAACTGTTACCTTCCTCTCTAGTCTTTGGTATCTAAGTATCCCCTAAATCCAAACTGCCCAAAGGAGGAGTTAAACTTTGTGGTTTCTCTAAATCTTCTGGACTGTGACAACAAAGAAATTGATACTGAACCTTAAGATGTTTGCCTAATGCTGTAAAATCTTTAAACTTTTCATTGAGTCCGGTGAATCCAAATTTTCAGACAATATGAGTATTATTTACTAGTGGTAGTCAGATCGGTAATAATAAACTTACGTTTTCATTCAATAAACATATCTCAAGTGGGCTGGTAATGGTAGTAGGCTCGCACAATAAAATCAAATGGGCTAGTTACTATAACCAATGGGCTTTGAACAGAAATCAGCCAAATTTTCTATATTAAATATTTTTTGGGCCAAATTCAGGGACGGGCTATAGCCCAATTTAGCCCCTTGATAGGCCCGTCCCTGGTTAGAATTGAGGATGAAAAGCACATGGAGTATGGTGTATCACTGACTTCAATGATATTTCGATTATTTTAGACAGTAAACCGATCCTTTTGAATAAATTCAAGAGTATAACATGTCAACGAATTATACCTTCCAGATTCAATGAAGCCGTAACACTGTAAGGATTAGTTCGTATGGTAAATGGAGTGGTATTAGATGGTGATCGTGAATGCATTAAATTAGATGGGTGGTCATATCGTAGAGAAGGGATGGTCACGTAGCATTAAGTTACTACATAGAAGCACATAATAGCCGCGTAACACAACATCACTCTTGTTTCACTTTATCCCATCATGAAAAAACAAACATGAGCAGCCAAAATTGAAGTAGCCAAGTAAGCGAGCGAGACGTATTATTTTTCAGACATGTCAGGCACATGGTGTGACCGTCCACTCAGCATTAACTGCAATAAGCAGAAGATATGAAGACGTGCCAAATGAGCGGGCCAAGGCACTGTAACCCCTAGGATATCATGTAAGTGGGTATCTGAAGAAAAGAAAAAAGGTCGATATCATATTTTCTAACTCAGATAGAGAAATAAAAGGAAAGCATCCCAGTGTTCTTAAATCCTTGAAACATATTTTGGTCTTTTTAACTGTAATTTCCACATAATATTAATAAAATCATCAACTCCATACGCGGAGGATGTAAGCATTAACTGAACCACGTTAATCAGTTGTGCTAAGTGTGTGATTGTTTAATTTACGAATAGTTACTCTACTTAAAAGGTACACTCACAGGTGCTTTTACTGTCATACTGGATGTAAAAGCCTATATCATATTGTGGTCCTCCAATGAGGAATCTTTAGATTTGATTCTTGTTTCTACCATCCTATGTTATTGGGAGGTTATAATTTTTTAGTATTCAAATGATGATTGTAAACCTTTTCTTAGAGTAAGTTTCGTCCATTCACCGGCCTGCTTCATCTATTTTCGTTCCATTTTTTTTTACGATTTTTTACTATTCAAATCTAAAGATTCCTAAATACCACTTCGAAATAGACAACACTGTTGTTGGGGGTACCAAATTACTGGGAGACCAAAATTCATATAAACTAAATTGGAAAACATTTTTTCTTATTTTGGTGTTGGTATTATTCATATTAAACGGGTACCCCATTAAAAACAATCGAAACAAATCATTTTTTCTTTTTTAATTCAGATAACCTTCCTTGTGGTCAACTCATAACCCCCTGAATCAATAATGTGTGCGGTGGGCAGTCTGATGTGACATTTTTGTTAGTTCCTTTACACACTCTTCGCTCAACATTCTGGGTCCCTTTTCAGAAAACATATAACATCTAAAATAAAATCTCACAAGAGAAGAAAAACTCTAAATTTTCTCTCGTACACAACAAGACAACAAGAGACGTAGAAAAATAAAATGTACAACATTCAAGATGAAGTCTAACTTGAAATCCCGATAAGGGTACCAATGAAATCAGATTCTTATGTAACAATGTGATCAAGGATCGTTTACATTTAATTTCAAGTCCCTTGTTTGTTAAAATGCGTTTTCATTTTAATATCCATAAGAATAACAATAATATCATGCTTAATGATTTTGATGGGAATAATACCCAGTTTTACTAATTGCATTTCATAAGTTATGGTTCATTATCATTGTGTGTATGAATGAAACTTAAGATCATGTTCTAAATTCTAAATAAAAGTTAATTCCCATTCAAATCTAGTTTTCATGGTGTTACATTGAAAGGTTTATGTAGTAGTTTTCATTTGTTAGAGTTATACGAAAAATTTGAGTCTTTGAATTCGAAACTCATCCATAGAAACTTCTGAACCCACCACAACAAGATCCGAACAACAATACAAATTGTTAGACTGGTGTGCAATGGGATAAAATCGTAGATCAACGGTCAATAACTGGCCAAGAATGAAAGGCAGTTAATGTAGAGTGCTAAACAGTGACCCGGAGCCTTGGAGCGCCATATCAATAGTTCTTTTAAGGCACGACTACTACTCAGCGAAGCCTTGGAGTAAGGAACTTTTTAACAGTGCTTTCAATTGAAAACATGTTCCAGACCTTGATTGATACATATCTAAATGAAATCGAATAGGCTATTTGTTAGAGGCGGAATAGTTAAAAAGTCTTCAATTAAATTGAAGCAACTCGTAGGTCTGTAAAAGGATGTTAGCTAGGGTAATCGTGTTGCGTAGGGTCTTGCGAGATCCAAGAGACATAAAATGAACACAACTGAAGTTGGATCGCTCTTAGGGTCGATTCAGTCTCAACAACATTCCAGTGCAAAATCTGATATTAGGCCAGTGTCTGTAGCGGCTTACTATAGTGTGGTGTTCAAATTCTGGACTAGGTCCCGGGGTTTTTCTGCATATTGCAATTTTCCTCATTAACAAAATTCTTGCGTGTGTGTGATTTTATTTTTGCACTAAAACTTTCGCACCCTTTTAATTGTTAGATGGGTTCACAATCCTATCACATAAAAAGTTGGTGGTGTACTTAGTACCCTCTCCTTTTTGATACTTATAATGGAATAAGAGTGTTCTGGATCTTCATCTTTTTTATTGCAGAGCTTACACACTGTGCTGGGGAGTTGAATCATTCAATATTAGAGATTCGTTAGTGTGGGTAGGGAATTATGGAAGATTGATCAAAGTAAAATCGAAACTTTTCAAATCTAAATATTCTTATATACCACTTCGAAATGGAGAATGACTATTAGGATTACCGGCTTACTAGGGATACCAAAATTAACGGGGTAAATTTGGTCATGCCGGGCAGCTTGGCGCATTTTTTAACCCTGGCCAGGCCAATCGGGTTTTATATTCAACTACCTAAAAAGGCGCGTTTTTTAACCCTGCCCAGGCCAGACGGGTTTTATATTTAACTACCTAAAAAACCCATCAGGTAAAAACACTTATTTTGAGGTCCAAAACTTGCCCAAAACCTATTCTATCCAACAGGCCAGGCAGGCCATAGGTTACATGATTTTTGTACTTTAAAAGTTCTATAATAACCGATTTAGTTTCTATTTGGAATTTGGAGATTGAATAAATATAAATTAATTTTTTTTAATGAAATTAATCTTCTATATGTAGAATATAAATAAAAATAAGAATATTGGACAAAAAAATAAAGAAAACATGTAATTATTTACCTCAACGTAAAACTAAACTCTTATGATAATTTAAACCGGTACTAGGTCGGGTTGTTTTGGACGTGTATCATTCCAGGCTATTAAAGTTTAGAAAAAGAACAGTTTTTTGGGGACCAGCCTTTTTTTGGGGGGACCATTGTTTTATTTTTGGTAAGATATTAGAAGTAATTATAGGTCACCCCTTATCTAGATATTTATGATAATACCTAAATTACCCTATGATTATTTTTGGTTAATGATTAGTTAATGTGATTAGTGAAATGATTTTGAATAAAGATTTGAGATTAAAAAATCCGATTTTTTTAAAACAGAAGTAGAATTATTGAGAGAGAAAAGTTAGAGAAGATGAAGAACAAAAACATGGAAAATAATTTTTTTTTTGAGTTCACTAATCTAGACTATTCAAGTGATGATTCAATTGATGATAGCTCATCTGAATCTTCATCTCCTTCCTCTCCTAGAGTATATGTCAATATTCACAATGATCCGGATATGGATTATTTCTTAGATGGTGAATGTATTCTTCCCCAAAGCCAATCTCAAGATGAAAATGATGGATTTTACCAACCACAACCGGAGGAAGACTATTTGGTTACCCAGGTATGCTATAAACTTAGATAATGTTGGTTGAATTGGTCCAAATTTTCAAAAAAAATGTGAATTTGTTAAGTAGATTTGGGCTTGTTCGGTTACCTTGTGTGAAGAACATGTAACCGAACTCATCCAAACTGTAGTTCGGTTACTTTTTCTAAACACGCGAGGTTACCGAACTCTCCATTAATGGAGGTTTTTGAAGTTCGGTTAACGGACATGTTAGAACTCGTAAATAGGATTACGGTGTTATGTTCGGTTTAGAAATGTAACCGAACTTTAGGGTCTATAAGTTCGGTTAGTTTACTACCGGTAGCTAACCGAACTTATGTAAAATAAGATTTCGCATTAGTGTATAAAGTTCAGTTGGTTCGCAAACTTCATACCAACCCACAATCTAACCGAACTTACGTACAATAAAATTTGATTTAGTATACGTAAAGTTCGGTTTGTTGTCAACTTGCTTGTCAAACCGAACTCTGAGTTCGGTTTTCCCGATAAAATTATCATGTAACCGAACTTTAGGGTCCATAAGTTCGGTTGGTTCGCAAACTTCATATCAACCCACTATCTAACCGAACTTACGTACAATAAAATTTGATTTAGTATACGTAAAGTTCAGTTAGTTGTCAACTTGCTTGTAAAACCGAACTCTGAGTTCGGTTTTCCCGATAAAATTATCATGTAACCGAACTTAGGGTCCATAAGTTCGGTTGGTTCGCAAACTTCATACCAACCCACTATCTAACCGAACTTACGTACAATAAAATTTTAATTTAGTGTACGTAAAATTCGGTTATCCCGATAAAATTATCATGTACCCTAACTTATTTCTGATTGCAATTGATGTTGTTCCATTTCTTGTAGATTGAATGTCAACCTATACCAATGGATAATCAACCTTCTCCGGTTGGCATGCTGTTTGAAGATACATCTAATCACTATGTCAATGATTTAGTTTTTGATAAAACTATTGATGCGAAGAATTGGGCTAAAGACCATGCCAAGAAAGCCATGTGCGTATTACTTTTGAATGGAAAAGAAAGCCAAACTCGTTTTGAAATGGTTTGTGAGAGAAGTGGATATCCCGATGTTAGTTACAAGAGGAAGGGTTATGTGTATAAAGGAAAGAGGACGAGGAAGAACACAACGTGCTCAAAGAAAATTAAATGTCCGTTCAAGCTAGTATTTAGTAAGTGCAAAAAAAAAGAATGGATGGGTTCTATCTATGGATAAGGTGGCAGGTCATCATAACCACCCTCGTCTGGATGATCTTGAAGGACATGCAATGGCCGCAAGGCTCACTCCTCAAGAAATGGAGAAAATAGCTAAATTTAGGAGAATGGGTATTTCACCACTTAATATGCTTCGCTTACTAAAGGATGATAACAAGGATAACGTATCATCTTTGTCCACCATTTACAATGCAATCAAGACAATTAAAAGGAATGAATGGAAGGATAGAAAAGTGATGCAACAATTGTTTTTTTACGCTCAAGATAAAGGCTACGCGGTTCAAAAGAAGGTAGGTCCGGAAGATGAAATAACGCATCTCTTCATTGCGCATCCTAAGAGTGTTCAATTGGCTCAATCCTTCCATCAAGTTCTTATAATGGATTGCACTTACAAGACTAACAAATACGAGATGCCATTGTTGAATATTGTTGGTCGTACCTCGACGAAGTCACCGTTTACCGTTTCTTTTTGTTTTCTAGAAGATGAGCAAGAACCAAGTTACACATGGGCGCTACAACAAGTGAAGGCCATATACCGAGATGATGATATCCCTGCGGTTATAGTGACGGACAACGATGTAGAATTAATGATCGCCATTAAGAGAGTCTTCCCATTAGCACATAATATGCTTTGTACGTTCCATATATGGTGTAATGTGATGAATAGGTGCAAGCCTCAAATTTGTCCACCAAAGAGGAAAGCATTTGAAGAGATTAGTAAGCTACCGGAAGATGAACAAGCGGATGCAAAAGAGGAATTCAATATACAATACACTATAAATCACGCTAAATGGGTTGCTTTCTCTGGTGAATGGGAGTCATTGACTTGGTCTCTCACCGAAGAAGAGTATAATCTAAATCTTGTGGAATTTATCGACCATTGGTCTAGCCCCGAATATCCCGAGGATATTGTAACGTATGTGGTTAAGCAATGGTTGGAACCGCACAAAGAGCGCTTCGTTTATGCATTTACCAACCACCATAAACACTTTGGGAATCAAGCGACAAGTTTGGTAGAATCGGCTCACCACCGGTTGAAGAAAAATATTTTTGGATGTGTCGATAATTTTGTGATTGTGTTTAACGCAATGGATAATTACTTCAACCGCGAGATTGATAGAATTAAAGGGAAGTTCCAAAAAAGCCGCATCATGAAGTACAAAAAGATTGTAGACAAAGGTGGTAACATCAAGAATATGGTGGACCTTCGGTTGTTCAAGGGACTCCATTATAATGTTTCACGTGCTTGCATTAAGAGGTTAATAGTAGAGGTGAATTTGATTGACATATGGGGAACCAAGCCGGAAGAGGTGTGTGTTTGCAACATGATGAAGTCTATGGGACTCCCTTGTCGCCATATGATAGTTAAGTATGAACATGGCATAATCCCTCTAAGCGATATAGATCCATATTGGCAACAATTAAGTTTTGTTCCTCCTCCAAAGGGCGATGTCGGAGAAGAGTTTGGTGACAATGAGATGGGAAGAATCGTTATCGAGATGTACCGGAACATGAACAAACTCAAAAAGCAAATCTTTTGGGATGACATGCGGCCAATCGTTTATCCACACACTTCGTAGAATGTGCACGAACCGAAAAAAGGCAAGGGCAAAGGTAGGCCAATCACCAAAGAAACAAAAAAACAAGTAAGAGAATATGCAAAGGTATTGGCTAAGAGGAAAAGTGAAATGAACGGGATTTGAAGAAAAAAGGACCGATGTTACGCTCGCAACCAACCCCACCTACTCCATCGGAACCTAGCCAACCAATTCAACGAGACGTGAAGCTTAAGGCTCCAATATGCCGCATCCAAGAAAGAAGTCGACCAATTGATGATACATCAACTTTTGTTGATAGAAGGTACTTGGAAGAGCTACCTCCATACATTAGAAAGTACGTCATATCCATCGATGACGTCCCACCGGATGGTAATTGCGGATTCCACGTTGTCGTACAACAACTAGGGCCTTTCAATCAAGGTGCGAAGCTGTATAATGATACTCAAATAACTTATGTCCGGCAAAGGTTGTTGATGAAGCTAAAGGACAACCCGAAATTTTACAAGAGAATGTTGTCCGATGGGGATGCTAGTCTCAATGTGCAGTTTGTTAGGTATCAAAGGCGTCTCCACGGGGGGGGGATCCAATCACAAGGGATCATTGGATGGGCATGCCGATATGTGGGCACTTAATCGCCGAAGCATTCAATTGCGTGGTTCACTATTTCTCAAAAGGTGCTAGTTTCACATACACTCCGAAAACAAAAATATGTGTCGAGCAACTTAAACGTAGGAGAGTGGTGATTGCGCTTGTTAACAACAACCATTTTATAGGCCTCCGGTTAGAAGACAATTGTCCAGTGCCTCCGATATGCGGAAACTGTTATTGGCATGGATTTAACCCCGACACAATGTTGGGATGGTGCATTATGTACGAGCATAACATGGAGATGTGGAAAACTTTGAAGGATTCGGAAAAAATCATACACGAGGGTGCAGTTTCCCTTGCGAATAATTAGATGTACCATTAATTAAACTAAGTATGCTTTGAACATCAACATAAGAATCAAAGATTGTGTTTTTTGGAATTAGGTCTTATTTTTGGGTTATGCTTTGAACTTTTTCATAAGAATAAGAGACTGTTATTGAACTTTTTTTTTTCTTCATATTGGAACTTAATTACATGACATCGCCGAACAGTGAGACATCAAGACTTAAGTTCGGTTAGGAAATGAAATTAAAGGACATTGCCGAACTAAAACTAAAGCTACATAACATTTAATATCCGAAATGCGTTATGAAAAAGTCTTTAAGGAGGCGGAAATGATATTCATATTTGAAATCCTTTCTCTTCCATCTTCGCCATTCGTTTTTTGATGTTAAAATGATTTTGGAGAATCCTTCACCCCTAAGTCGATACCGCCTTACAATACGAAATAAAGCCATAAATTCCACAACTTTAGCTCTAATCTTTTCGAATCGAATGAACAAAGCTATATGATCATGGTTATGAGGGTTTGTTGTGTCGGAGCAGAATTTCTCATGAATTTTCCCCCAATAACTTTGACTCATAATACCATTCATTCTTCGTTATTCACCCCTCTTTAGATAGTATAGTATGTAGTTTCTGCAAAGAGATATATCTTCATCTAGAGTAAATTTAGGAGTAGTGGCTGCCATTTTTAGAAGATTTTGAGACAAAATGTTAACTATGAGACACATATTTATACAACTGAGTTCTATAACGGCTATAAAAATAGCCGTTACTTGAAATTAGCGTCATTCAAACTTCAAAATACATAGTTCGGTTACATAAGAAATGCATTGAGAAAACCGAACTCAAAGGTTCGGTTGGTTCTGTAAATCCAAGGTAACCGAACAGTGCAAACCACCAAACTGCAAAGTTACAGTGTAATGTTCGGTTACCTGCAAAATAATACCAGGTAACCAAACATTTGTTTGTAACTTTGCAGTTTGGTGGTTTGCACTGTTCGGTTAGATTGCCAAATCAGCGAACCAACCGAACTGGTGGACCACCAAGTTCGGTTACCTGCAAAATAATACCCAGGTAGCAAGAACATTACACTCAGTAACTTTTGAAATTTTCTACTTATGAGTTCAGTTAGATTGCAAAATCAGCGAACCAACCGAACATGTGGACCACCAAGTTCGATTACCTACAAAATAATACCAGGTAACCGAACATTACACTGTAACTTCTGATTTTTTCTTGTTGTGAGTTCCGTTAGATTGCCTTTTAAGGTGGCTTAGAACATTGTAGTTCGGTTGCACTGAAAAAAAATGCGAGTGGCGAATACGACTCTGTAACTTCCCGATTTTTTGGTAGCTGAGTTCGGTTAGATTTTAAATTTGAGAACAAACCGCTTAAGAATAACAGAGTTCGGTTGTTTAAGAGATTTAGTCTATTAACCGAACTACCTAATTGTTTCTTAAAAATTTGAATGTAATGAAACACTTAACCGTTAAATAGACAAACTAATCCCTTAAAACACAAATTAAAAACCAAATTATGAAATTCATTTACTAATCCACATAACTAAATGTTGGAAGCACACGAACATAAGGAAACAAACTACCAAATCCGCAATAAAAAAATATTCCAAATATAAGGAACCAAAATACCAAATCCGTAATAAAAAAGTCTTCCAAACATAAGAAACCAAAGCACAAATTGTTGCAATCACTCATTTACCACGACCACTACGAGAAACTTTTCTACTCTTGCATTTAGGAGCTATAGGTCGTCCTTCGTCACTAGGAGTGTCATCTCCAATGCTTTGTTGTTCAACCATCCGACTTGAACCTTCCCCTTCTTGGCGACTCCTCTTCGACGGCATGGTCTGGCTTGGATCAACCTGGCTTGTATCGACAATGTTGGGATTAAAAACATTAGTTATTTGGTTGTAGAGGTCATTTGTTCTCGAGTATCCATCGGCTCTCCACTCCGGATTTTTGCCATCATTTTCTTCAACAATTTAGCACTTGCCTTTACCTTTTCTCATCAAAAACATAAGTAACTATTATTTTTCAATACTTCATAATATTTTGAAAAACAAAAAATAAGAGTAAATTTCTTCTGGCCGAATTCCACAAGATCAAGGCCTCATCACCACACATAGGGGTATGCTTCGTAATTTTCTGAGCCTCTTTCTCCACTTGCCTTCGCTTTTGTTTTCTCAAAGCACGGGCTTGTTGGACCTTTGTTTATTACACGAGGATGAGAAAAATGTTCATACCATTCCATATATCCCTCGTCGTGACATCGGCTCATCAAACGAATCTTGTAACTCTTCAGCTGGAACAAGATAATCCACAAAATTCTTCCAGTGGTCCACTGATGGAGCAAGATCGTATTTGGGGGTGAAATTCATCTCGGTGTTCTTAGTTCCCTGCTTCTTTACCTTGAAGTTGAAGTTTTACACTTGTGGGACACTTTGGACACAAGAAACTTGTCTCAATACTCTTCGAGGATTATACATTGTACAACCTCCAGGATGAAACAACGGTCCATTATACGCCGCAACAGGTGGGAAATCAATAACCTCAACATCCTCCTCGTCTTCATCTGATGGAATGGTGTAAGGATGGAAAACCACATCTTCCACTGTTAACTTATCCAATGTCTCCCTCAACTCCAACACCTTTTTGTCTTATTCTTTTCCTGTGAGTTCAAAAATTCATATTTACCAGCTGTAGGCTTCCCATAAGGCCAAGGAGTGTGAGCCTGAGACAATTGAAGTTTAGGGAAGTGGTCGTACACCCAAACCTATAAGAAGAGGCAACAAATAATACATTCGCAATATGATTAGTGACAATACACATTCATTCACTTATATATTGAAACACACAAACGATAATTTAACGGGTTTTGAACAAGGGTGTATAAGCCTCCAAAATATAGACTCTTAAGCCTCGAAGCTTTTCTGAGTTCCTCTTGAACGAATGAAAGAACCGCAATGCCCCAACAGTAGTTGTTCACCTCATTCAGGGGGTCCAATAGCTTGAGGTAATGAGCATTTACCACGTGACCTGAACTGTCAGGGAAAAAAATGGTTCCTAGTTGATATAACAAATAAGCAGTGACATGGTGCTTAATCTTCTCCTCTGTCATCACCAACTTTCCTCGAGCAACCAATTCTTTGGTCCCTGAAAACTCATCAAACAAGGTTTTGAGCTTGATCTTTTTCAACCTTTTCTTATACGTGCGGTCTTCCTCAAACTCATTATACTTATCACCTTCCTTAGGCTCTTTGTTAGCTCGTCTAAACTCACATTGTGCCTTTTTATCGCTCCATCCTAGACACCTTTCGACTAGCTTTTCAAGAAGTTCATAACTCATCGACGGATCGTAGCCATCTCGAACACTTGTTTTTTTTTGTAATTGGTAGGGCTGTGATTCTAAAACAATCATCCGGAGTTATTGCCATCTCACCAAAAGGTAGATGAAAGGTATCCGTCTCTGGATAAGACCTCTCGGCAAATGCGATAAATGATGTGACATCAAATTTTTTGGTGCGCATGTTGTATCCCATTCCATAGTACACAGTCAAATACCGCCAAGCGGACCTCATCACACTCATTTTCTATATTCCATATCTTGTTCTTTTGACGATTCAAAACACGAACATCATTATTATGATCCTACAAAAGCAACATCATATCTTATATTCTAATATATAGAAAAGAACAATATATGTCAAAATATAATAAAATGACTGAGAAATCTTGATGGTTAAGATTGAACCATACCTTTGTCGCAAAGATCTTGGCAGCCCATGAGTTTTTGTAGCCCATCAATACCTCCCCTCCATCTCTTGGAGTACCATAAGTTGGCATCTTTGTCGTCAAACACAAATTTTCATCAGGAATGTATGAATATCTAGCACAAGGCTTTTTAGGCATCTTTCTAGGTTTCTTTCGCACTATTTCTACTTGTGCCTCTTCCTCTTCGTCTTCCTCTTCCTCCAAGTCCTCCTCTGATTCATCATTATCCTTATCTCCATCTTCCTCATCTTTGTCACCCTCATTTCCTTCTCCTTCAGATGGTTGAACATCATCATTGTCACCCTCATTTCCTCCTCCTTCAACTGGTTCACCATCATTGGCACCCTCATTTCCTCCTCCTTCAGCTGGTGCACCATCATTGGCACCCTCATTTCCTCCTTCTTCAGATGGTTCACCTTCTCCACCTTGATGATGTTCTTGATTACCCATCTCTTCCACGATCTCTTAATTAACTTGTTGGATTACGTTGTCAACATTATCTCTATTAACACCATCTTGGATCACAACACCCGGTAATGATATACGTAGCATTTTTGGTTCCACAGTGATCGGCATCACAATGTACTTTGCCTCGAGGCGTGGGAGTTCTAAGATCTTCCAGTAAAGGCTTGTTTGATTTTTTGCCTCTTCCACTAATCAAGAAAACAAAAGATATTAGCTTAACCGCTAAATGATTCACTAAATCATATGCAACATAAGGGTTCTCAGCGTAAAGTTTGGTTAATAGCAAAAGTTCACGAAAAATAGGCCAACTCTAATTTTGTGTTCCATAGTATAGTTCGGTTACCAAAGATTTTTTGAGAACAAACCGAACTCAACATTGGTAAATGTTAATGAAGAGTTCGGTTTGTCAAGGTTTTTTTCGAACAAACCGAACTCAACATGTTTGCAACTCTCTTGAAGAGTTCGGTTTGTCAAGATTTTTTGTCAAGAGTTCGGTTACATTTTTTTAGGTAAAGTTCGGTTCTTGAATAGTTTTAGATTTTTATGCGAACAAACCGAACACAATAGCACAGTTCGGTTACATAAAAAATCATATTAGCGGGCAAAATAGCAGAGTTCGGTTACATGTGAAAAAACAAATTGTTGTAAAATTTGTTAAGTTCGGTTAGAAATTTTTTTTAGCCTTCTTTGCGAACTAACCGAACTGGCAGTTCGGTGACCTAGTTTTGAATCCTAGAGAACCGAACTGTTCTTCGTGTTCTTCCTTTCAAGAAGTGTGGTTAACAAAATAAGGTTTTTTAGAAACTCGTCCTAACCGAACTATGCACTGTAACTTCCATTTGAACCCCTATTTTGATGATTTCTATTCAATTAAACGAATCAAAATCAAATTAAAAGTAATGGGTTTGTTGCAAAATACATGCGAATCGGTCCCATGGCAGAATCAGGCTTCTGCAAGCGTCTATTATACTGGATTATGGCTTCACTTGGTTGTTCCACTTCTTTATGAATCTCAAAATCACTCGGCTGATTTGCTAGATGTCCCAATCGAGGACCTTCTCCTTGAAGTCTTTTGGTTTGCTTTCGAAGAACCATTCTTATAGTCGATTGATTAATCGACGATGAAAATTTAATGAATCGACGATTAATCGATGAAGACGATGTTGAAATGGGGAAGAAGAGAAGAACAAGAGGGAGAACAGTTTTCTCCTCAAAACTGTTTTTTTTTTTTTTTTCCATGCAGGTAGGTTTAGGTTTTGTTTTAGATTAAGTAGTTATTAGGTTAGGATTAATTTTAATTAGGGTAATGGGAAAATTAGTAATCTCATGATTTTTAGGACATCCCTTAACATTGTAGGGTAGGGGGCCTTATAAAACAATCGTCCCCAAAAAAAAAGGCTGGTCCCCAAAAAAAAACGGTTCTAGAAAAAGTCCTACAATAGGGTGTGTCGGGGTGGGCCGCGTGGTATGGCATTTTCGTTAGTCCATTTATACAATCTTCACTGTTCAGCTTCCACCACCAACTCAAAGCGATGAAAACAAAAACCCTAACTTTTACCTCGCACTCGCTGCAAGAGAAGCAAAAATGTCCAGCATTCCAGAAGAACTCTGCCTTAAATCCTGATAAGGGTACCGTTGAAATCCACATTTGAATGTAAGTTGTGTGCAAGAATTTGTTACATCTAATTTCTAGTCATGTGTTTGTTAAATGCATCTTGATTTTGATATCCAATTATAATCTCATGCTTAATGATTTTGATGAGAAAAATACCTAGTTTTACCAATTGCAATATGATTCATTTTATCATCAGTAAGTAGTAGCTTCTACAAATGAATTTCAAGATTATTGTGTTGTTAAAAAAAATAAATTACCCATTCAAATCTGCCGTTCATGATGCTGTATTGAGAAATTAATCAGAACCCACATTAAACATCCTAGCTGTTAAAATTCCAGATGAAACATAATCAGAAAAATAGGATATTTAGAGTTAATTCTTATTTTGGAATCCTTCTTTTCATAATTTGATTGTTGGTATCATTGTAGATGCACGGCTGAGGATTGTCATTGAGTGCTGGGAAAACCATACAGAGTATTGCTTATCTGGGATCTTTATTCATCTCTATCCTCATTTAGTAATTGCACCTCTTTCAACCTTACGCTACTGCGAACGTGAATTCGCAACCTGGGCGCCTCACATGAATGTGGTATGTATGATGTGTCTCTGGACTTATCAGCCTTACAAACCATTTTGATATACTTCTTCGCAATGAACACCTCTCTCTTTGTCTATCCATAATTTTCATGTCGTTCAGTACTTTTTGAATAATCTTGCAATGAACAAAAAGACCCATAAGCAATTTGCACTAATTATTTCATAGATAACCAATGAGGTTTTACTGAGCAAATGCTTTATGAAGTTGTGATCTGAGCTCAAAAATAACTTGTTTCAGGCGATGTATCTCGGTGTTCTTTTGTCTCGTCATGTCATTGGTACGGATTTTACTTCCCTAAAGGTCAATCTAAGAAGCTGAAGAAAAAGAAGGCTGCTCAAGTTTTGTCTGAAACCAAGCATGATAAAACTGACGTCCTGCTAACATCATATGAAATGATTATTTAGACTCAGCCTCCTTGCAATCGATTAAGTGGGATTGCGTGGTAATACTCATTACTCATTGACTGGTTGCATTCCTAGCTAGTTGGCAACATGTATTGCTACTTAAATGCGGATACATGTTTTGCAGATTGTTGATGAAGGCCATCGTCTTAAGAACAAAAATTCAAAATTATGTATTTCACTGAAGGAATACTCCAGTAATCACCGTAAGCTTCTGACTGGGACTCCTGTACAGGTTTATTTTTCTTCTCTTCTTAATCAGGCTTTGTTTCTTCATTTGTAACCTAATTGTGTGCATCATGGGTTATTTCCTTTCATGATATCGTGATCATGAAAGGAGATGAAAAACCAAAGCGTAAAGTAATAAAGGTATTAAGTAGTGGTTCTCTTGGCCCATACCATGTTATGTACCCGTGTTTACATTCTGCTTTTGCTTCAGCAATGTATTCTGTGATAAGATTTGTGTTGAGTTTATGAGCCACCAGTGTATCACTTGTGGTTTTGTTGTGCCATTCATGTTCCTTTTAGCTTGCTGTACATTTTCAAGTCTATGTAGAAATACTGATGGTTTCTGTTTGATATGCCTTGCAGAACAATCTTGACGAGCTTTTCATGCTGATGCACTTCCTAGATGCTGGAATGGTCAGCTTTATGTCCCATTGGTACTTACTTACCAACAAAGAACCAAAGTAAACTTTAAAGATCGGAAAATGGTTTTGACTTGCGGTAGATACTTGCAATTTGCAAGTTTGGAGGAGTCCCAAGTGGAGTTTAAGGATATCAATCAAGAAGAGCAGATTGCAAGGCTCCATAAAAGGTTGGCGCCACATCTTCTCAGAAGTACAATTGTACAAATTTAAATCTACTTGAATTCCATTGACAAAATTGGTTTTCTCGTATCTTTCATTAGATTATCTTGGACTATATTCATAACTGACATGTTTTTCAACGAAAAATGCATTTTAATTTCGTTTCTTAATTAGAAATACAAGATTATTATACATTATGGTTTTTAGGATTTGATTGGTTGTCCAATTTGACTATGGATGTGAACTCACAATAGTTGTTATTCTTTTGTCATCCGACACATCTGTCCACATCCTCATATTAGTATACTCATTTGCCAAAGCATGTTGGATTTTGGTCTCCTGATGCCACATCCTTACTCTAACACCACTACAATGAGCATCATTCCTTTACATATTTCCACCCTTACATGTGAAATAATCAGAATGAGCCTGTTGCTTGCATTATGTATAACCCACAACTAACTAAAGGTGGCTGAAATAGTAGTAAAATAATCTGGTTGTTCTTGTTGGCTTCTTACTTAAAGTTTGTTGTTTTCTTTTACTCGTGGTTTTTTTCTTACTATGACAGTATATTTAGGTGGACAAATGAAAATAATTTCATGTCTTAGTATATATGTACTTAGCTTTACCTCAGTTTTTCTGATGATTGTTGGTGTTAAGAATATATAAATCGTGCGACAACTGTAGGAGTCAAAAAGGATGTCTTGAAGGAAATGCTGCCTAAGAAGAAACTCATTTTAGATGTGGAATTAAGTAGCAAACAGAAAGAATACTACAAAGCCATCTTGACATGGAATTATGAGGTACTGACTCGCAAAGGTGGTGGGAAAATGTAAGAATGCATAATAGTAATCAATAACCATTTTTCCTTTGCAGTTGTGGTGGAAACGTAACAGTTTCTGCTTTTCTTTTTTTGTTTGTTTTTCATAATTTATGCAGATTTCTCTTTTAAATGTGGTTGTGGATCAACGAAAGCTACGCTGTCATGCATATATGTTAGATGGAGTTGAACTGGATATAGAAGATCCTAATGAAGCTTACAGGTAACATGCTATGAATTTGAAACTTGTTATCTATTAGTATTACCTTATCTGCCTATGATCTGCGTTCACGGAACCGTTTGTATTCTGCAGTGATTGGAATCCTCAGGCTGATTTACAAGCCATGGCTAGAGCTCACTGGCTCGGTCAGACCAAAGGTTTGATTCCACTTTTTATTACTGTTTTGATGAACTGGCTTCTTATTACTGCTACAAGGTGCAAGTGCAGGGGCTTGTTGCCAAAATTGATAAAAATCATTTCAAGTTGCATGTTTGTTGATTCTTGCCCACGTGTCAGGTAATGATTTATCGGGTGATAACTAGAGGAACTATCGGGGAAATAATGATGCAGCTGACTAAAAAGAAATTGTTTTGGAGCATCTGGTTTTGGGGAAACTCAAAGCACAAAATATAAATCAGGTATAACTCTGCTCTAGTCCCTATGCGTCAAATATGTGCAATGTTCTTTTTTCATTTTTCAAAGAGTAGTTGTACCTGTTCTTCAGGGACGTTTATTTTCTATTTTGAATACTAGTCATGTGTTTAGTTGTACTTTATGAAATTCTAACATGCAGCTTGATGTTAAAACATTATTTTCAGGAAGAGCTGGACGACATCATAAGATGTGTGTCTCGAAAGAGCTTTTTGTGGATGAGAGTGATGAAGCTAGAAAGTTCGTCTAATACACTATGATGGTGCTGCAATAGATAGGTGAAATTTGTTCCGCCCCTCTGTTATCTTAACTTTCAGTGTTCACAGTTTGAAGTTCATGTTAGGTACTTACAGTATTACTGTCTGTTATTATGGGTTTTATCTTGAATAGAATGCTGGATCGTGATCGAGTTGGAGTGAAAGAGGCTACAGTAAATGACACGGTAATGATGGCGTCTTTCTAAAATCCTTCAAGGTTTCTATCCCTCTCCCTCTCAATAGTGTTTGTGCATATGTATGTATTGGTCCCTGATGTCGAGAAAATTTCCTGCTGTACTTTATAAAGGAGATAAACTATTTATGATAATTGGCGAGAAAAAGGAAGCAGGGGGTCTGGGTTTCTATCACTTTGCTTAAAAAAGATGAATAAGCAATGCAAGGTCGTTTCTTTGTAATCAGAAGATTACATGCATCTTAAGATCTTGCATGAATCTCATTCGGAACCTTTAAACAATCAATGTCTGAGCAACCTTATACTTAATTGCTGGATGTCTATTCCCCTTAACCTGCAATTATCTAAAAAATCACATTCTCAGTCATATCTTTTCTATTTTGCATACCCTCGTCTGTCCTTATTTTGGTTCCGCAAAACCTACATTTCATTTATTTGGTCCTGCAAAAACTGTCCATAGTTTGGTTTTGCATGTCCTTCATGTTTTCACCTTGGTATCACATCTCATAGTGCTATAAAATGGTTTGTTAGCTAGATTACAATATTTTTTTGTTTGTCAACCAACGCGGATACTCAATTTCCTTTTCTTGGATCCATGGTTTAAAAAGGCGTTTGTGGGGTGCGCTTTTGGGCGTTTTTTCGCGCTTCAGGTCCTAGGCGCTTCTAGAACGCCGCTTTACGAATTGGCTTATGTTAGAAAATAAATAGCTGGTCTTTGAAGCCCGGTAGGGCCTGTTTCAAGTTTTCTAACTAAACACTGATAAACCCATAAATAGCTCCTGGGTATGATGATTATGATAGCGATGACTATCTACATGATGATATGAATGATGCAGACATTCGTGGCTAGAATATTTAAATAGCTCCTGGGTAGAATAGGCAGTATCAGTATGCCATATGCTTAGTTAGTTTAGTTGTTCCTTTTATCATTTCTGAACTTTGTAGTTTTTTTTTTATTTGGTTGACAACTTCTTATTTTTTCCGGCAGTTATAGAAATGCAAATATTCACCACCCTTTTCTCTCTCATTTATTTTCTTGGCCGTTGGGACAGTTTATAGCTAACAATAGGATTTTTTGTATGTAATTTTCTCTTCTAATCTACATTGTCATATGATATCGTATGAATAGCTCTCACTGGCATTTAGACTATTCTCATCTGTTGCATTTATTTCGTACACATCCCCCTTCTTTCACCCTAAGATAAAATCAAGCATAAATCTTGTGTGTAGCACATTGGATCGTCATGTATATGTCCACCTTGGTAGATAGTATTGGTTTTAGTTAGGCATACTTGAAAGTTGATAATCAAGATCCCATTCTAGTTTTATAATATTTTATGTTTATTTTCTTAAACTTGTATATATATTTTTTTGATCAGCTTCACCAACTTGTGAACGTCGAGGCAATTAACTTTCTTCAATAGCGGAAGGAGCACAAGATGAAAAAAATATGAAACAGCAGCAAAACGCCTGGATAATGCACAGCTTGTAGGGTCTCTCGCTCTATTTTTTAGTTATTTTTTTTGTCACTTCTAGTTTTTTACTCTACAGAATTATAAGTATTTGATGCTCAGCACTGTATCTTGGCTCATTTATTCACATTAACATCTCTGCAGTGTTTTTACGTAAACCATTTCTGCAGTGTGTTTACGTAAACCATTTCTGCAGTATTCACTATAGTAATATGTAAAAGTTCACAGATATTGTTTACCCTTTTATGGTACTTTAGATTGTGATTATCTATGAAGCACGGATACTGATACGGGGATACTGATACGGGGATTCGTCAATTTTCAAAAAATGGGGATACGGGATACGTTGGGATACGTGTATTAATTAAAAAATATTTAATTTATTAATAGTGAAAAGAATCGCATAAAGTAAGAAAATTATAAAATACTATCTGGAATATCAAAAAAAAAAAAAAAGATTAAAAAAAGATTAAAAAGAAAGACAACCCATCACTCATCAATATTGAATAAGAATGTTAGGGTTAGACATTTATATACTGCTTCTATAGAATAATTTTTGATAAATACGAATATATTACATATCTAAAAATATTTAACATATTTTGTATACAAATTTTTGGCAATATATTATATATATATATATACTATAAGAAGTGTCCCCTCTAGAGTATCTGGGAAGTATCCCAAAAGCATCCCCTACCCTTTTCGTAATTAATAAAAATGGACACTTTAAATGGGGTGTCCGATACGTATCCCCAAGTGTCCCCAAGTGTCCGACACTGATAAGGCGTCCGACACGGATACGTTACCGGTTTTGAGGTGTCCGTGCTTCATAGGTGATTATATACTCATATCCATTATGTTAGTCTGTTATTATATAGCTCTGCTGCGGTATTGCTGTCAGTTTTGAATCTTTTTGATAGTGATGTTAGAGTTGGGTTTCAGTTGTTTAGTTAACTTGGGATATTACAGATTTACAAGCCTTGTCAGTTTAATGTGACCCAGGGTCCACCTTATCTTGATGTACGTAGCGATGGAGGTGCCTGTTTAATAACATTAATATGCTGGAGTTCCCATTATCTTTAAAACCATTTATCCATTGGCATGTCTGCCCTAGGTTTGGATGGTCTGATTTGACTTTTGGACTCGGCTGCTTTGCTATGCAGGTGTTGAGAAGGCTTATCCGGGTAAATAAGGAATCAGGGTTGCCAGTTTATGAATTACAATCTCCCGTGACCCAAGAGGAGCTAGTAGGTATGCTTGTCATTTCTCTCTAACGTTGGAGTAGGTGTTATGTAGTATGTCCTGTGGAATTGGGTATTAACTATCTATGAATGAATTATGTCAGGTGGCGAGGCAGGTTGGTGTCACTATTCAGCCAGAAAACCTGTATTTACCATAACCACTCTCATCTGTTGGAACATTTGAGGTGCCATTACTTCTGCCTAGTTGAATTCCCTCGCCTGAGGGAAAACTATGGCGCTTGAAGTTAAAAGCAGGGGAAAATAGATGTCATATCTGCTTCTCTGGAATTTTGAGGAAATTGGCTACTCAATTTATTTTCCGTCTTGGCCTGAGTGAATTATGGCTTTGTTAGTCCACATTGCCCGCAGTTGTTTCTCCACAAACAAAAATTGTCTGTTTGCTTTCACATGGTTAGCCCATTTGGTAATCTTGCTTGTGGTAGTGTTGAGTTCTACCAGTAAGTTGCTCTTAAAAAAAGGCAACGGAAAATAAAGTCCCAAGGAAAGTAATGTTTGGTTCAGTCGATCATCTGCAAAAATATTTCAGGCGTGTATACGTAATATAAAGAAGAGGTGCTTGGTTTAAACACAAATTTGATTACTAAAATCAAATGTAATTTTTTTTTTATCTTATGAATGCGGAATTAGAATGAAGAGAAACATGCCAAGAAATCTTTCAAGCATTGCTGATGCTGTAACAGCAATCATGCGTGTCCTTGGATCTTGCTAAGGAGACTTTAAGGAAAATCCACTACCTGGATTTTTCTATCAGAAGAAAAAGCATCCATTCACCATCTGGAGACCAATTACACATTGTATCTGTCCATGTCCCATTTGTAAATTCAACCTTTCTCGCCTTCAAAAGCATCCGTTATATAGAGAATGAGATTCTTATGACCAGACCTTCCTGATCTGACGACAATCTGGAGAGGCTGATGGAAATGCATTGTTCTGGCCTCCTGTTGTGAGCTTTTTCACATTTGCCATCACTACTTCTATGAAAATAAAATGCAAAATCATGATCAACAACTTTAATTCTATGGACCACCATGATCATTTGTTTTAAAGATATAGAGTTATAGACATGGGTAATCTTCCAATCCAAGTCCCATAAGGTGAAACACGAAATTTTATAGATGAAATAATAAGAAAATAAAGTAGATAGATACCTCAAGAATATGTTTAAACCGTAAATTTTACAAAAGAATCAATAAAATATATCGAGAGACTAACTAAATCATAGCTAAAAACCCCATCTTCAGTAAGCACAGAAAAATAAAGCCACCATTAAAGCACCCAAGAATGAACCAGTCTTCAAACTATGACAACCACTGGATGGAGCTACAGCTGAACCCATTGGTGAAGGTGCTGGAGCAATTCCACTATGAAACTTTGACATGACAACCACAACCAATTTCTGTCCTCTTTCACAATTACCCTTGATTCCACTAATGAAATAAAACGGCCCTGATTCATCAAGTTCAATTTTAGCACTTCCGTTTTTGTATTCAGCAATTGGCTTTGTTACATTGCAGTTTACATAATCTTCTCTACCAACTCTCAATACTGAATCTTTCTGTGCATCAAATTTCCAAACTGTTGCACCATACAAAGCGAAAAAGTTGAGATCATATAGTTTCATGAGAAACAGATTAAAACAAAGTTTTAAAATTTAAGATTAATAATGGGAAATTAAGAAATTACCAAGTGAATCTCCAATGTTGAAACGAGTGGATCCAGCCCATTTATTAAGAGAATCTGACACTGATGATGGAACTTTCCATGAGTTGGGTTTTCCTCCTACTAAGATGTCTACAGCTTCTGTGGAACTAAATAGAACAGAAACTAACACTAATGATGAGTACATTAGCAGAGAAGCCATTTTGATTTTGAGCGAGAGTGAGAGATTTATGTAGAGAGAAATGAAGCTTTTCAGTTTTGAGAAGATGAGAGAGTGGAGTGGAGAAGCTCAGGTGAGTGAAGTTAATTTATACTGTTAATCTAAGTTAATTTATACTGTTAATCTAAGTTCAGAAAGAAAGAAGAAAAATTAGCCGTTACAGCCTTTTCTTTTCATAAAAAAATAGCCGTTAAACTTTTTTAGGAGAAATAGGCGCTAAATTAAGTTTGTTAAAAAAATAGCCGTTATAGGAGACAGATTCTCCTCTTGTGAGTTTGGGTTTGGGTTCTAGGTCGTGGTTTTGGTTGTCGGTTCTTCTAACGTTGACAAGCCCAAAAAGACTAAAAACGTAAGGAGTAGAATATGTGCCCTTTATCAAGAACTATGATTTTGGGCATACCAAAATCTTTCTAGGCATACTGAATAAAAACAAAAAAAGTTGTGAAATAACAAAATCAGGTATCCCTTTAACCCAATTTTTTTTTAATGGCAAATCTACCCTTTTCGTATTAGTGCTAGTAATCTGGATTAATGATTAATTATTTTGTTTAGTGATTAAGATAATTTTCAGAATTATAAAGGTTGTTTAGATGAAAAAATAGGGGAAAAAAATCAAAGTTTTGTTTAAGAAGGAGAGAAAGAAGGAGAAAGTGAGAAAATTTTAATTCTTGATTCAATGGAGGATGAGGAGGGTCATAATTCATATAAAAAACCTAGGAAAATACATATCAACTATGACAATTACTTCCTTATTCTCATTTGGTGTTGGTTCTTCACTTTGTTCTTAGGTTCGATTTGTGGAGGGATTTCACTTTGTTCTACATCTTCATCTTCAATGAAGTTCTCTTCAATTGGTTCTTGATTGGTGCTTCGATTGATCTATTAGAACGCGATACTGTCTTACGACGACCCATTATATAATAGAGTTTAATCGACGATCAATTTTTCAAGAATCGACGATTTTCAATTTCACGGCGATGGAGCGAGGGAGGCAGAGGATGGGAGGAAGAAGAAGACTAAGAGAAAAATAGAAAACTGATTTTCAATTTTTTGTTTTAGGTTTTTGTATTAGGGTTAGGGATAGATTAGTAATTTAGAAGATTTAAGGGCATATAGGTAATTGAACTACCCATAGGTACCCCTTATAAGGTCACCCAAGTTAGGACTAGTGCTTTGTATGCCTAGAAAGATTATGGTATGCCCAAAATCATAGTTCTTTATCAGTATGCTTGAGAGACAATCGGTTGGTTATTTGTTTTTCATTTTAAATATTGAAAAAATATATAAATGCTGTGACATTATTAGTGATTAGTGATCGGTATACTACTGCATTGTTTGGCGACGTACTATCATTCCTCTTGGAATTTTAATAAAGCATTTGTGTAATCTATCGGAGGTCAAAATTTGAATACATAAATGAAGTGCAAGCTGGAGAAGCATTTTGCAGAGACTAGAACCAGCCCTACGTACACTACGGGAAAAATAGTAATCTACAACTGTAGATTGACAACTCGTAAATTAAAAGTTGTAAAAGGTGGCATGTTTTACAACCTTTTCCAAACAAAAGTTGTCAAAGTAAAATATGTCCAACTCTTAGGACCAATGAGTTCCTAAGAGTAGTGAGAATCGAGAACCACAACTTGTTGTGTGAAAAGGGTTGCAGAGAGAAGTGAACACCTTTATAATTTACAACTCATATCTTAAAGGTAGTGAATAATTGTATAACAACACGCATAAGAGTTGTTGAAGATAAAAAAAATTGATTTTGAAAAATGTTCTTTGAGAGATTCGAACCCACGCCTAATGTGTGTTAGCATAAGTCATCAACCATGCTTAGGTTTCTCAATATTGTCATTTTTGTACTTTTTTTATGATCAATATTCACAACCTTTACAAGGGTTGTAAAATGAAAAATTGACATTGAAAAAAAATGAGGCTAAGGTGAATCGAACCTAAACCTCCTCTGTCTAAGACTTGGATTCTAACCACCCTTCCACATTTACATGTCCGCTTATATTTTACATTTACTTTTATAGAAAAGGATAAATACACCTTCTACAACCCTCTTAAGAGTCGTCATAGAGGTATAAAAACTTCTTCTAAATTTTTATCACTTTTGCAAAAAAAAATCCAACTTCGCTAAATTTTTCTCACTTCTCGCTAAATTTTATTCACTTCGTAAAAAACTTCTCACTTATGCTAAAAAAATTGTCATCACTATTGACAACCTTTATTAGAGTTGTCGTAGAGGTATAAATGATTTCTTTAAATTTTATTCATATTAGAAGGAATCTTACCCGTAAATGGATGGATTCATCGTTCTTACGAAGTTTTCGAATTATAGTAGTCCACTTATGGCCGTGTTTCGATCTCGGAGCTAGGGTTTGCATACAATATGCTAGAATATGGTTTGTTTAATATTTCGGGGAATATTAGAAGGAATCTTACCTATAAATGGATGGATTCATCATTATTACGAATTTTCCGACTTATAGTAGTCCACTCACGGCCAGGTTTCAATCTCAGAGCCACGGTTTGCATACAATATGCTAGAATATGGTTTGTTTAATGTTTCAGGGAATATTCTGAAGGAATCTTACCTGTAAATGGATGGATTCATCGTTCTTACCAAGTTTCCGACTTATAATAGTCCACTCTCGGCCAAGTTTCGATCTCGGAGCCAAGGTATGCATACGATATGCCAGAATTTGGTTTCTTTAAGGTTTCGGAGAATATTCCGAAGGAATCTTACCTGTAAATGGATGGATTCATCGTTCTTACGAAGTTTCCGACTTATAGTAGTCCACTCTCGGCTAGGTTTCGATCTCAGAGCCAGGGGTTTGCATACAATATGCTAGAATAGGGTTGGTTTAAGGTTTGGGGAATATTCGAAGGATCCTTATCTCGTAAATGGATGAATTCATCGTTCTTACGAAGTTTCCGACTTATAGTAGTCCACTCACGCCGAGGTTTCGATCTCGGAGCAGGGGTATGTATAAAATATGCCGAGAATAGGGTTTGTTTAAGGTTTGAGGAATATTCGAAGGAATCTTACATGTAAATGGATGAAGTCATCGTTCTTACGAAGTTTCCGACTTATAGTAGTCCACTCACGGCCAGGTTTCGATCTCAGAGCCAGGTTATGCATATAATATGCCAGAATAGGGTTTGTTTAAGGTTTTAGGGAATATTCCGAAGGAATCTTAGCTGTAAATGGATTGATTCATCGTTCTTACGAAGTTTCCTACTTATAGTAGTCCACTCACGGATAGGTTTCGATCTCGGAGCCAGGGTTTGCATACAATATGCCAGTAGGGTTTGTTTAAGGTTTCAGGGAATATTCCGAAGGAATCTTATCTGTAAATGGATGGATTAATCGTTCTTACGAAGTTTCCGACTTATAGTAGTCCACTCACGGATAGGTTTCGATCTCGGAGACAGGGTTTGCATACAATGTGCCAGAATAGGGTTTGTTTAAGTTTTCAGGGAATATTCCGAAGGAATCTTATCTGTAAATGGATGGATTCATCGTTCTTACGAAGTTTACGACTTATAGTAGTCCACTCACGGATAGGTTTCGATCTCGGAGCCAGGGTTTGCATACAATATGCCAGAATAGGGTTTGTTTAAGGTTTTAGGGAATATTCCGAAGGAATCTTATCTGTAAATGGATGGATTCATCGTTCTAACGAAGTTTCCGACTTATAGTAGTCCATTCACGGATAGGTTTCGATCTTGGAGCCAGGGTTTGCATACAGTATGCCAGAATAGGGTTTGTTTAAGGTTTTAGGGAATATTCCGAAGGAATCTTATCTGTAAATGGATGGATTCATCGTTCTTACGAAGTTTCAGACTTATAGTAGTCCACTCACGGCCAAGTTTCGATCTCAGAGCCAGGTTATGCATATAATATGCCAGAATATGGTTTGTTTAAGGTTTCAGGGAATATTCCTAAGGAATCTTATCTGTAAATGGATGGATTCATCGTTCTTACGAAGTTTCCGACTTATAGTAGTCCACTCACGGCCAAGTTTTGATCTCGAGCCGGGTTATGCATATAATATGCCGAATATGGTTTGTTTAAGGTTTCAGGGAATATTCCGAAGGAATCTTAGCTGTAAATGGATTGATTCATCGTTCTTACGAAGTTTCCGACTTATAGTAGTCCACTCACGGATAGGTTATGCAAAAACACAAAGAGAAAGCACAAAGAAACACACCAATTATCAATTTCCTGATTCATTTCTATACATTTTTGGATTTTTTTATATCGAGTGTCGATAACAAAGTCCTAAATTTATTAATATTTTTTTGTATTTTTTTCATGTCGAAGATTGATAATTAAACCGAAAACATGAGTTCGTATTAACACAAAGAAAACACACTTACCTTGATCCGTATGACACTCTTAAGTTAAATCTATACCGTCCATAAATTTTTGATAATCCGTATGACCACATCCTACCACATCTTATCCGTTAAAATTCTTTTACATAAATTTTTTTTTCTCTCACTTACCTTCACTCACGTCTCTTTCTCTCGTCTCTCATCTTTCCATCCCTTAGAAAAAAAAAAAACCTCACTTAAATGAAATCGAACCAATTTTTTCAACAAAATTTCAGTAAAACTATAATTTGTTCTTCAGTTTTCTAATATAATGTTTGGGTTTCAAGGTTCACCATGAACGGGTGTAGCTAGGATTTTGAAACCCTTGTTTCTTCCAACAAACCCTAATTCACTGATTTCCCAAATCCTTGATTATCTTTTCGATTTCATACTGAATCCTCACAAACCCTAGTTTTAGTTCAAGTAGAAACCCTTAATTTCATCGTTGATTTCTCTATTTTACTTCATCTTGAACTCATCCCCTAAACCGTAACTTCTACAGAGATGGGTTCACTAGATTTTAGGGGGTTTGAGAAGATTGAATCGAAGAGAAATCAATATCTCGATGTTGGTGGTTATTATGATGAAGTTGTGTGGTTTCAGATCTACATATTGAAGACCCCGAGGAAGTTGTGGATGAGGAAGAAGAAATGGAGAAAGATGTTGCAGTCCCCGTGGAGAATCTGCAAAGGAAGATTTTAAAGTATAAGAAACGGAAAGAAAATTATGATTGCAAGTTAATTGGTGAACATTTTCCTGTTAATGAAGCAAGAGAAAGATGGCGGACCGATTTGACGCATCAAAGGTTGTGATTACGATTGTTTTTGGTTTTTGATTGTTGATTGTTTATTGTTTATTGATTTTGCATTTTTTTTTTACATGTTTGAATTGTTTATTCATTTTGTAATTTCTATTTTGGGAAATTTTTTTACATGTTTTGATTGATTGATTGATTTTTTGTGTAATTGTAGGCAAGGGATGCTGGTGCAGCTTTCTTGCAAGTGAGATGGTTAAATTGAGACTACCGGAGCTGTTGGTACCGAAGGTGATTATTTCTCAAATAATTTTATTTGAATTGGAAGAATTTGCTTGCATGCATAATACTTAGCCAAACATATGTATGTGGAATTTAAAGATGCTAATGGGTCTAATGATTAGATTGTGATTTTACTTGGAAAGAAAAGTTTTAGCATTGCAGATTCCCAGTAGGTCACACGGAATTGGTTAAACTTTTCTAGTGTAGTCTATCTATAGAGGACGAAACTGGAGGAAATGTTTCTGTTTTACACTGTAATTGTTCCCAGTTTGGCAGGGTTTGTTAGGAGGAGAGGATAAGTCATTTCCAAGTTATATCCCTAATTTGAGATTGAAGAGCTGTGTTAGGTGGCACACAGGAATTCGCATAAGAACCGTGAAAGAGTTAAGAATAAAATGTATGATTATGAATCGGGAGCATCAAATGAAGAATGATGTGTCAAAGATTACACCGTTTTGTGTGAAATGTATGCACTAATCACGTAAGTGGTTGATAGAGCTTACAAAAACACAACCCATTATCACGTGAATAGTATACATCCATCCATCCATCAGCTATGTTAATGGGTGAGCTTACATGGATGTGTCTAAACAAATACATCACAAAAGTACCTCCGAAGCCACTCCTTTTACGTTTTTTTCTTGTTTCGCCTGTCTCGAACTATACATTGATGTGTCTAAACCTTTATTCTGCAGGTTCACAATGCCCTTGGTGTTAGCTACATCCGTGATGAGAAGCTCGAGAAGGGAATCAATCAATTTGAAAGACTTGAAAGCTTCCCTCAAGGCTTTTGAATAAGTTTTACTTTTTAATGCTAACAACAAATTGGCACTGCCTAGGAGAGATGCTTTGAAGGAACGCGTGCAAATGTACAAGGAAACTCCTATGAAATCATCTAAAAAGAAGTAAATATTTGTGTGCGAAGAAGCCGAGAAATCTCTGCCGCCATGGAATGTAAATTTCTTCGCTCAAAAGCAACTACATCAAGGTAATCTGGACTCCTATCTTGTTGTGAACTGAAAATATGGTACTTATTGATTGGTTTCTCGATCTTATGTTTGACAATTGGTTTCTTTTCAGGTTAAGTATATGAAATGATACCAAGATATTTTCAAATTTTGGAGACGATTCCGAGGATGATAGCAATATGGAAGTAGAAACTGTTACTAGTCGCCGAAGTGCTTCTCAGTTCAATAACAAATCTTAGGCAGCAAGGTCAGTTACTACAGTTCTTGAGCAGACTTCGTACTGTCACTTTATGAGATGAATATTTCTAGTCGGTTAATAGAATGTGGAGTTGTCTGTTTCTTATATAGTTCATCCTGTAGTGAGATTATTAAATGGTTGACGTTCATGAGAATGATAAACTGAGGCTCTAGATCATGAACCAAGATAGGCCTATGAACTCGTTTCATTATTTTTAACCTATCATCTGAAGATCTGTCTAGTACATCTTGTACAAGTCTGCTCTCAATAGTGATGGTAAAAGTCTGTACCATCCTGGTTTTAGGTATATCTTGGGTCATGATTTTTTCCATAACTTTCTAGGCAGTATTTGGTTACAAGATGCCCAATGTAATAATCCTCACTTATCATATTGCAGATATCCTGGCTTCAGCAGCATGATATTATTTTTATGATGGCGCGCTTCTTGTACATTCAGATCAGGAGCAGTTGAACAAATTTTGACTCATGCCCGAAAGCTCCAAGTATGGAGATGAAACTCTTTGAGCATTATGAGAATATATGTGGTGATTAACAACATTGAAAAGAATCTAGTGTATTTGGTGAATGATTACATTGTAAATTGTTGATGAATGTATTATAGTTTTGTTGTTGATGAATCAAGTGTTTGAATCTTTGTCGCATTTTATGATTTTAATGGTTTACATTTGAATGAATCTTTGGTATATTTTGAATGCTGTGACCAATTTCATTTTTTTTTCACAAATGGAAAATAACCACAATCGCGATTTAAGGTTGTCAAAAATGACATACAACTCAAACCAAAGTTGTCAAAGAGATGACATACAACTCTAACCATTGTTGTCAACGAAATGACTTATAACTCAAATCAAAGTTGTCAAATAAGTGACATACAACTCGAACCATTGTTGTCAAAGAACCGACATACAACTCTAACCGTAGTTGTCAAATAATTTCTACAACCCCAACAAGTGTAGTGTATGAGTTATTTTCACAACCTGTATGAGTTGTGTTAGGCATTAAGAGGAAATTTGAAAGACATTCACAACTGAAAAAGCGTTGTATACAATGGAACGACAACCGTGTCTACGACTATTATTGACGAGTTGCAAAGAATTGAAGACTTTCTACAACCCCCCCTTGTGCAACCTATAGATAAACGTCGTCTTATATTGTACGACAACTGTTTTCCAGGGTAGTTAATCGATGTTTTTCCGTAGTGGTACTCCTGTACCTACAATGGCCAAGTGCAGTAATTAATGAGAAGGAGACTAGTCATAAAGGCCCACTTTCTTCTTCTCCTGTTTAATCTATTAAACATTTTCAAGCAAAACATTTATTCAAATTTTATTTTGCAATTTTATTTTATTTTCAAGCAAAAAATCCAGAGTTTGACAATCGGTTTATGTGGGCATCCCATGTAACCCGATTCTTGTGAGGAAAAGTGACAATGTTCATGTATCTTTTTTTTTGATAAGAATCGGATTACAAGTGACATATTAAAAACATATTTTTAAGAGGTAGATTTTGACAACTTTCATAATCGGTCTATGTTGGCATCACATGTAATCCGATTCTTGCATGGAAAAGTGGCAGTTCTTCTGTAACTTTTTTTGCCAAGAATCGGATTATATGTGCAATATTAACATCCGATTATTGAGAGGCACATTTTATATGATTTTGCAAGGACACAATCGGACTATGTGAACATACCTAACCTCCGATTGTGTGAATTGAGTTTGAGAAAAATAGCCGTTGAATCTTTATCTATATAAAGACAACCTCTTTGAGGCACTCCCACATCACACACTTAGCCTAGAAAATGGAATGGGATCCGTATGAAGATTTGTGTCTCGTTAAATCATTTGCTAATACGTCCCGTGAACGTCCGAATGAAATCTATTCAATGTTTCGGAAGAGAGTTAAAGAGTTCTTTTACGGGCGTACCGCAAATCCCAATAACCGCAAATAGAAAGACTTGGAATTTCGATTCAACTACATAAAAAGTGCAATGCGAGAGTATGTTAAAGTTAGAAATATGGTGTACCAGCATCATCCACAAGATCCTCTTAGGGAAAGGTAAGTAATCCGATAATATTTATACTTATGTAATCGCTAAAAGTTTGCATAGTAACATTTAAGAATTCACTGAATTTCTGCTAGTGGGCTATGGAGAATTCGTAATGGGGAAACTAAGTTCATTCACCACAAAAGAATATCCAACGTTGTACCGACGTGCTCGGAGGTTCATTGACGAACATTTGATGTGTCAAATTCTAGAATACCCATACTGAATCCTATATATGTAATGCGCTAATTTCCTAAACTATGTAATGAATATTTTGTTTCTGAAAGTAAGGTATAATCGGATTATGTGGGCATATATAAACACCAATTCCAGTAATGGGTTTATGTGGTTATTGACAAACCCGATTCTGGGTTTACTTCGTCATTTGCAAAAACTCAACCCAGAATCGGTTTACAACTGCACTAACATCAACCGATTCTGCATCGAGTTTTGAAAAAAAAAAATTAAATTTTTTCAAGTTTTGACGATGAATTAATGGTAGTTGATTTCAGGGTTAACTTGATTAAACATCATTTAATCTCCAAAATTAGCACTAATCAATCAGGGGTAGTTTTGCCATTTAGTAAAATAATAGGATAAGGGTATCCATTTTACTTCAAAATATTCTCTTTTGTCTTGTAGTCATGGGCCCAAATTAATCACTCTAGGCCCCAATTTAACCAGGTTAATTAGTAGGTGAAAGATCATGTCAAGAAAAGTCAGATTAAAGTTATTGTAGAGAGACCGACAGACTAGAAGAAATTAAGTCCATATTTTTTTGAAGCATGATATTTATTAAAAGAAATTAGTTTACAATTTGTCGTGGGTATGTGGTACCCACTGAGTCGGAAAATAAGATTTGAGTAATAAAAGATGGGATTGCCTGGTCCCATATTTTGGTTGATGAGTTTCCTGCTTGACTTCCATCTGCCGCGTGATTGGCCAATCCGTCGGCTGCCTGGTTTCCTTCTCTGTAGTTGTGTTGGATGACCGCCTGTGAAATCTGTTGGAATCTCATTTTTATTTCTTCAATCATTCCTGCTATGTGCCAAGGTGGAGAGGTAGATGAGGTGACGAAACGAAGTAGGTTTTCTGAGTCGGTTTCAAATATAACTTTTGGCCATAGTCTTTCTGTTGCTGTTCTTGTAGCTAAAAGCATTGCCCAGGTTTCCGCAGTTAAAGCAGTCGTAATTCTTACGATAGAGTGGAGTGGAGAAGCTCATGTGAGTGAAGTTAATTTAGACTGTTAATCTAAGTTCAGAAAGAAAGAAGAAAAATTAGCCGTTAAAGCCTTTTCTTTTCATCAAAACATAGCCGTTAAATTTTTTGTTTATGGGAGGAATAACCGCTAAATTAAGTTGCTTAAAAATATAGCCGTTGTAGGAGATGCAGATTCTCCTCTTGTGAGTTTGGGTTTGGGTTCTAGGTTGTTGTTTTTGGATCTCATAATGTTGACAAGCCCAAAAAGACTAAAAATTCAAGGAGTAGAATATGTGCCTTTATGACTTTATTAGTATGCTTGAAATATATAACAGTGATTCTACGCTCACCGAAATTCCCACTTCAATTTATTCCACAAGGGAATCGGACGGATAGCATACACCGTGATTAGAAAGGGCAGGACTGGGCCCCATCTGTTGTTTCACGCGGTGGATTCTTCGGTGAAAAATCCAAAGTCAATCTAGAATTATTGAATATATAAAGAGGATGTTATTGTTATCGTTCTCTGACATTATTAGCGGAGTGATTCTACACTCACCGCGATTTTGTACCGCGAAATATCCCGAGAGGGAAATCAACGGACGATCACAGCCCCTTCTCAACATTTGGATCATCAGTGGGCAGAAGTGGGGTCCATTCTTTATCTCATGTGGTGTGTTTTGCGGGAGAAAACTTGGGTCGATGTATCTTTATTGTTATTATCCGTTTCAGGAAAAATAAATTATTTAAAAAAAATATAGATGGAAGTCATGGAACCGAAAACTAGAAGAATCAAAACTAGGAAGGAGAAATGAGTAAGCAAAGAACTACTCTCGCAGACTGTCAGCAACTTGAATTCTTGAGACTACTCAATTGGGCTAAATCCCATCAGGAAAATGGTAAAAGTAGCACAAGATAGGTTAGTTAATCGAGAAGCATTTTGCAGAGACTACAACTGATCCTACTCGTGTACCTCCAATAGCCGACCGCAGTAATGAGAAGGAGACTAGTCATAAAGACTCACTTTCTTCTTCTCCTGTTTAATCTATTGAACATATTCAAGATCTTTACATTACATCATCTTAAGAGCAAGTCTTATGGTGGAATCCAAGCTATTCCAAGTGTGGAAAATCCATGGAATGTCAAGTCTAATGGCTTCCAAGTTGGGGTCTTCCACGAGAAAATCCAAGCAACCTTCCATGGTTTCGTGGAAGGGTTTGTGGAATCCATAGAAACGCCAATAAGAATAGCGCTAAACGCCAATAAGAATAGCGCTAAAAAAACGCCATTAAGATCTGCGTTTTTTTAATCCGTAGATTTGAAACGAGTTGTTGAAATCTAACGTTTGAGAAAAAACGCCATTGTTAATGGCGTTTTTTAGCGCAATTAAGAATTGCGTTTTTTTAGCGCAAATAAGAATTGCGTTTCTGCTATTCCACCATTACACTTGCGCTTCCATCCACACTTCCAAGTGCTGAGGTGGCGTGGAATATGGAAGATGGATGGATTCCACCATAAGACTTGCTCTAAGTGATCTTTAGGATTTTATTCATACGTTCATTAGCCCAGTCTCTCCCCTTCTTCCAAAAAATCTGAAGGCCAATCACCGTGCCAGCACCCGCAACAAATCCCAACAAAGTCAGTACGAGTAATATCCAATCAAATTTATCTTCAGAATTCAAAGAATTTTGTGGCGACTCTATGATACTGCCGCTGCAGTTTTTGGGCAGGGGAAAACCACACAATTCATCATTGCCTTCAAATGAACTTGGTTCGAAAGTTTGTATCTGACTGCCCGATGGAATTTTCCCCTCTAAGTTGTTGAAGGAAAGGTTCAAGACTGAAAGGAATGATAAAGCTGCTAACTGGGAGGGAATTTCTCCAGTCAGTTTGTTCCGCGAGAGGTCTAAGGACTCCAGATTTGTAAGATTCCCAAAAGCTGATGGGATCGAGCCTCTGAGAGCATTACCTGAGAAATTTAGAATGCGAAGTGATGTAAGATCTGCAATTCCTTCCGGTATCTCTCCTTCAAATTCGTTGTTTGAGAAGTCGATGCTTGTGAAAATGGTTTGGACCTTGACGAGCTCCAGGTATAGTCCTTTGCTCGTTACGGTCACTTGCTGTTGGTAATATATGCCGCTGACACCGGAGCTAAATTCTAAAATGTTATTCTTGTGGTTTCGTTGTGCGTCTTTTTCTTTTACCATCATGGTTTTCAAACTTGAAAACCAGTCTTTTGATAGAGTACCTGAAAAGTTATTGGAGGAGACGTCTATGATCTGTAACATTGAAAAGTTATACTTTGCTCCTTGATTTCCCAATGTACCTTGTAATTTGTTGGATCGCAACACTAGCACACGTAACTGCGACATACTCTTCAACCAGTAAGGGAAAGTACCAGCCAGTTGATTATTTCCGAGGTCTAAAACCTCTAGCGTTTTACAATTGGCAATAGATCTTGGTACCGGCCCTTCGAATTTGTTTCCATTGAGGTTAATTTAGTGACATCATATTACATTTTATCGGAAATGTGTCTGGTATAATTCCATGGAAGTTGTTTCCTCTTAAATATAAAACTTCGAGGGATTTAATAGATCCCATACATGGGGGTATTGGTCCACTCAAGTTGTTATATGACAGATCAAGAACTTGTAGATTGCAGGCTGCATGGCATATTGACGAAGGGATTTCTCCAGTAATTTGATTTCTGGAGAGAGAAAGATATCTTGTTTCTCCAAGGTAAGAGGAAATAATTGGTATCATGGAGGTTATGTTGTTTGATGAGTAATCCAATATGTGGGTAGATAATGGTAAGATTAGGTTCTTCCCTTGAAGCCTGTTGGAGCGAAGGTCGGTGCTTATCATCCATATAAAACTGTCAACAGGTAAGGGTCGGTTAGGATCCTCCAAGAAATTGTAAGAAAGATTTAAACGACTGAGACTCCCATTGCCCATCTTCCCAATCCAGTTTGGTATTTGTCCATGGATAGAATTGTTCGAAAGGTCTAAGACTTGCAGTCGAGATTGATATTTTAAAAAGGTAGGGAATTCTCTAAGGTTACAGGAACTCAATCCCAAAATTTCAAGTTTGGGATAGAGAGCGGAATCAGCACTAGTTGTATTGACTGACACTCTGTTCCCTGAAAGGTAGAGAAAAGAAAGATTCTTGAGATTACGAAAAACCATATCTAAACTTATGGTATCATTCAAGTAATTTGGAGAAAGTATGAGTTCTCGAAGTCTGGGCATTTCGAAAATTGACATTGGAACACGGCCTTGCAATTTATTTTCACTCAAATCAAGATACTCCAATTGAGAAAAGGATCCGTTGAGTAAATCCTGTAGTGAATTGAGCCCCAAGTTCAAACGGACTAGTTTCGGAAGCCTGTTCCAATCTGAAGGAATTGGACCTACTAAACTATTACCGGAAAGATCTATGTCAATGATAAGTCTAAATATTCAAGTTGTTTAAGGTTTGAAATTGCATGGGGAATGCTTCCGTTAAATTCACAGATACTGAGGTCTAAGCGGGTTAATAGTATAAGATTACCAATAGAAGTCGGTATTTCGCCTCCAAAACCCGTGACTGCTAGTACCAACTCCTGAAGTCGCCCATCTTTAGGAAATTCTGGCAAAGAACCTTGAAGACGCTCATTGGATCTTAGGTTGAGATTCCGAAGTGTTTTTACCTTGAGAAGCCGCTCAGGAAAGCTTCCGTACAACTCGCAGGACTCGCAAACAAAGGTAACTAAGTTGGGAAAATCCGCAAGGAAATCCGGAATCTCAGATGAGATATTGTTGGCGGTGAGTCGAAGCACACGGAGTGATTGTAGTCGTAAGAGAGAGGAATCAAGAGGCCCAGAAAGATCACACCACTCCAAAATCAGCACTTGCAATTTAGGGAGCGAAGAGGATAGTGAGCGACACCACTTGTTTCCTTGTTCAAAAATTGTAACACTGTTTAACAAGAGTTCTCTCAATCGCGTTAAATTGCGAGTAAGAGCTTCCAGATCTGGATCCTTGATAATAACATCCCCGGAGAGATCTAGAATAACCAAACTTGTCAGCCGTGATATGTCGATTGGAATTTGCCCGATGAAGCCTGAGCGTGACATATTAAGGTATATCAAGTTTGCAAGTTGGTCAAGCCCTGATGGAATCGGTGAAGATGTAACTGCGAAGTGATTGTCGGCCAAGTTCAATTTCTCAAGGTGCTGAAGACTGAATAGACTGCTAGAAGAATTCAGTCCCCCAACAAGATATTCACCACTAAGGTCTAAACTGATGACACGACCGGCAATATCACAACCAATACCATCCCAAGAACAACAATCAGTGTTTAGACGCCAAGAATCACGCTTTGATGAAAATGTTAAAGGAAGATCCGGATGTGTGTCGTCATCTTGGTCAGCCTTATGGAAGTCCACAAGAGTGAAATTAGAAATAAGACTCTGATTCAGTTGGAGCAGTAGAGCCTTCTGATCATTCAGGCATTTTCCTTGAACACAGCTGTTAAAAGAATTGGAAAAACTCAAAGTGAAAAGAACTAGGCCAATACATGCCCCTTGGAGAGACTTCATTTGAGATGATGAATTGGTCTTTCTGAGTGTGAAATTTAAATAGAAATAACTTATTAGATGAAGAAAATTCATATATACCTAGAAAAGTTGGATTATCATGGACCATTATAGTTACTGCAGAGGTACGTACACGCAAAAGATAGAAGAAAAAAGATTAATGATTTCTTCTAAAATGACCCGCAAATGAGAGGCTTTCCCTTTCATTATCACTATCATGGACCATGATACTGACTTGACTTTACCAAGATGCTCTCCCTCTCTTGGATTATGGTAGAAGGAATGATTTCCTTGCAGACTTTGTGGACTACTGCATTTGTGTTCAAGGTGCATAGTTCGTTTCGGATATTATTTTGGATGACAAATGTTCTGGGAAAGTGCATCTACGAAAATTCATGCACTTTGAAGAATTGGTTTTCCTAGGCCTGAAATCTAAAGTAGAAGAACACCCTCTATTTAATCAGCCACTGATTTTGTGAATAGAATTCTTACTCGTAATGAACCAATTGAAGCCAAACGGGATGCCTTTAGTAGAAGAAAAATCATGTTTTTTGTTTTTGTTTTTTTTTGGATTAATGTAGAAGAATGATTTTCATGTTAATATATATGAGGCTGATTTTTGTGCATTTTCATGTAAATAAAGACATGAGATGATAATACCGTTAATTAGTAGGTGAAAGATCATGTCAAGAAAAGTCGGAATGATTAAAGTTATTGCAGAAGGACAGACGGCCTAGAAGAAATTAAGTCCATATGTTAGAAAGATTGTTTTTTTTTTCTTTTCTTTTTCTAAAATGACCAAACAAATGACTGACTTACAAGAATAGCTTTTTCTTTCTGATCACTATCATGGAAATCTATGGTAGATGAAGATGACACATAGGGGTGTAAGAAGGTGGTGTATAGAAGCGGTAGATGGGTAGCAGCTTCGCATGGTGGGTAACTTCCTTGACATGCTCTCCCTCTCTTTTCTGACTTACTCTCACGGACCGAGAAAATATTATATCTTGATTCATCTACCGGAAGGTGTATTCCTCTGATTCAATGTGGTGGGGATGCAAGAGAAAGCTTCTTTGACGCTAGCAAAAGTTGAAGCAGCTAGAGCCTAGAAAGCTTGATTTGAGATTTCCATGTACAAAAAAAAAAAAAAACACTCCAAGGCCAAAAGACCCCAACTCAAAATTTTCTGTATTTTTGTTTGAATTTTGCGTTTTCAGTAAAATTAATGGGCGTAAATGAAATGAAAATTACCACCCGTAAATTTGAATTGAGAACATATTTAATTATAAAAATGCCGTTTCGGTCCCATGGGCACTCCGAGTACGAGTCATATGATCCTTTTTTTTTTGATCGATCAAAAAGAATAGATTAAACTGCACACAAACCGTGTGCGGGCGAATACAACAACCAAGAGCTAAAAGCCCATAAAGAGTACAAAGAAATTTCTAAGAGAACAAAGAGTGTCAACAAAAGACACAACTTGTGAAACCTAACAAACAAACAACAACTTTCAACCCGCAATGAGGACCACTGCCTAAAGACATTTAAGACCTATCAACATCTTCTACAAATATATCGTCGTGGTTTTTTTCTAAATCGCTAAACATCTCTTCACGGTTAGTTTTCAAAGGTGGAAATTTAATCCCCAAGAAGATCCAAACTCCACTAGCTTATCTCGGAAACCTTGTTAGGAACTTTAGATTCGGAGGTTTTTATTTTTTAAACTTGAAAGAGAACCATTTGGAAACATACCTGTACCTTTAGACTTTATACTCAACTTCATACCAATACCTACAATTGGCTTGTGCAATGACGGCTTTGTAGTGCTTGCTTTTGGATCTTTCTGAGCTAACTGGGAAGTGGCTACTTCCTCTTCTTCTTCTTCTTCTTCCTCTTCCTCTTCCTTTTCTTCTTCATTAAAACCATGAAACCCGTTATGGGATTCAAAACCCGGGGGGATGGTGGGCTCGGTAGGCGAGGTGCTTGCAACTTCCACAACCGGCAGAGATGTAGGAGTCTCTAAGTGCTTTTCATTTTTCTGTTTTGCGGTGCCTTTCTTTCTTTTATAAGAAACCCACTCAACGAGTCATATGATCCTATCACCACCAGGTCCACCACATAGTCTAGGAACTGTGGAAGTAAGTCTAAAGCAGAATGGCGAATTGGGGAGGGTTAGGGATTATCAAATCAGGAAAAAAAAAAACATACAGAATAATCATCAGATTAAGCAATGATTGATGGGTTTCTTTCTCTTGTGAAGAAGATAGAGGTGTTCGTCGAATATTTTCCATGTTTTTTGGTTTCAAAGTGCAGTCTCATTTCTCAAAGGAAAAGAGTAAGACCAACCTCAGTGATATGTCCGTGTTTTTGGTTTTAAATCTCCTTTTGAAATCTTGTTTAATAAACCACCAGACTATACCTTTATAAAAGTTTTTGGCTCAGCTTGTTATCCTTACTTGGGAGCTTATAGGAAAGACAAGTTGTCTCCTAAATCTTCAATGTGTACTTTTATAGGCTATAATCCTCTTCATAGGGGCTACAGATGTTATGAGAACTCATCTGGTAAAATTTATACTTCTAGGCATGTTATTTTTGATGAGACTTTCTTTCCTTTTTCACAATCTGTTACTCCTTCTACTACTGATCAACAACTCAGTTGGTCTGGCTCTTCCTCACTTCTTTCATCAACTCAGTTGATGACTTCTAATTCAGGTCAGTCACTCAGCTTACCTGACTCAAATCCTTCTATGACTTCTGCTCCTGTTACCAGATCTCAAACTGGTGTTAGAAAACCAAAGCTTTTACCTGATTTTGTAACTAACCATGTTGTTAAGCATCATGTAGCTGCAACTTTTACCACTTTATTACAACCTACTGAGCCTAAAACCTTCAAGCAAGCTATGAAGAATCCTGACTGGGTTGTGTCCATGAAAGAATAAAATCAAGCTTTAAAAGATGTAGATACTTGGGATTTAGTGAAATATCATCCAGGGATGCATGTTCTAGGTTGCAAATGGGTTTATAAAATCAAGTTGAAAGCAAATGGCACTACTGAGAGGTGTAAAAGTAGATTAGTTGCAAAAGTCTATGAACAGTTGGATGGTGTGGACTATACTGATACTTTCAGTCCAGTGGTTAAGGCTCCAACTATTAGAACTATTCTTACTCTTGCAGCTTCACAAGACTAGCAAATTCAGCAACTTGATGTATCAAATGCGTTTTTTGCATGGTCAATTGAATGAATGTGTTTTTATGGAGCAGCCACCAGGTTTCATAAAGAAAGGGAAAGAAGATTATGTATGCCACTTAAAGAAGTCTCTTTATGGTTTTAAACAAGCACCCATGGCTTGGTTTCATAGATTTAGTGGATTTCTTCTTCAATATGGTTTTCAACAGTCTAAGTGTGATCATTCTTTGTTTCTGTTCAAGTCTGACAAAGGAATTATGTACTTGTTATTGTATGTGGATGACATCATTCTCACAGGCAGTTCAGGTATGCTAATTACTGCTCTTATTAGTGCTTTGAATGCTGAATTCAAGATGAAGGATTTAGAATTTGTTCATTACTTCTTGGGCATTGAGGTCACTAGAAATTTACACACTAAGACTTTATTACTTACTCAAAAGAAATATTGTATGGAATTGCTGGTTAAAGCTGATATGGTTGATTGTAAACCTTGTTCCACTCCAGTAGCCAAGGGTCCAAGGTGTTCTTTTTATGATGGTGAACCTTTACAGAATCCTTTGCATTACATAAGTTTAGTTGGTGGGTTACGGTATCTTACAATGACAAGGCTTGATATCACATTTGTTGTTAGTTATGTGTCACAATTTATGCATCAACCTACAACAGAACATCTACAACTTGTCAAGAGAATTTTGAGATATCTCAAAGGAAGTTTGGGTTCTAGTATTACTCTTGGTTCTTCTGAAATTTCTACAGTTACAGCTTACTCAGATTCTGATTGGGCTGGTTGCCCTGATTCTAGAAGGAGTACTTCTGGTTATGCAGTTTTTCTAGGTTCTTCTCTTATATCCTGGACATCTAAGAAACATCCTACAGTCTCTAGATCATCTGCAGAAGCAGATTACAAATCTCTAGCCAATACTTCTTCTGAATTACTATGGTTGTCTTACTTGCTCAGAGAATTGGGTATTTCTTCATCAAGATCTTATACTTTACTGTGTGATAATCTCAGTGCTAGTAGTTTAGCATGTAATCCTGTTTTCCATGCTAGAACTAAGCATATTGAGATAGATTATCACTTTATTATGGATTTAGTACAATGCAAATTCCTAGTTATCAAGTTTGTTCCTTGATTGTTGCAACTTGCTGACATTTTTACTAAAGGTCTAGCTCCTGATTTGTTTTTTACTCTTGTGTCCAAGCTTATGTATTTTGTGCATACTAAGCTTGAGGGGGAGTATAAGAGCACCTGATAATTGTATTGTATTTTTATAGCTTCTAGAGTTAGAGGTCCCCTTATCCTGTAACAGTCTGTTTCTAGTACATTACTTGTAACTGTTTTTAACAGCTGTGACAGCCTGTCTGTGTCAGTCTGTCTGTATAAATAGCTGTCAGTAAAACTCTATTTGTAATGAATTGCAAAGCTTTCAATACAATCGTTTTCTTGTTTTAGATCTGATTATCTGAGAATTTGAAAATGAGATTAAGGAAGAGATACTTTCCTCTCTTTGTTTGAAAGACAGGTTCTCATTCTCATCTACGTGCCGTGTTAAAAGTGGTTGGAATGGCTAGTTTTGTCGTATCTTCAAATTCCCCTCGCCTTAAGGAATTCAGCTCCACAACCAAATTAAAATCAAAGCACCGGACCTTCGACAGTGATCCATGACTGCCGAGAGCTAGAGATATTTCCTGTTTGCATGGAAGTCAGTCGTCCGTGTTTGCAAGCTACCAAAGTCTTCTTAACAGCAACCAATCTCTCAAAGCACATCAAAGTCTTTGTTTTATTGCAAGCTATTACAAATTCAGACCAGCTATCCCTATCAAAAATATCATAACGCTAAAATGTTTGATCAATTCGGTTCTAACTCACCAAACTCTAACGTCGCTCCACCACTTCCATGCTTCCCACTTTCCAGTCTTATGAAGAGCTTGAATCAGGGAATCATAAATTGCCGTAATCCAGAAGTATTATCATCCCGTTGAGTTCGACATTTCATTCGTCGAATTTAAAACATGCGTTTCCGACAAAAGGGAATGAGACTATCGTGGGCCACGGTGCCCCTTTCAGGGAGTGTTCCGATACTCTATGAAAAGTAGCTTTTCACCATAATTAAATGGAACAAGTCAAAAATTAATTTAAAAACACAATTTCAAAATGACTTTTCAAGAAAAACAAAAGGTCATCTTTATTTTTTTAATTCGAAGTGACGTGGAAAGCAAAAGATAATATCTTTCTGCCACATAAATAACCACGTCAGAAAACGCTGTTACCCAGCTGTTATTCAGCTTGCTATATAGCATTTTCGACTATTTTGAAAGAAATGGTCATAGCTTATAATGCAAATGTAAGCCTCATTTTTGTAGTTCCTACAAAAGAATAGGATATCTATATCATCAAAAAAAAAAAGAATATTGCGTACACGGTACCTAGATGACTACTAGATCGTCAAGATTCAGATAATCAACAAGACGTTTTGTCAATTCAGAATTTGGCTTTACACTCTGAATAATACTCCATATGGTTGGGATGAATGTTCTTCACGATGGATATTTCTTTGTGTGCTTTGGATTCCAACTCAATCAGCCGGCTCGCTGGTACCTTCTTTAGTTGTTGTCATAATCTCCTCCATCAGAATTTTTGCCACTATATTTTAACATCTCAAATGAAGTCTCTCCAAGGGGCATGTACTGCCCTAGTTCTTTTCACTTTGATTTTTTCCAATTCTTTCGACAGCCGTGTTCAAGGGAAATGCCTGAATGATCAGAAAGCTCTACTGCTCCGACTGAATCAGAGTCTTATTTCTAATTTCACTCTTTCCATTTTCGATTGGGATGCCCTCGGTTATACCCGCTATGATACTAACGCTTCCCTCGATTATATAGATCCGGATCCTTCTATAGTTACATCAAAGCGCAGTTCTTGGCGGCTAAACACAGATTGTTGTTCTTCTTGGGATGGTATTATTTGTGATACTTCTGGTCGTGTTATCAGTTTAGACCTTAGTGGTGAATATCTTATTGGTGGGCTAAATTCTTCTAGCAGTCTATCCAGTCTTCAGTACCTTGAGAGATTGAGTTTGGCCGACAACCACTTCGAATTTACTTCTGCACCAATTCCATCTCAGTTAGACCAGCTTGCAAACTTGAAGTACTTAAATCTGTCGTTCTCAGGCTTCATCGGGCAAATTCCGATTGGCATATCACGGCTGACAAGTTTGAATATTCTCGATCTTTCTTCCGCATACTCCAGGGATGATGATGACGTTATACCGCAGTTGATTATCAAGGATCCAGATCTGGAAACTCTTATTCGCAATTTAACAGAATTGAGAAAACTCTTGTTAAATAGGGTGCCGCTCCATATCTTCTTCGCTCCGCGAATTGCAAGTGCTGGATTTGGAATGGTGTGATCTTTCTGGGCCTCTCGATTCCTCTCTCTTACGACTACAATCACTCCGTGTGCTTCGACTCTCCGGCAACCATATCTCGAGTGAGATACCGGATTTCCTTGGGGATTTTCCCAACTTAGTTACCTTATCTTGCGAGGCCTGTGAGTTGTACGGAAGCTTTCCTGAACGGCTTTTTAAGGTAAAAACACTTCGCCATCTCCAACTGAAATTTAATGTGCGTCTTCAAGGTTCTTTACCAGAATTTCCTGAGGATGGTCTACTTCAGGAGTTGGTACTATTTTATACGGGTTTTGCAGGAGAAATACCGAATTCTATTGGCAATCTTAGACTATTAACCCGCTTAGACCTCGGTTACTGTAGTAGAAATGACCGAAAATATGATTGATTCCCAATAATTTGACTGAATATGAAACAAATACAAATAGTTGACCAAAACTATGTGTGTATTTCCATAATGGCTAAGATACCCTTTATACGGTGGGTGTCGGGACACGAGTGTTAGTTAGGAAACCACTAATTAGTAATTAGAAATCAATACCTAATGTATTTTCGTACACCACCTTTCTACTGATTTCGGTCCATAATTTGAAAAAACATTTCTCTTTCTCTCTCTCGAAACTGGGCGAGAACCTAACCCAGAGATTTCGAAAATCTCTAAATCAAACTTAACCTATTCATCTTCATTGTTTTGTTTATCAGAATCTCATTTTGCTGTTTCTTCTTCAAATCAAGGATTATTCTAGGTCGGTACAAGCTATTTTGAAGTTTTCTTAAGAGAAGCACACCGATTTAGGTCACGTGTAAAAACAAATCGAAGTAGTTTTTTTAATCTCGGTTTTACTTTTTTAGATGGGTTTTTGATTAAATACATTGTTCTTCTTTCAATTTCAAAAATCACATTCTTGATAGCTTGGATTTTTGGATTTGAATGAAATTTAGGGTTCATGGAATTTTGGGCCAAAGAAGAATAAGTTTTGTGTACCTAGAGATATGGACGGGATAAAGAATTTGTGATATTACAAGTTAAAATTTTGATTTTTAAGATGAGTTATTCGTTTTTTTTTTTTTTTTTTTTTGAAAGCGTTCTAAAAGACCGATTCTTTGGTGGTCACTGATATTTTTGGAACGCATTGAGATTCTCTTAAAGGTAATTAGTTAAATTAAGATTTTTGTGTAATTGTTGATTTGAAAAAAATCCTGATCTTTTTATTGATTGTTGGGAATTTTAATTTTTAAACTATGACAGAAGGTTTTCATTCAATTGGTGTGTATCAGTCTATGAAGAAGTTATTGAAGCATGAGAGTGTCTTTGTATTCTATAAGTAAATCATAATGTGCTACATTGCTTTATGAATTCTTTTGTGATTTCTTTAGATTGGTTTTTGCTGAAAAGAAAAGTTTTCAATTCAAAGGATTCTTTGTTCTTTGTTTGTGGTCTAAATCGGAGGAAACAGTGCTAGTCTTATTCGGATAGTTGTATTCAACATTACATTCAATATCGATGAAAGATCTTGAATAACTGTCCTGCAATGGGTACAGGTCCTGTTGTTGATCTTTTAGCGGGTTCTGTAACCGGTGGAGTTGCCATTTTGTTTACTTATCATCGTTAGATTTAGCTCGAACCATAAGCGATTCTGGATAGCGATTTGTGAATTGCTTCCAAGTAGTTATCGGTGCTTCATCTGCGAAACTTACCTGCTTTGCTCAAGTCTTAGTCTAGCGAAACCTGACATATACGCTTCCCACCAGATTAGGGCATGTCCATCAAGTCTTAGTCTAGTGAAACTTACATCTTTGCTCTTGAGTAACTCCCTTAGTGCTTTGAAATAAACCTCCAAAGACTTGAGCCATCCATCTAACTTCTCTCGGGTCTAATTCTCCGTTGTAAGTAGCGATTTCGATTCTTGTCTCCACTTTGAATGGCGAATCATCTATGAACTCGGATGTTTTTCTATATTTGACTTGGAACTGTTTTTTTCTTGTTGTGTTTGTTGTAATCCTTTTATCATCTCCATTAGTTTAGCCATATCTTCCTCCATAGTGTTTTCTTGCGGATTGGGTGATGATGATGATGAAACAGATGTCCTTTTATCATTTCCAGCGATGGTGATGATGATGATGAAACAGATGTCCTCTTCCAAGGGTAACGTTAATACCTTGTTACCCTTGGATCGAAGCCCTTCCAATCATCGCTGGAAACATTGCTTACTTAACTTCTTGCTCTGATACCACTAGAGAAATCAGTTTGTAGCCCCAAAATGATAGATAGAGAATAGCTGCACAAGTAGAATAAAAGAATCGATGATTGCAATAAACTTTTTATCGTATTGCTTGTTTTGAAAGAACAGTACAATGTTTTCCTTTAAGTTGTTTTCTACTTTTGAGTACCACTTCGCATGCTTTGAACCTTTCCCCTTAACATAGTCTTGAGACAAATCTTGTTCTCTAGCTGTAGTCATTTGTTTCTGATGAATTAGATTATTGAGTTATGATCAATAGATAATTGTTTCGAAGATTTATATCGAGTAGGAGAGAGATCTGGTAAGATTTTTGTTGTGGATATTTCCTGCACAAGTTTTAGCGACCATAATAAGTTGTAGATATTTCCTGTACAACATATTATTCTTGTTGTGGATAATAGCTGCACAATAGAAGAACACCGTGGATAATAGCTGCACACAAATGGAACATATTATTATGGAAACAGCTTTCTTACAAGCATCGTCAATGTCAATTACTGAAAATAACGAAGTTCTGTGTGTATAGCAAAAGGCAAACCTCCTTTATATTTCTCAATAGTCTCGGAATATCTCATATTCATGTTTAATGCTGTGGCTTTCTTTCTAAATTCAGTATTTGTAGGTATAATCAATGGGTTCTGGTAGACTTCCCAAGAAGAGGACCAAGAAGAGTATTATGAAGGCGATTAAATTGGAAGTGAGTGGAGGACCACCTTTATATTTTGAAGTTCCTAGTGCAGCTGTGGACGACAGGTAAAAATAGGAACTTCTAGCAGATGAGTATACTGCTTTCAGATAACGTTTTAGATCCTTCAACCAATTATTTGTAACTTATTCATTGTTTCTTTCAACTTTTTATTGTGTTTCGCAGTGGGTTTGTCTACCCTCTCAAAAACCGGGGATTTGCCTTTGGTATGAGCAATTACTCGAGCTTGGGAACACTACAAGACTTGTGGAAGGTGTTTTCTGAAGATGAGAAAGACTTGTTCAGGACAACTGCGATCGGGCATTTAATGGACATTCCCAAAGAACAAAGTTGGTCTACTGCAATATTTTGTTTTCTAATGAGTCGGCAGATCAAAGTCGAACCTGAAAGAAGGCAAAATGAAGAAATGTATTTTAGAGTTGCAGACAAAGAATTGTGTTTCCGAAAGACGGACTTTGCTCTGATATCCGGTCTTAGATTTCGGGATTCGAGGGTTAGAGCTCTTGATGTTGACTCTCAATCGGGGTCTCAATCGAGGGAGTCAAAAGACTCAAAACTCAGGCAAAAATATTTTTCCCAAAATAAAGCAATCGTGGGACAGGATTTGTATGACTTTCTATTTTGCAAAACAGTCTCACAGGATCGGGTAGAGAAGGTTGACAGAGAAACCAGTGATAGTAAAACAAGTGATGCCAGTGCAACCATATCTAAGAAAATGCATGACCGTCGGGCAGGATATAAAGACGTAGAACCAATTCCATGTCCGGTTGAAGATAGGGTGAAGGTGGCATTAGTGTATGTGGTCAACATGTTTTTGTTGGGGACACAAGACATACATGGAATTGCTGACGATTTGTGGCACTTGGTGGACAATCTCTCAGAGTTCAACAATTATCCATGGGGCGAGAGGGTTTACAAGGCGACTCTGTTTGAAAGTGACTCTGCAATCAAATCTCAAATGAAAAAAGAGACTGCAAGAAATATGATTAGTAAACCAACAGTCAAGCCAAAAGGAATGCCACAAGTGTTGGTGGTAAGAGTGATTGACCGATATTTTTGCATGTCTAGTATCTGGTAATTGTTGTTTTCATAGTTTTTGTTTTTACCGCAGGTTTGGTTCCTTTCGTTGTTGTTAGGATGTGCGTGGAGAATGGGGACAAAAGAATACGGTTGAAGGTGGCGCCCTCTTATTCTTGACGTGTTGTGCACGAAAGTCGTTCGACATCAACGGCTATGTGAATCAGTGGCATGTTCAGAAATGAGGGTGGGTGAAGAAATGAGGTGTTATCACGAGGATTCAGAACTGTTAGAAATTCTTGGGGTAGCTGAAGGACCCCTCAGTTATAAACAGTGGGAGGATCTCGAGGCTGAAGGTCTGTTACGGAAGTATGAAGGTCGTGTTCCGGGAAATGCCCCGGATGGTATGGAGCATGAAGATGAGATCCTGGAAGATGGGAAGACGAAGAGTATGGATTCTGGTTTAGGTCAACTTCGTAGCGACGTGAATGGCTTGAAGACTCAAGTAGAGCATTCTAACGTTCAGACCACACTAACAGCAATGCAGATGATTTAAGATGAGACGATTATAATGCAACAGATGGCTAAGGTATGCTCAAGATGCAAATGTAGATGCGGATGCACTAAGTTACAGATGCAAAGCTATATAAAAAAAATGAAACTAAGTGATACTAAGACAGGATTAACAGCAACAATGTAAAATGAATATGTACAAGGGTGAATCAGTAAAGCAAGCACAAAAATCAGCAGGGCACACCCAAGTCCCGGCAACGGCGCCAAAAACTTGGTAGGCCAGGAAAGTTGTTTATATTTTACGGCCTACGGTGATACTGCAAGTGCACGGTGTGCGGTTGTAGAACTGGGCACGTCTGAGTCGAACCACGAGACTTGTGGTGCTCTAGTGATCTAAGGCTTGCTTAAACTGAAATTCAAAGTGGAGTAACGGTGACAACAGATGGTTTTTGCCGAAACGGCTAAGATTGAGTGGAATAAACCTAAACTAAGGTATAACGGTGAAAACAAATGTGTCTTTGGGGTGGTCAAATTCACCTCTAGCTCCTACTTGTGTGCTCAAGCGAGTTGAGACTTTCTTGCCTGTGGATCGATAAGGGCGGGGTGTCAAACCCACCACCTATCTAAGGTGTTTCTCCTGTAATGCCTCAATTAACGGCTAAAGTGCTGACCCAGAGCACTAGTTGTCTAATTTAGTACAACTAGTCAAGGGAATCAAGCATTTGTATCTAAGGTTGAGCTGCAATACACTCAACACAATTGTGACCTAACTACGGTGTATCCATGGCGTTGGTATACCTTTGTGAGAGAAGAACATTGGGTATTTGTAATTGAAAACATAATTGTAATTTTAAGCCTTCAAGATAATTCAACAAAGTTAAAAACACAGTCATGGAGTTAGGGTTTGGTGAAACCCTAGCACTAAATTAAAACATGAAAAACACAAATTAAACCTAATTGACAGCACTGGCTAATCCAGGCGTGTGTGAAAATATCATCCCATGCTTCTATTTATACATACACAGCACTCAAAACAGCAAACCCTAATTTCATTTTTAAACAGTAGAAATTAAATGGAAACTTCTCTCACCCATGTCGCTCCAATCTGCTCCCTCTTCTGTCAATCGACTCTGCATCGGCTACTCTAGCTTCCCCTTGATGAATCAATAAAAACCCTAACCTATCTCTGTCTAGTTCTCTCTTAGCTCCTAGGATAGAAGCTACAAAAGGACTAGAAAGTGATGAGGTGAGGTGGTGCGACAGGTTGTCGGGAGATGGTAGAGTTGGTGGAGAAGGTGGCTGGTCGGGTGAAGAACAGAGCTGGGCTCTGTGATGGAGACGGGAGAGGAGATTTGCGAGAGGTCCGAGGTGTTGTCGGGTGAGGGAAGAAAATGAATTAGGTTTTTGGGTAAAAGGGGTTTATATAGGGGCTATGATGTGAAGCGGGTGCATCGGAGGTTTGATGGGAGTGCCTCGGCGAGCGTAGGATTTAGCTGGGAAGATCCGAACGGACGAGAATGGTAGCCGGTCTCGGTGTGATCTGGTGTTGTACGGGATCATCGAGAGATAGATGTAAGCGATGGAGCGACCGTTGGATGTAGCCGGGCGAGATCTTGACGGCTCGAGTGAGCGGGCTCGGATCCGGGTCATGGGTAGCTCTAGCCCATGTCTTCCTTGTTGGGTTGCAACCGATTCGCGCGTGAGCTTTGGCTATCTGCTCCATAGATGCTCGACTCCAATTCTTCGCTCTTTTGGCTCCTCGGATTCTCAGGACTTTATTTAGTACCTAAAAATACAAAATTAATTAAAACAAATATTTATTCTTGAAAACAAAGAAAACACGAGAATGCAGGATAATATCGATTCTTGAGCACAAAAGATGAGTAAAATGCCAATAAAAAGGTGTATAAATATGCACTATTTGGCACTCATCAAATACCCCCAAACCTGAATTTTACTTGTCCTCAAGTGAAACGAGAAAATAAGAAATCCTAACTATACCCCCGTCGTAGGTCTCTCGAATGCATTTAGCGTATGCACTAAGCCTTTAAACCCCTAGGTGTCCCTAGTGGACGAGTTGTAGTCTCGTGAGGGTTTACAAGAGGTGTACCCACAAAACCTTCTCCAACTTGAGTGTAAAAAGAGTCTCAAGCCTCCAAGAAGCTATGAGGACATAGAGTTTCGCATGCTAGTAACGTGAAGTTAGAACTATCGAAGAACGCATTCTCATCCTTAAGTCTTTGAGCGAGAAGTAACCATACCATATGAAAGAATTCGGATTCGATTGTGATCATAAGCCTCGACCACGCCTCACCATTAAGGTTTTATGATAATTGCACTCAAAAAGATCGCTTTTTAGTCTCTCATGTGTGCAGGCAGGAATAAAGAGAGAAATCCTGCACACGTTGTAGGTAAGAAGGATAACCTTCCGAAATAAAATCTGGAGACTCCACAGAAGTGTGGACAAAAAGAATCTTTTTCTGATGATCTCTAAGAAGGGAAATCAATCATTAGCAAAGGTGGGAGTACTCACTCACTTCTCACCCGATCGGCAATTAACATCAATCTCTCATAAGAAACCATAGAAACGTCTTCAATCTTCGGTCTTCGGTCTTCAACTGTTGATGACGAACTTCTGAACTTTACAAAAACTTGAATTTTTTTTTTTTTTTTTTTTTTTTTTAAATAAATTAGTACATGAAATGAAAATAATAATACAACACGCAAATTTTTTTTTATTTTTTTTTTATTTTTTTTTTAGTTACAATAAAACGATAAACTCAATTTTTCACAAACTTCATTAATTCTCATTCTATTTTCTTTTCTTTGTTGCGCATAAACCTTGGACTATATCAATTTTTCTTTCAATATTCGATTCTGCTCGGTTCTTTGACGATGATGTGTTTCTATGGGTCTTGGTCGATTGAGAGAGAGAATGATGCTAACTACAAATCGGTATTTAGAAGGAGTTTTCATCTTTAGACGTCACCCTCATGATTGACGGAATTAGCACTCAAGAGATCAAAAAGTAGTCTTTGAAAATGGTGCGAAGTTGGGTAGCTCACCATTCCTACCCGGAATTTACGTACGGTGACACACACTCAAATGACTTTTCTAGAAAGTTGCAAAAATTGAAGGTTGGTGCCTCACTTGATGTAAAATGGGTAGTCTCCACTATGGGTGATCACAATTCTACTACCGAATATCTAAACAGCACCTAATTCGCCCTCCGGTATGGTTAAATCCAACTTTAACGCTCTAATCAACTAAGGAACCCGATTGCGTTCTCCGGTACTTCCAAGTTCTGTTATTTCGGTCAGATTCTCTATGTAAACATAGCTAAAAGCATGCTAGTGACTCTAAAATCTCTAAAAGTTGGAGGTTTTTATTTGCAAAAATTTTTTGAATTTTTGAATTTTTTTTTTTTTTTTTTTTTTTTTTTGAAAATAAAAGGTAAAATAAAAGACTAAAAACTCTAAATGCAAAATAAAAACTAAAAACTGTAAATGCAAAATAAAAACTAAAAACTCTAAATGCAAATGCACCCCCAAACCTAAATCAAACATTGTCCTCAATGTGTCACAGATAGGAAAAAATTTAAACAGTCACGTACCACGAGAACTATGCTGATAAGATAAAAAGGGAAGAGATTACCGGATGTCGGCGGGAGCAAGGTTGAGCTTCATTCGTCAAGGCAAAATCCAACATTCTCAGTGGTGATTATATCGGATTAGCACAAAAAATGCACAAGAAGACTCACCCGATTCAAGAAAAGAAAATTTAACAAGTCCTACAAAAATTTACTAACAGTCTAAAGAGTTGAGAGTCAACCCAATAGAAAATATGTACATAGAACATGAAAATGGGCTTTGGTTTATGTGGGAATTTGGTTTATTGGGCTTTTGGTTTGTTTGGGATTTGGTTTCAATGGGATTCATTTGGTTTTGTTGGGAAAGTTTGGTTTATTTGGGAGGCCCGGGTTCTTTGTGGGCTCAATTTGGTTTGTTTGGGATTTCTTTGTTTGAAAAATTTGTGAAAACTTTGTTGACCCGGTTGGTTGTGTAGCTTAGTTGGTCTGGCCCAGCTAGATAGGCCAAGTTATGTGGGCTCAGGTGGGTGCAAATTAAGCTCAGCTTTGGGGGTCAAGTAGCCGACTATGATTGTGGGCTCTGGTTGTGCCGAGTGCAAGCCCAATGGGTGGGCTCAGTTTGTGTGCATGTTATTGCAACCCAGCAGTGGGTTTAGTTAGCCCAGGTGATGGTTGGGTTTCAGTGGGCTGGTTCACTCACAGAGCCCAGGTTGGGTTAGCTCAGTGGACTGGGTTTCAGTTGAGTTCAGTGTATGCAGAGGTTGGTGCATCCCTGGTCAGGTTTTTGTGCAGGGTTTCAGCACAAATTTGAGTTTGCACAGAGCAAGGCAAACTCAGCTGGGACACTGAGAAAGCAAATGCACTGGGCGACTTTAATTTGGGTGGAGGTTGGCAGCTCAAGCACAACCTGGGTAGTTTGCACACACGGCTTAGACCCAAAGATCGGCTAGGTGGTCACAAAGTTTGTATGAGCTGAGCTCGGCCAAAGACAGAGCAAGTTAGACACATGATAAAACAAGCATATTATTACTTAGCACAGCACATGGTAGCTCAGAGAAACCAACACAAGGAAATACCAGCTCACAAAAGAATGATACAGCACTAGGTTGTGTGCATGTCAGGCAAGCACAAAGACAAACACAATTTGCGACTTTGTAACACGGACACACGGCACTGACCTTAGTTTAACGAGGCGGATTGCTCAATAATTTGATCTCACAGGCTGTAGGGGGCTGGAGAATGCTCACAGCTTCTATCTCAGGTGCAAGCAAGACTTAGCAGGGAAACTAGTTTATATTTCAATGATTTCCAGGGCATGCTCAGGTTATACACAATCAATATTTTCAACACAGTGGTGGCTTACATGTATCTTCGAGGCTCACTAGCCTGTGGGCTGGAGCTCGAGGAAGATTGAGGTTTAGGTGAGCTCGGGGCAGATTAACTCACATGTATGCTATGAAAGCGATTTCATACAAGCAATACACGAGGGTCTCACACAAGCACGGGGGCGGATGCTCGGCAAATTTGGCTTCCAAGTTATGACCCAACACTTGCTGACCGGGCTGTGGTTAATAGCTCAGCCGAGGTTATCATGCATTGAAGCCAAGGTATGCAAAAATAGGGTGTCACGGGTTAAGCACACGGGTTGCACATAAAGATTCGAGTAGATGGTTGATTGTAAGCTCAGATTAAGGTTTGCGCAGTAAGGCTTGCCAAATGGGTTATGCATGCCTAACTTATCATGTGAAAGGGGCCTAGCATGTCACGAGTTCTTAGCTCATGCATGGGATGTCAGAGGTTTGTTCAACCACCTGGTTTTCACAGTGTGACTCAAGCTTGTAGCTTCGAGGGCTAGCAAGTGGCAGGGTCTGGCACAAATTGCAGGCTTGAAGCACGAGGCTATGCTCAAGGTTGGTTATCTAAGTTCAAGCATGCATAAGGGTTCAACAGACCACACAGATTCACAGGCTTTTTACCAGGTCTTTCGCAACACCACACAACACAACACTCAGGGTTACGGCACAGGCCTTGGTTAACCAAGTTGCAAGGACCAGGCAACTAGTTTATCATTCAGCTAGCTATGAGGCACAAAAGCATTCAGCTGCGAAGGGGCACTCACCCGAATTCGATAAGTTGCGGTGGCTGCTCAAGGCATTGCACCTTTTTCTCCCACTCCACAGGTTTGCTTAGCAGAAGACGACAATGACACACGGGTGGTTCTGCTAGCTCAACAAGGAATTAGATTCTCAAAATTTCACAGCTCAAGACACAATAATGTGCATTCATTCAATGGCTGCGCACATATGACAAGAGCACACAATCGATGCTAACTACGGCTAAATGAGCTAAAGCCACACTAACAGCAATGCAGATGATTTAAGATGAGACGATTATAATGCAACAGATGGCTAAGGTATGCTCAAGATGCAAATGTAGATGCGGATGCACTAAGTTACAGATGCAAAGCTATATAAAAAAAAATGAAACTAAGTGATACTAAGACAGGATTAACAGCAACAATGTAAAATGAATATGTACAAGGGTGAATCAGTAAAGCAAGCACAAAAATCAGCAGGGCACACCCAAGTCCCCGGCAACGGCGCCAAAAACTTGGTAGGCCCGGAAAGTTGTTTATATTTTACGGCCTACGGTGATACCGCAAGTGCACGGTGTCTGGTTGTAGAACAGGCACGTATTTAGTCGAACCACGAGAGACTTGTGGTGCTCTAGTGATCTAAGGCTTGCTTAAGCGAAATTCAAAGTGGAGTAACAAAGTGACAGATGGTTTTTGCCGAAACGGCTAAGATTGAGTGGAATAAACCTAAACTAAGGTATAACAAGTGAAAACAAATGTGTGCTTGGGTGGTCAAATTCACCTCTAGCTCCTACTGTGTGCTCAACTGAGTTGAGACTTTCTTGCCCCGTGATCGATAAGGGCAGGGTGTCAAACCCACCACCTATCTAAGGTGTTTCTCCTGTAATGCCTCAATTAACAGCTAAAGTGCTGACCCGGCAGCACTAGTTGTCTAATTTAGTACAACTAGTCAAGGGAATCAGCATTTGTATCTAAGGTTGAGCTGCAATACACTCAACACAATTGTGACCTAACTACAGTGTATCCATGGCGTTGGTATACACTGTGAGAGAAGAGCATTGGGTATTTGTAATTGAAAACATAATTGTAATTTTAAGCCTTCAAGATAATTCAACAAAGTTAAAAACACAGTCATGGAGTTAGGGTTTCAGTGAAACCCTAGCACTAAATTAAAACATGAAAAACACAAATTAAACCTAATTGACAGCACTGGCTAATCCAGGCGTGTGTGAAAATATCATCCCATGCTTCTATTTATACATACACAGCACTCAAAACAGCAAACCCTAATTTCATTTTTAAAACAGAAATTAAATGGAAACTTCTCTCACCCATGTCGCTCCAACTGCTCCCTCTTCTGTCAATCGACTCTGCATCGGCTACTCTAGCTTCCCCTTGATGAATCAATAAAAACCCTAACCTATCTCTGTCTAGTTCTCTCTTAGCTCCTAGGATAGAAGCTACAAAAGGACTAGAAAGTGATGAGGTGAGGTGGTGCGACTTTGGGTTGTCGGAGATGGTAGAGTTGGTGGAGAAGGTGGTTGGTCGGGTGAAGAACAGAGCTGGTTCCGTGATGGAGACGGGAGAGGAGATTTGCGAGAGGTCCGAGGTGTTGTCGGGTGAGGGGAAGAAAATGAATTAGGTTTTTGGGTAAAGGGGTTTATATAGGGGCTATGATGTGAAGCGGGTGCATCGAGGTTTGATGGGAGTGCCTCGGAGCGAGCGTAGGATTTAGGCGGGAAGATCCGAACGGACGAGAATGGTAGCCGGTCTCGGTGTGATCTCAGTGTTGTACGGGATCATCGAGAGATAGATGTAAGCGATGGAGCGACCGTTGGATGTAGCCGAGCGAGATCTTGACGGCTCGGGAGTGAGCGGGCTCGGATCCGGGTCATGGGTAGCTCTAGCCCATGTCTTCCTTGTTGGGTTGCAACCGATTTCGCGCGCGGAGCTTTGGCTATCTGCTCCATAGATGCTCGACTCCAATTCTTCGCTCTTTTGGCTCCTCAGATTCTCCGGACTTTATTTAGTACCTAAAAATACAAAATTAATTAAAACAAATATTTATTCTTGAAAACAAAGAAAACACAGAATCTGGGATAATATCTGATTCTTGAGCACAAAAGATGAGTAAAATGCCAATAAAAAGGTGTATAAATATGCACTATTTGGCACTCATCATTACTCGAGCTTGGGAACACTACAAGACTTGTGGAAGGTGCTTTCTGAAGATGAGAAAGACTTGTTCAGGACAACTGCGATCGGGCATTTAATGGACATTCCCAAAGAACAAAGTTGGTCTACTGCAATATTTTGTTTTCTAATGAGTCGGCGAGATCAAAGTCGAACCCGAAAGAAGGCAAAATGAAGAAATGTATTTTAGAGTTGCGAGACAAAGAATTGTGTTTCCGAAAGACGGACTTTGCTCGATATCCCGGTCTTAGATTTCGGGATTCGAGGGTTAGAGCTCTTGATGTTGACTCTCAATCGGGTCTCAATCGAGGGAGTCAAAAGACTCAAAACTCGTGCAAAAATATTTTTCCCAAAATAAAGCAATCGTGGGACAGGATTTGTATGACTTTCTATTTTGCAAAAACAGGTCTCACAGATCGGGTAGAGAAGGTTGAGAGAAACCCGGTGATAGTAAAACAAGTGATGCCGGTGCAACCATATCTAAGAAAATGCATGACCGTCGGGCAGGATATAAAGACGTAGAACCAATTCCATGTCCGGTTGAAGATAGGGTGAAGGTGGCATTAGTGTATGTGGTCAACATGTTTTTGTTGGGGACACAAGACATACATGGAATTGCTGACGATTTGTGGCACTTGGTGGACAATCTCTCAGAGTTCAACAATTATCCATGGGGCGAGAGGGTTTACAAGGCGACTCTGTTTGAAAGTGACTCTGCAATCAAATCTCAAATGAAAAAGAGACCGGCAAGAAATATGATTAGTAAACCAACAGTCAAGCCAAAAGGAATGCCACAAGTGTTGGTGGTAAGAGTGATTGACTGATATTTTCGCATGTCTAGTATCCAGTAATTGTTGTTTTCATAGTTTTTGTTTTTACCGCAGTTTGGTTCCTTTCGTTGTTCTTGAGATGTGCGTGGAGAATGGGGACAAAAGAATACAGTTGAAGGGTGGCGCCCTCTTATTCTTGACGTGTTGTGCACGAAAGTCGTTCGACATCAACAGCTATGTGAATCAGTGGCATGTTCAGAAATGAGGGTGGGTGAAGAAATGAGGTGTTATCACGAGGATTCAGAACTGTTAGAAATTCTTGGGGTAGCTGAAGGACCCCTCAGTTATAAACAGTGGGAGGATCTCGAGGTCGAAGGTCTGTTACGGAAGTATGAAGGTCGTGTTCCGGGGAAATGCCCGGATGGTATGGAGCATGAAGATGAGATCCACGGGAAGATGGGAAGACGAAGAGTATGGATTCGGTTTAGGTCAACTTCGTAGCGACGTGAATGGCTTGAAGACTCAAGTAGAGCATTCTAACGTTCGAGACCACACTAACAACAATGCGAGATGATTTAAGATGAGACGATTATAATGCAAACCAGATGGCTAAGGTATGCTCAAGATGCAAATGTAGATGCGGATGCACTAAGTTACAGATGCAAAGCTATATAAAAAAATGAAACTAAGTGATACTAAGACAAGGATTAACAGCAACAATGTAAAATGAATATGTACAAGGGTGAATCAGTAAAGCAAGCACAAAAATCAGCAGGGCACACCCAAGTCCCCGGCAACGGCGCCAAAAACTTGGTAGGCCCGGAAAGTTGTTTATATTTTACGGCCTACGGTGATACCGCAAGTGCACGGTGTCTGGTTGTAGAACTGGGCACGTATTTAGTCGAACCACGAGACTTGTGGTGCTCTAGTGATCTAAGGCTTGCTTAAACCGAAATTCAAAGTGGAGTAACAAAGGACAACAGATGGTTTTTGCCGAAACGGCTAAGATTGAGTGGAATAAACCTAAACTAAGGTATAACGGTGAAAACAAATGTGTGGGCCGGGGTGGTCAAATTCACCTCTAGCTCCCTTTGTGTGCTCAACTCGAGTTGAGACTTTCTTGCCCCGTGGATCGATAAGGCGTGTGGTGTCAAACCCACCACCTATCTAAGGTGTTTCTCCTGTAATGCCTCAATTAACAGCTAAAGTGCTGACCCGGAGCACTAGTTGTCTAATTTAGTACAACTAGTCAAGGGAATCGGCATTTGTATCTAAGGTTGAGCTGCAATACACTCAACACAATTGTGACCTAACTACGGTGTATCCATGGCGTTGGTATACACTTTGTGAGAGAAGAGCATTGGGTATTTGTAATTGAAAACATAATTGTAATTTTAAGCCTTCAAGATAATTCAACAAAGTTAAAAACACAAGTCATGGAGTTAGGGTTTCAGTGAAACCCTAGCACTAAATTAAAACATGAAAAACACAAATTAAACCTAATTGACAGCACTGGCTAATCCAAGCGTGTGTGAAAATATCATCCCATGCTTCTATTTATACATACAAAGACTCAAAACAAGCAAACCCTAATTTCATTTTTTAAAACGAAATTAAATGGAAACTTCTCTCACCCATGTCGCTCCAACTGCTCCCTCTTCGTCAATCGACTCGCATCGGCTACTCTAGCTTCCCTTGATGAATCAATAAAAACCCTAACCTATCTCTCGTCTAGTTCTCTCTTAGCTCCTAGGATAGAAGCTACAAAAGGACTAGAAAGTGATGAGGTGAGGTGGTGCGACTTGGGTTGTCAGGAGATGGTAGAGTTGGTGGAGAAGGTGGCTGGTCGGGTGAAGAGCAGAGCTCGCTCCGTGATGGAGACGGAGAGGAGATTTGCAGAGGTCTCGAGGGTGTTGTCGGGTGAGGGGAAGAAAATGAATTAGGTTTTTGGGTAAAGGGGTTTATATAGGGGCTATGATGTGAAGCGGGTGCATCGAGAGGTTTGATGGGAGTGCCTCGCGAAAGCGTAGGATTTAGCTTGGGAAGATCCGAACGGACGAGAATGGTAGCCGGTCTCGGTGTGATCTGGTGTTGCACGGATCATCGAGAGATAGATGTAAGCGATGGAGCACTGGTTGGATGTAGCCGGGCGAGATCTTGGCTCGAGTGAGCGGGCTCGGATCCGGGTCATGGGTAGCTCTAGCCCATGTCTTCCTTGTTGGGTTGCAACCGATTCGCGCGGAGCTTTGGCTATACTTGCTCCATAGATGCTCGACCCAATTCTTCGCTCTTTTGGCTCCTCGGATTCTCCGGACTTTATTTAGTACCTAAAAATACAAAATTAATTAAAACAAATATTTATTCTTGAAAACAAAGAAAACACGAGAATGCAGGATAATATCCGATTCTTGAGCACAAAAGATGAGTAAATGCCAATAAAAGGTGTATAAATATGCACTATTTGGCACTCATCAAATACCCCCAAACCTGAATTTTACTTGTCCTCAAGTGAAACGAGAAAATAAGAAATCCTAACTATACCTGTCGTCGCAGTCTCTCGAATGCATTTAGCGTATGCACTAAGCCTTTAAACCCCTAGGTGTCCCTAGTGGATCTAGTTGTAGTCTCGTGAGGGTTTACCAGAGGTGTACCCACAAAACCTTCTCCAACTTCAGAGTGTAAAAGAGTCTCAAGCCTCCAAGAAGCTATGAGGACATAGAGTTTCGCATGCTA
>JAJJWW010017766.1:0-48156 GCA_023531295.1 Papaver armeniacum
AATTGCTACGATGAACCATCCACAAAACTTCTTTATAATGTTTGACTTCCTTATTGATGAATGCAATTCTTAGTTCTAAGCTCTAACTGTTTCTTATGGTTTCGTTCCGCGATGCTACAAAATGTCCCAATACTCTTTCCCGGAAATAGTCATTGTTCATTGGTCTCATCATACGATGTAACCAATATAGGACAAGAATAACATCTTCTTCAATTGTAAAGACTGGGAACGACATTCGAGTGCAGTACATATGTGCTTGAAATGGACCATCTTTAGAATTCTAAAACACGTTTCGTAACGAAAAGGTTTACTGTGAGCTTCCTCCCAATTATCAAGAGTTGTTTGGATCACTTCATCTTCTGTTACACCGATGGACTTTTCTCGATCAATTTCCATTACCAGAGCAAGAAATGGCTGGACTGCAAGCCTAATAGATTGAAAACGAGCACGCAATCGAAGAGCATCTCGGTTTCCTGGGTTTCCCGTCAGTGAGACGAACGTTAAAAAACGTTCTTCCAAAAAGAACCGTCTTGAAATCCCATACCAATGATTACCCTATGGAAAAAATATGCTTTGCATATAGTTATATCCTCTTCTTCAGTAAACTTGGGACCACAATTTAGAACATACATCTCTGCAGAGTGAGAGAGATTAAGAGTTTTAGAAAGAAAAAAAAAAGTGATTTTGGAGATGGGAAGAATGGAATTTATATCCTATGGAAAAAATATGCTTTGCATATAGTTATATCCTCTTCTTCAGTAAACTTGGGACCACAATTTAGAACATACATCTCTGCAGAGTGAGAGAGATTAAGAGTTTTAGAAAGAAAAAAAAAGTGATTTTGGAGATGGGAAAAAAGTGGGAACCAGATTAGCTGGTCCAACAATTCTATTTTAGAAGATTGTCTTTTTATTCTTAGAGATTTAAGCTTTGTTAAAATTGAGTACGTTAATAGGAATTTTAATGGTTGGGCTGACAAAGCAGCTAAACACAGCAGACGATACAATGTAACAGGTGTTTGGTTGGACAATTATCCTCCATTCATCCTAAATCAATTGTAATCTTTCTCTATATCAATATATCTTCCTTTCCTAGCAAAAAAAAAAAAAAAGAATGGAATTTATAGGTCGAGAAAGAAAATCGAGTCGTTGGAAATTTATTCGTTGGCGTTTGTAGGAAAACCGCGCGACTTTATTACAACCGCCTGTTTGAATTACCGTAGAAGTTGGCGTTTGTAGTAAAATCGCGCAGCTTTACTAAAACCGCATGTTTGAATTACCAATGCCTATTTTTATTTTTATTTTGTTATAAATACAACACTAAGTTTTATTCTCAACCAAACCAACAGATTTATTTCTTAAGGCAACAACATCCACCATTTTTTCTAAAGGCAAAGCGAAGAAAATATTTTGTGTCGAAGAGAAAGAGGTTTGTCCATTATGTTTCATGGATAACCACCGTCTTATGCAATGCCCTTGGATGTATTCAAAGTGTCCGCGGGAAGGTTGATCACGCATCAGAATGGTGATTGAATCACAACCGGAAAAGCTCAGGTATTTGCAATGTCAAGATCCCAACTGTCCATAGGAACCACATATGCTAGATGATGATATGAAGATTAAAAAAGAAGAAGAAAAGATTGCAACACTCTGCGAAAACTTCAAACTTACAGCCAAATTGAAGAAGGGGTTATTACACTGCAAGCATTGTGGATATGGAGATCACGAATACAAACATTGTCCACAGAGAATCAGTGGATGATCAAAGCCCGGTTGCAAGACTTTTTATGCATTTGCGGACTTCTTCTAAAAAAGACACATATGGAAGGCATTTCTGAGAATGTCCTAGGTGTTTTTTGGTGGAGTGAGCTGATTGAAGTTGAAGGACAAATCGATTCACTATGGTATTATGTTATTTAGTTTGCTGTTTATTTTGTGGTATTACGATTATCTAAAACCAAACATGTGGATTATCTTATTTTGGTTTTAGATAATCTTATTTTGTGGTATTACAATTATGGTAAATATTGTTCGGGAATATGACCTAAATCAATTCATTTTTCTGACCTAAATTGTCTAAAAACAACAAAAATGGCGAAGAAAAAAAATCAACAGGAGAAAAAGAAAGATGATAAGCTTAGGAAAACTGCGAAACCAGCTACAAAAGGTAAGAAATCTTATCATTATTCTTCGATGGTTTCTGTTTTTTTTTTAATGTAACCAGATTTTTTGGGTTTAGGTTTCATTTGTTTGTTTGAGTTTTCAGCTTGATTTTAGGTTTCATCATTTTTTGGGTTTTCAGTTTGATTTTAGGTTTCATCTGTTAGTTTTAGATTTCATTTGTTAGGTTTAGGTTTCAAATGAAAACTAATTTCAATTTTGGGAGTGTTTATTTCTTGTGTATTCTGTTGGCCTTGTTTATTTCTTATTTCTTTTTGATGAAACCAAATTCGAGTTACATCATCTTCAGTTAATGGTGAAAAACAATTTTCTATTGTCGTTGGAGTAAACAGATTTTTAATGAAACCACATTTCATTTTCTGTTTCTTGATGAAACCAAAATTGGTTTCATCATTTTTTAGTTATTGGTTTACTTCTAGAGTTATTGTTTGTGGACCTAATTATGCTTATGGTTTCATCACTTTTCAATTATGCACAGTTTCATCACTTTGTTCGTGCTTATGGTTTCATCATTACAAGTGTATATCTAATGGTTTCATCACTTTTCAATTATGCACAGTTTCATCACTTTGTTCGTGCTTATGGTTTCATCATTTTTCAAGTGTAATCTTATGGTTTCATCATTATTATTTATTATTCTCTTATGGTTTACTTTTGGTTTCACTATAGGTAAAAAAAGAGATACAGAACCATACAGGTGTTCATTGCATCATTTGTGCAAGCTAGCAGTGAAAATTAAGGCGTTGATAAAAAACAAGCAACTGCAATTGAAAGCTCTCAAATCATGTCCATTCTGGCGTTTCTTTGAGCCGTTCTATGATGGCGTAATGAACGAAGAAGATCTCATCAAAAAGACAAAAGCAGTAATGATGTTTTTAAGTTCAATTGAAAACAATCTTGATGGTAAGCGCCCGTATTGTTTCAAAGTAACAAGATCAAGGGAAATGACTCTGCGGACCATTCCCGAACATTCAAGGTAAATATTGGTTTTAGATAATCTTATTTTGTGGTATTACGATTATGGTAAATATTATGCAATCACAAACGATGAGACGAAGTTGTTTGTGATTACTTTTCTATCTTGCCTATCGAAGATATAAAATATCGAGTCAATTATTCCAATTATACTCAACACGATAGAAAAAACAAGATCAGATCACGCAACTACAAGATAATAGTTAGGTCTGGCTTCACAATCCCAAAGAAGTCTTTAAGTCGTTAACCTACAACGTCTCAAGAAGAAACCTAAGGTTAAAGGAGAATCGACTCTAGTTGTGCAACTAGTAACACACAGGAGGTGTGGGGATTAGGTTTCCCAGTTGCTAGAGTTCTCCTTTATATAGTTTTCAAATCAGGGTTTGCAATCTAAGTTACCTTGGTAACAAAGCATTCAATATTCACCGTTAGATGAAAAACCTGATTCGCCCAAGCTAATATCTTTCAACGGTTAGATCGAACTTAGCTTGTTACACACAAATGAAATGTACCCTCATTTAGGTTTATGTAACCGTACCTAAACGTGTACACCATGTTGGCTCACAAATAGTTAACCGAGGTTGGCCATATGATTACTCTCATATCAACCTTATTCATCTTAACCATAACTAGTTCAAATGACTCAAATGAAACTAGTTAAAGAGTTGTTCAATTACTATATTCTCATGGATTATACAAGAACACAATTGAAGCAAAATCGGTTTGATTCACTCGAATCAATACATGAACATTATAGCCACGGTTTGCAAAGATTGCATTCCTTATTGATAAATGTTTAGGTTCATGTATAACCGATTTTGGAAAAGTAACACACTTAAGTATGCGTACAGGTATGCGTACTTAAGTAACCGGATTTGATATTGTTTTAGTTTTCAAACTCAGCAGAAATTCACGGACGTGAACTTTCCGCCGAGACGCGTCTGGTACGTGCACTTTAGGTAACCAGATGAGTTTGGTTTTGGTTTTCAAACTCGGCGAGAAATTCACGGACGTGAACTTCCGCCAGTATGTGTACTTGTGCGCATACTTACCGAGTCTCCTACAACCTTTTTGTATACACACAAGTATGCATACTTTAGGTTCCCGGTTTTTGACTTATACACTAATATGCGAACACACTATGCTTATATCCAAAGATGGTTAAAAGATTCTAAACTCTTTATTTCAATCATTGAAATATTCTTCTATAACGATAATAGCCGTTTTCATACACTATTAGCATCAAAGCAATTTTCAAGATATTGAAATAATCATTATCGAAACATTCCAAGCCTACATCAAATGATTGTATCACACAAACCATGTAAGATGTTACTCGGAAATTTTCTCATGAACTTGGTCGAAGCAAAGCTTACCAACACATATTTCGAGAAATATGTAAGCGAGGTATACTCAGAGCGAAATCTCAAATGTGTATAGAGAAAACTATATCGTAACACGACTTATGTCTCAATATAGGAGATAGTAGAAATAGACTTTCTAAGTGATAGATGAGTTCAAGTCTCCACATACCTTTTGTCAAAGAAGTTCCACAAGCTCCCCTTAGTAGTTCTTCGTATTCAATTGATGAACTCTGTGAAATCTAAGCTCAACTATACTATCTATGTACTAGTCCGAGACATCTATAAATAGGCTAGAAATCAAGACTTATAGTTTTGATCACTAACATTGACAAACATGCTTGAGATAGCAATGCATGCGAGTTCGACCGAGCAGTGCTCTAACACCTACCATAGTGTTTCGCCTTACCATTTATTTTTTAAGAAAATAATAGCGTCAAAAATATGAGGTAATCTAAATATGAGTGGATCCTCTCTCCTCAATGTCATCAGTAAAAAGAGATAGTTGAGTTGTGTTATATGCATGGCATAGAGGTTTATTCTGAAAATACTCTTATAAGTCAATGGTTGTAACAAATCTGATAAAAAATTACCAATCTGGTAGATCTAGTGGTAAAGAATTTGATTTGGGGTCGGTTGTGGTGTGTTACAATTTTCCGAAACCCCCGAGTTTAAAGGCGAAGACAAATTCATTATGAACTTTGTGTGGATTTGTTTTATTTTCCTTAATAACTCTGAAAAAATGATTAATTTTTTTAGTAACCTTTACAAGTTTTTGGCAAACAATAATTTTTAGGAACTAACAGATCGCAGAAACAGTATCTTGGAATGTTATGATGAATAATAAGTAAGTCAAGCATAAGAAAAATAATAAACGAGAAAGATTAGCAAACTCACAAGACACAAGAATTATGTGGTCAACAATATATACAACACGTATATATTGTCTCTATCCACGTTTAGCCGCACCAACTGAAATCTACTACGGAGAAACGATTAAACGTAGAATACTTTCGTGTGAATCCCAATAAATACTTGGTTACACTGCTACAATTACCCGAGACGATACCTTTTCTTTTGTTCCTCACCATTTTGAACTCACCACGAAACCCAAGATTTCCACCCTAAAAGTTATCACAAGAAATCTCTCTCGATATTTTTACAAGTATTCCGCTCTGTAATATCTCTACAAGGCCTAAAACCTTTGTATATATGTTACAAACTTAGCTTCCAAGTTGATAGCCGACTAGGAAATCCCTTCCTAAAATTATTACTAATAATCTAAAGTAGGAAATAAAAAACAAGTTCGCAAAACTTCACAAACTTAATAAAATCTAAAATGTTCAAGAGCACCTGTTTTTTGTCAGTTTGCAAACTATAAAATTCAGTTCGTGGACAACTTGAAAAAAACTAGTCAATAGGAAGCACCTGCTTTTTTTCCAGTTTGTGAACTGTCAAATTCAGTTTGTGAACAAGTATTAAGTCTTCAATGTTTTAACAATCCCACACTTTGAACACTTATTAATTATCTTCGATTCTTCTTTGCCTCGATCTTCAACTTGGATTGACAGTGTTGTACCACCTCTCTGTTAGTACTACTACCTCCCAAATTCTCATTTTGAGAGACCAACTAAATTTATGGAGCTTTAGTTGTATGATGTATCTCCCTTGGAAAACATATCCCCTGGATTCTTAGAACGGAGAATCTTTTCGAGCTTAACCTCTCATTCTTCTAAGACATCTCAAATAAAATGACAACGAATATTTATATACTTCTTCTCAGCATGATAGGCTGGGTTGTTGACTAAATGTATATTCCTTTGACTATCGCTAACATAACATGATGAGTGCCAAATATTGCATATTTCTACATCTGTTTATTGGCATTTAACTCATCTTTTGTGCTCAGAAATTAGATATTATCTCAGATTCTGTGTTTTCTTTGTTTTTTGGAATAAATATTTGTACTAATTAATTTTGTGTTTTTAGGTAGTAAATAAAGCTCGGAGAAATTGAGAAACCAAAAGAGCAAAGTATTGGAGACAAGCGTCTATGGAGCAGAAAGCCAAAGCCCGCGCGCGCAACAGTTGCAACCCAACAAGGAGCAACCCATCTACAAGATATGGGCCCAAGCTATCCAAGACCCGACCCACGACCTAGATCCGAGCCCGTTCACCCTGAGCCGTTGAGATTGCTATCACCACATCCAACGCTCGCTACAGCCTCCTCATCAACTCTTGATGCTCCCGCTCAACACCACGGCTACCTATATATTCCCCCATCACCAAAACCTAATTCTCTTTCTCTTCTCCCTCACCCGACAGAACCAGACACCACTCCATCCCTCTCTTCTTCCCCGACCAAATTTGCAGAGCCGACTTCACCACCACCCGTACCAGCTTCTTCTCCCGACAACAGCACCTGTTACGCCGCTCCCAGCCATGGTTATCTCTCACATAGCTTCTCCCTTTACCCGAGAGGCTAAGTTAGAGATAATCAGAGCTAGGGTTTACTCCTACAGCTCTTGCATGGCTACCAGAGCCGAATTAGCAGAGGAGACAAGTGAGGGTGCGCATTAATTGTAAGTTGGAGTGATTGTGAGGTATAAAATCACTTGTTCTTCATGAGAGAGAGAGTAGTCGGAATTTTAGGGTTTTAGTTTTGCAATTTTAATTTCAATTTGTTTTTATTTCTGCATAATGTTCTAAGCAATTAAACTAGGGTATAAATGAAACCCTTTGATTTAATATGAAGCAAGTAGATTATCAAATTGTTCTTAGTGTGTGTGTTGTTTAGGAAAATAGTGAACTATTGAACTAAATTTTTCGTGATCACCGGAATCGTAAGAAGACCGGTGATACTAGGGGTAGGTAAGGAGATTTAGTTCATCAATTATCCAATTAAGGCCTTCAAGGAAGGCAGTAGAACAAAGTGAAAATTTGCATTGCTTTAATATAAGATCAGAGGGTAGATTTGATCACCCTAGTACCACTCAACCAATAGCTTTCAACACCTTTTGTTTATTCACTCCCTTAGTTTAGAGTCACAACTCCAACTCAGTCGCATCGACAACAAACCAAACAACTTTTTCACTCCTTAGAAATCAGTTAAGTGAACCATTAGATCATCTTTTAGCACCTCCAATTCCCCGTGGATCGACCTGTGCTTGCCCATGTCTCCAATAGACACCGTGCACTTGCAGTATCACAAGTAGGCTATAACATAAACCCCATTAGCTAGCCTACCATAACACTATCATGTTATTCCTTTTCCAACTAATCTAATAAACCTCGTAACCAAATAGTATCCTTGCTCGCTTTTGTCATTGCTATATGCAGGTTTTATAGTGACAATGTCACCAACTTTTATAATCGTGAGTTCCAAATCACTGTAGATGACCTCATTGTCTAAACATAACCGATCATACATCGCCTTTTATCTACATCACCTACGATGTATGCATCCAGATATATAACCCCTCAAGATAGAATAACCTCATCATAACACAAATGTACACTTGTGTTACCTCTCAAATGCCTGAATATCCACTTCATCGCTTCCTAATGTTGTTTACATGGGTTGCTTACATATCTACTCATTGTTCCCACTGTATTTACAACATTTGGTCTTGCGCATACAATAACATATAATATTAGACTCCCTATGGACGAAGAATATGGTACGTTATCCATGTACTCCTTTTTTCCATCTGTCTTCCCATACTGCAAGCTTGAAAGATGAATTTGACTTCCAAGTGAAGAACTGACTGCTTAGTATTTTTCATATTGAATCTTTTCAGCACTTATTTAATATATTCATCTTGAATAAGCATAAGTGTATCTCTATCGAAAGTGTTTCTGACCATTCAGTGTTTGGAATCTAATTATTATGGGGCATTGTTTGGCTTTGTCTGAAGTGTTTCTGACCATTCAATTAATGTTTCTCTTTACTTCTAGAGCTAATATTTTGATTCTATTACTGTATGTTGATGATACTATTCTCGGTGGCAGTTCATTGGGACTAGTTGAATATTATTCATGCTCTTGAGGATCAGTTTGCTATGAAATATGTGAATACTAATTTTCTGGTGAGTCTAAGTAATGAGATCAGATCAGAGAGTCATATACCAAATAAATATTGATGCCTAAATCGAGATGATGCCAAGATTAAATATGTATTCGTAATAATAAAGACCACATATATAGCTAAGCAGATATATAAGCAACCAAAGTGAGTGATGGAAATTCCATTAAGTTAACAAGCAACACAAGAAAATAACGTGGTTCGGTTTTCACCTGCGTTTACAAGGTAATGAGATGTGATGGTATTAATGGTTATGAGTGAGGTTAAAAGATCTTAAAGGTAAACCTAATAGGTATTGAGTTTTTTCTCCTCAATTGTGCGCCCCATTTACGGAAGTGAAGCTAAGTATTTATAGCTATGTTAGAGCACTGCTCGGTTGAACTCGCAAGCGTTGCTATCTCAAGCTTGTTTTTCAAGTTTAGTTGATCAAAACTATATACAACTTGATTTCAAGTCTACTTATAGCTATGTCTCGGATTAGGATAGAAGTGTGTAGTTGAGATTTAGACTTCACGACGTTCACCAATTGCAGAAGAAGATCTACTGAAGAGATTGGAGGAACTTCATCAACAAAAGGTATATGGAGACTAAAACTTATCTATCACTCAGAAGTCTATTCTATTCTATCAACTAAAGCGAATAAGTCATATAGCTATATAGACTTTTACATTATACAAAATTGAAATTTCGAGTCGAGTTTATCTCATTTATATATTTCTCGAAATACGTGTTGGAAGCTTTTAGCTTTGGCTAAATTTCATTATCTACTTGACAAGTTTAGTTGTAGACAATTCATTTGTTGAAAACTAAATATTAAATCAATATGAACATGTGAAAATTACCTTGAACATCTTACATGATTTGTGTGAGACAATCATTTGATGTTAACTTGGGAAGTTTCGTATTGATCGATTAATCACTTGAAAAATACTTGAAGCTAGTGGTATGTGTAGGATTACCATTGTTGTCTTCTAAGGATGTTTCAATGATTAAATGAGAGTTTAGAATGACTACCAATGCCTAGATATAACACAAAGTATGTATACTTTGTAAATGCACTTGTAGATGGGGAAAAACGATTTGCTGGTTTTTATGGAATTGAATAGTCGACTGTGTGGAGACTCCTTGAACCGAGCGAAATGTTGAACCTCACACAGATGTACTACAAGAAGGGAGTGCTTTAAGTTCTAGAGATCAATCTGTAGGACTCCGGCATAAACCAAGAACAATGACCATTACAGAGTCAATTCGGTCACAAGAGAGGATGGGTTGATCTGTAAGAGGGAAGCTGAGAAATGCGTGAGATCAATGGTGATCTGAGATTGTAGGTGTGTTGTGAATTCAGCGTAAAAATGCTCTGAATGATTGAATTTTTCTCAATTCAGAGTGAATGCTCAGACGATGAGTTCGTGTAGACGAAAGATTGTCTGTATGAACTTGCCGAGAATTCTTTTAGACCAATGTTCGAGTGTTCGAATCTTGTTATTTCAATCAGGATTCAGAGACATTTTATAATGCCGGAGTTGAAAACACCATGATCCCATGAAGTGTGATGGTTCTTTGGAATCAGAGAGTGGGGAAGTGGGAAATCATGTTAAAACCAGTTGCTCATTGTGCGGAGACTTGGTTAATTTTCCACCCACTACTTTGTTGACTCTCCCAACTGATTTCACAACTTGCTCACATTCTCATCATGGGTGAACACACGTGCCGTAGACCGCCATACCAAAACCCTAGTTAATATCCCCCCATGTGACACGATTGATATCTCATGATTGTGGAGTCGGTTGCTGACTTTGTGGGACGATGAGTCCATGTATTGTTGAATTGAACATGTTTTGCAAATGTTCGAAATTAATGAATCAAATATGTCCATTGAGACGAGGTATTATTATATTGATTACCTAAGACGAGCAAACCGTGTTCTTTGAATTGTCATATAATATTGATAGTTGAACCAATATTCTTGAATCACGAGCAAATATTGCTGGTTCGAGCAAATATTGTTAGTCCGAGGAGTATTGCTAGTTTGAGCAAATATTGTTTAGGTTTGAGCAAATATTGCTCGTTTGATGAATTGTTGGTAGCGAGGATGATAGGTGTAGAATACACCGTATTTACTATCTAGTAGTTACGCTTTCTTTGCTATTTTTCTTGTGAATTATGTACTTTACGTGTGAATTTGAGTTATTAGGTACTCTGGAGTCGCACGGAGGAAAAGAAGCGGAAATTATTCATTTGGAGCGAAAATGGCGAAAGAGACCAATTCACAAAGCTAATAATACTTGGAACCGAGACTAAGGCACGCGAAAAGGAGATGAAGAATGACTGTCGATTCCGCATGGCGACGATTGAAGCTGAACAAGCAAAGATTAGGTCATTAGTTATCCAAAACCGACAGGCCAAATGTTTGAAGTTGGCCCATATCAAATCAGTGGGTGTTAGAGTAAAACCAATGATTGACTTGCCCTAAATTTGAGAAGAACAGAGGGAATTCTCCCATTCAATTCGTTATGCTCACCTAAAATAAAGGCGGCTGTCCGAGACTCCCTTCTGAAATCGACAAGCACGGTTGAGAAGAGTTTGATGAGGATTTTGTAAGCTGCAGATGCGATTGGGTATGACTTTGATATGGAGGAGTAATTTGGAGAGGTTGAGTTAAATCGAAATCAAGATGGAGGAGAAATAGTATAGTTGCTGTTGATTAAGGTATTTTTCTAAAAATTAAATTTAAGGGTTCTGTGGTTGATTGATTCAGAGTTAGGGTTTCATTTGAGAAGAAATAGACGTTGTTGAGATGGAATCAACAGAAAACAGATGGGGTTATACTTGGATTTACAGTTAGGGTTTGGAGGTTCTTGAGAGTTTCGGATGGATTCAAGTTTGAATCAAATCATTTTTGTGGTGATGGGTTTTTCTCTAGGTTCTAACCTGATAATTGTAGGGCGGGGAATTGGCCGTGGGGTTATGTCCGAGATTCTGGAAGCTGTTGGAGTTGGCTCAGAGTTGGAGCAAGAACCCTGAGAAGAGAACTGATGGTTGGAACTGAGGACTTGAGCTTGAGTTGGGAACTGTGAAGATTTTGGCTCAGAAATGGTGGTGATTTCAGGGATGGATGTATATTGGTGCAGTTGGTCCAATACTGATGATGTTACAGGTGCAGCTTAAGATGAATGGTCTAGTAGTGAAGGTGGAGATCATGGAGCTGAGGTGCAGGGTTTAGATGAATGCTAGGAATGAAAACAAAGCTACTGGGGAAGTTGGTATGCTTTGCGGTTCTAGTTTAGTGCTGTCATGGGTAGGTGGTGTTTTGATCGCTTTAGGAGTGAAGTCAAGAAGCTGAGAAGTCAGGGTTCGAGTTGAATCAAAATGGGTTTGAGGTACTGAAGCTGCAGACTGGAACAAGGATGTGCAGTTGGTGGTAGTTCTGGTGTTGTCTGTGTTGTGATATGATTTATTGGCTGAGCAGGAATCACAGATCTGAGAGTTGTTGTAATGGAGAAGCTGAAGTGAGATGCAGGTTATCTGATGCAGCTGTTGCTATGATTCTGGTGAGCTGAGATATGAGCTGGGTTGCTGCTAAGAAGAACTTGTTGCAGCTTGTGGTGTTTTTGTTAGCAGTGATGATGTGGATTGCTCTGTGCTGCAGTTAGGAATGGATGACGTAGCTGCAATTGGAGTATGAATATGTTTGGAGTTGAACTCCAGAAAGGTGTGCGGTCTTGAATGGATGTGTGTTTTACAGGTCATGGCATTGCAAGGGCAGGAGTTAACAATGGCTCTCAACTGGAGCGGTTGGTGTCGAGATGGTATAGTTAAAGCGATGGGAATGATGATTGTAGAATGGAGTTGAGCTGCAGTTCATATGATGGTGTCAACTGGTGCAGTTGACTTGAGTTGGAGTTGCAAGACACGGCCATCTTAGCTGGGAATGAAAGTTCAAGTGGTGCAAAGCAGGGCCATCTTGGCTGTGCTGCTTATGGCCAGTGCAAATGGGCTAGGCCAAGACCATTCAGGCCAGTAAGATAAGTCAGATAGCTAGTTAATCTGACTCGGTATGACTCGGAGTTGACCCGAGTTCACTCAGTTGATCCGACCATGCTGACTCGTTGACCGGTGACCGGGCGGACTTTGCCGGTCACCTAGAGAGTTGATTGAAAACATGGCAGCGAACTCACAACAATTTTTAAGTCGTGGTTCGGATGTGATTCTAAGAAGGGTGAGTGAAGTGAGCGAGGTGGAGGAACTTCGTCAACAAATGGGTAACATGACAAACAATGTTGCAACAAGTTGCATCCGCGGTTATACCAAGTTCTCCTCAATCTTATGAAGACGAGCAAGCTAATGCGATCTTTCCAAATCAACCAAGACGGTATAATCCCTACTCCAACACTTACAATCCGGGATGGAGAGATCACCCCAATTTTAGCTATGCTAACAAGCAAGGTGCCATTCAACAACCTACTTTCAACCGTCCGAGTGGATTTCAACCACAACAACAACAATTTCAGTAACCTCAAGCACAACAATCCATGCAAAATCAAGGTTCGGATATTGATTCAAAGCTTCAAACAATGATGCAAGGTATTTCCACCATGTTCAAAGAAAGTCAACAAGAAACAAAGAGTGCTATTAAGGAGTTGCAAACACAAATGGGCTCCATGGCTATTGAGTTGAACCAATTGAAGGCGCAAAATAGTGGGAAACTCCCTTCTCAACCTATTAACCCAAAAGAGGGTGTCAATGCTATTACGTTGAGAAGCGGTACACAACTTGTGCAACCCGAAGTTTCTGATTCGGGCAAGGTGGAGACACCCAAGGAACCTGTTTTGGAGGAGAAAAATGAGGATACTCCCCAAACTTCTGAGGTACCTATTCCTAACTCTAAAACTCCGGTTTCTACTTATGTTCCTCCTTTACCTTTTCCTGCAGATTTGCAAGTTCTAAGAAGGCGGAACTAGAAAAGGAGATTTTAGACGTTCTAAAGAAGATCCATGTGAACATACCACTCATTGATGCTATCAAGCAAGTTCCAAAGTATGCAAAGGTGTTGAAGGACTTGTGTACCAACAAACAAAGGCTCAAAGGTAATGAAGTGCTTAGTGTGGGCGAGAATGCCTCGGCAATCTTACAACACAAACTCCCACTTAAGTGCAAGGATCCGGGTAGTTTTGACATTCCAGGTCACAATTGGTAACACAACTTTTAACAAAGCTATGTTGGACTTAGGTGCTTCCGTTAATGTTATGCCTGCGTCAATGTATAATTCACTTGATCTTGGTCCTCTTAAAAGGCTGAAATTGTATTGCATTTAGCCGATCGCTCTAATGTCTACCCAATGGGTATTGTTGAGGATGTTCTTGTGCAGGTTAATCAACTTGTATTTCCAGCGGACTTTTGTGTGTTAGAGATGGATGGAGGTTCACCGGACTCATCTCTTCCATTGCTTCTTGGGCGTCCTTTCATGAAAACGGCGAAAACCATAATTGATGTGGATAAGGGAACGTTGACCATGGAGTTTGATGGAGAAACAATACGTTTCAACATTTTCGAGACGATGAGATATCCTAGCGATGTCCACTCTTGTTTCTCCATTGATGTGATGGATACATTGGCACAACAAATGTTTGAATTAAACGGTGATGATGCTTTGGAACAGTGTTAACTACATCCATGGATAATGGTGTAGAGTGTGGTAATGAAGTCAAGGAAGCTCTTGGTGATCTTAATTCACTCCAAGGATGCCCGAAAACTCATAATATCTCTTTTATTTCTTTACCATGCAGTGATGAAAAGCTTGTACCTTCAATTATTAAATCTCCGATTTTAGAATTGAAACCTCTTCCCGACCACCTTAAGTACTTGTACTTGGGTGATAATGAAGACTTACCTGTGATTGTTTCTAATAAGCTTAATGATTTACGGGAGCAAAAACTTCTAAGGGTGCTAAGGAAGTACAAGACGGCCATAGGATGGACAATTGCCGATATCAAGGGTATAAGCCTGCCGTTTGTATGCACAAAATTCGTTTGGAGGATGATGCAAAGCCTAAAAGGGACGCGCAACGTCGTTTGAATCCTCCCATGATGGAAGTTGTGAAAAAGGAGATACTCAAGCTTTTGGAAGTGGGTGTTATCTACCCCATATCCGATAGTAAGTGGGTATGTCCGGTACAAGTAGTACCAAAGAAATCAGGTGTGACGGTGGTGGAGAATGATAAGAATGAACTTGTCCCAACTCGTGTGCAAACCGGTTGGAGGGTTTGTATTGATTATAGAAAATTGAATGCCACCACTAGAAAAGATCACTTTCCTTTACCTTTTATTGATCAAATGCTTGAACATTTAGCTGGACACTCTTACTATTGCTTTCTTGATGGCTATTCAGGTTATAATCAGATTGTGATAGCGCAAGAGGACCAAGAGAAAACCACTTTCACTTGTACTTTCGGTACTTTTGCTTATAGAAGGATGCATTTTGGCTTATGCAATGCTCCGGCTACCTTTCAAAGGTGTATGGTAAGTATCTTTTCGGAATATGTTGAAAACATAATTGAAGTGTTCATGGATGACTTTAGTGTCTTTGGTGATTCTTTTGACCTTTGCTTGAACAATTTGTCTCTAATCCTTGAACGATGTGTTGAAACAAATCTTGTGCTAAATTGGGAGAAGTGCCATTTCATGGTAACTCATGGCATAGTTTTAGGCCATATAATATCTTCTAAAGGCTTGGAAGTCGATAAATCTAAGATAGACCTTATTCGTGCTCTAACCCCTCCCACTACGGTGAGGGAGATACGTTCTTTTCTTGGTCATGCAGGTTTTTATCGTAGGTTCATCAAGGACTTCTCCAAGATAGCATGACCACTTTGTAACTTATTGCAAAAAGATGTGGTTTTAACTTTGATGAGAAATGTATGGCGGCATTCAATCGTTTGAAAGAACTTTTGATTTCAGCCCTATCATTAAACCACCGGATTGGAGTAAGCCGTTTGAACTCATGTGTGATGCTAGTGATTATGCGGTTGGTGCGGTGCTTGGGCAACGTGTGGGGAAGCTTCCTCATGCTATTTATTATGCTTCTAGAACGTTAAATGAGGCTCAACAAAACTACACAACCACTGAAAAGGAGTTATTAGCCATTGTTTTGCTTTAGAAAAGTTTCGCTCTTATCTAATTGGTACAAAAGTTGTTGTCTTTTCTGATCATGCAACACTTAGATACTTGCTTACAAAGAAAGAGGCGAAACCGAGGCTCATACGGTGGATTTTACTCTTGCAAGAGTTTGATATTGAAATCAAAGACAAGAAAGGAATTGAGAACACCGTTGCGGATCACTTGAGCCGACTTGCTGTGGACAAGGAGACTATCCCGTTGCGTGAAAGTTTCCCGGATGAGCAACTATTCTCGATTGCCTTTGGAGAACCATGGTATGCCGATATTGTCAATTACTTAGTTTCTAAAAAAATCCCAAAGAACTTGTCTCGTGCTGAGAGGGACAAACTTAAGAGGTTAGGGAACCAATACATATGGGATGATCCATACTTATGGAAACATGGTAGTGACCAAGTAACACGAAGGTGCGTGCCCGAATCCGAATTTAACTCTATCTTGTCTTTTTGTCACTCTTATGCTTGCGGAGGACATTTTGGGAGTAAGAGAACCGCGCACAAGGTACTTGAAAGTGGTTTTTATTGGCCAACTTTGTTTAAGGATGCACACATATTTTGTACAACTTGTGATAGGTGCCAAAGAACCGGCAATCTAGGTGCCCGAAATCAAATGCCATAAACTTATATTCAATTTATTGAAGTTTTTGATGTATGGGGTATTGATTTTATGGGGCCTTTTGTCAACTCCCATGGGAATTTTTATATCTTGCTTGCGGTTGATTATGTCTCGAAATGGGTGGAAGCTAAATCCACCCCTACTAATGATTCTAAAGTGGTTTCAGATTTTGTGCAAGCTAATATTTTTGCAAGGTTTGGAATTCCAAGAGCCATAATTAGCGATGTGGGTTCTCACTTCAAAAACAGGATTCTACAAAGCTTGTTGTCGAAGTACAATGTGTCGCACAAGATTGCAACACCTTATCATCCCCAAACCAATGGACAAGCCGAGGTGTCTAACCGGGAGGTGAAATCCATTCTAGAAAAGACGGTGAACCCGACAAGGAAGGATTGGAGCATGCGACTTAATGATGCTTTGTGGGCGTATAGAACCGCATATAAAACACCTATTGGAATGTCTCCTTTTAGGCTTTTTTATGGTAAACCTTGTCACTTACCCGTGGAAATTGAGCATAAGGCGTTTTGGGCTATTAAGCAATGCAACATGGAGATGGATGGGGCTGGAAAGCAAAGGAAGTTACAACTCCAAGAGCTAGAGGAGCTCCGCAATGATGCATTTGAAACCTCACGGATTTACAAAGAAAAGACGAAAGCATTCCATGATAACATGATTTCTAGGAAACAATTTTGCATTGGGCGAGAAAGTGCTTTTGTTTAATTCTCGCTTGCAATTATTTAGGGTAAATTAAGGTCACGATGGATCGGACCTTTTATTGTTACTAATGTGTTTTCTCATGATGCGGTGGAAATTCGTAGCATAGCTACGGAAAAGAACTTAAAGTTAATGGGCACTTAGGTTGAAACCATATTATGAGAATTTCACCTCCAAAGTGGTGGAAGGAGTTAACTTTGTGGATGTACTCCCTCTGGTGGAGTCATAGAAAGCAAGGAGATATTCGGGTGACGACTTTAAACCAAGCGCTAGTTGGGAGGCAACCCAAAGGATGAGTATTTCTTGTCTTGTATTTATTTCTTTTCTAGTTTTTAGTTTTTCTTGTTTTGTTTTTATTTTGTTTTTGCTGATTTCTTGCTAGGATCTCCCACCTTGACTTACTTTGGACGATTCAATTTACATTGAGGACAATGTAAAGTTTAAGTGTGGGGGAGTGGTTTATGTTGTAAATTTTTGCAATTTTTCAACTTTTTTGTGAACTAGTGAATAAGAAAACTCCAACTTGTAGTTATTTAGAGTCACATAGTATACATGTCGCTAAGAGTACATCGAGAATCTCACAATAGTGACTGAACTTAGAGATGTGAGAGAACATGATCGGGTTTCTTAATTGTATGAGAGTTAAAGTTGGATTTAACCATGCCGGTGGCAAATAAGGTGCAGTTGAATTCGGTATTAGAACAGTGATCCCCTATAGTGGAGACTACCCATGTTACATAATGTGAGGCACCAACCTTCAATTCTTTGTACTGTCTAAATTTGTGCTTTTAGAGTGTGTGTCACCGTACGTAAATTCGGGCAGAATGGTGAGCTGTCCAATTTCCCACCATAGAAGCACTATTTTGATCTCTTGAGTGCTATTTTTATCAACCATGTTGGTGACATCGAATTGCTAACTTGCATACCACTTGTGATCTTGTTCGCAGTTAGCACCATCCACCTTATCTCTCTCTACACCAACAGGTCCATAGAAACACCATCATCATCAAAAAGAGGAGCATCACAAATTCGAGGAAAGTTGAACACGTTCGAGGTTTACAAGCAACAATACGAATGGGCAGATTTTGATTTGAGTAAAGCAACAAAACAGGGAGCAGAATTTTTATAAGTTGAAGACTATTATACAAGAGTGGAAATTATTAAGGATGAGAATTGAGAAGTCTATGATATCAAGACATATAAGTTGTGAAGATTCAAGCGGTAAAGTACTTATACCATGGCATTGTACTTACATTTTTATTTTTGTATTTTACTTTCTCTTGTCTCAACAAAAAAAAAAAGAAAAAAAAAAAGAAAAAAAAAAAAAAAAACGAAAAATAAAAAAAAAAGAGAAAAAAAAAAAAAAAAAAAAAAAAAAAGACAAGAGAAAAGTTTTAGGTTTGTTAATAGTTTTTTATTTTGTTTTATTTTATTTTTATTTTGTATTTGTTTGATTTCTCAAAAAAAAAAAAAATTTTGAAAAAAAAAAAACGAAAATTAAAAAAAAAAAACAGAAAAAAAAGAGAAAAAAAAAAAGAAAGAAAAAAAAAAAGTTGGGTTTGTATAGTTGTTTTTATTTTTGTATTCTTTCAATAAAGCCTATGGAAAGAAGGAATATCTATAATGAAGTTTCAAGCGACAAGGAATTTGAGAGAAAGAATCATATCGTCGAGATTCTACGAAGTTCGAGAGTTATCGTCAAGAGTTGAAGACCGAAGACGAAGATGAAGACACCGTTAGAAGACCGAAGACGTTTCTATGGATCTTTGTGAGAGTGGTGCTAGCTGCACGTTGAACGGATAGCAAGGTAAGTAAGCATATTCCCACCTTCGTTAAATGGTTGATTTCCTTTCGAAGAGATCGTCAGAAAAATGGGTTTTCAAAAATATTAAAAGATGTGGGTTTTCAAAATACTTCGGAGGGTTTTTGCCTTCCTACCATTCAACGTGTCGCAGGATTCTCTCTTCATTCCAACCTGGACACATGTGTGACCCATAAAGAGCTGTTTATTATTGAGTGCAATATCATAAAACCCTTTCTTGTGAGGCAGAGTCGAGACTTTTGATCACTCCGAACCCGAATTTTAGTCGAGAAGGGATGGTTATTTCTCTCTCAACTTTTAAGAATGAGATTGTGTTCATTTATGTGTCTAACTTCTTATGACTAGTGTGCAGAATCTCTATGTCTTCTTAGCGCGTAGGATACTATCATTACGGAGAACTAGTAAGTTGGAAAAATAGGTTTTGTGGGTACATCTCTAGTAAACCCTCACGAGACTATAACTCGTCCACTAGGGACACCTAGGGGTTTAAAGGCTTGTTATTTATGCTAAAAGTGACCGTAGCCTCGACGACACGGAGTTGTTGTATTTTATTGTTTTGTTTGATTTGCTCGAGGACTAGCAAAGTCTAAGTGTGGGGGAATCTGATAGGTGTAGAATACACCGTATTTACTATCTAGTAGTTAAGCTTTCTTTGCTATTTTTTCTTGTGAATTATGTACTTTACGTGTGAATTTGAGTTATTAGGTACTCTGGAGTCGCACGGAGGAAAAGAAGCGGAAATCATTCATTTGGAGCGAAAATGGCGAAAGAGACCAATTCACAGGCTAATAATACTTGGAACCAGACTAAGGCACGCGAAAAGGAGATGAAGAATGACTGTCAGTTCCGCATAACTGACAGTTGAAGCTGAACAAGCAAAGATTAAGGCATTAGTTATCCAAGCGACAGAGCCAAATGTTTGAGTTGGCCCATATCAAATCGGTGGGTGTTAGAGTAAAACCAATGATTGACTTGCCCTAAATTTGAGAAGAACAGAGGGAATTCTCCCATTCAATTAGATTATGCTCACTGAAATAAAGGCGGCTGTCCGAGACTCCTTAAAATCGACAAGCACGGTTGAGAAGAGTTTGATGAGGATTTTGTAGCTGCAGATGCGGTTGGGTATGACCTGATATGGAGGAGTAATTTGGAGAGGTTGAGTTAAATCGAAATCAAGATGGAGGAGAAATAGTATAGCTCTTTGTTGATTAAGGTATTTTCTAAAAATTAAATTTAAGGGTTACTGTGGTTGATTGATTGAGTTAGGGTTTCATTTGAGAAGAAATAGACGTTGTTGAGATGGAATCAACGGAAAGCGAGATGGGGTTATACTTGGATTCTGATTAGGGTTTGGAGGTTCTTGAGAGTTTGGATGGATTCAAGTTTGAATCTGAAATGCATTTTTGTGGTGATGGGTTTTTCTCCTAGGTTCTAGCGAGAATTGTAGGGCGGGAATTGGTTGTGGGGTTATGTCGGAGTTACTGAGGAAGCTGTTGGAGTTGGCTCGAGTTGGAGCAAGAACCACGAGAAGAGGCGGTGGTTGGGGCCGAGGACTTGAGCTTGAGTTGGGAAGCCATGTGAAGATTTTGGCTCAGAAATGGTGGTGATTTCAGGGATGGATGTATATTGGTGCAGTTGGTCCAATACTGATGATGTTACAGGTGCAGCTTAAGATGAATGGTCTAGTAGTGAAGGTGGAGATCATGGAGCTGAGGTGCAGGGTTTAGATGAATGCTAGGAATGAAAACAAAGCTACAGGGAAGTTGGTATGCTTTGCAGTTCTAGCTGGTGCTGTTATGGACTGGGTGGTGTTTCAGTCGCTTTAGGAGTGAAGTCAAGAAGCTGAGAAGTCAGGGTTCGAGTTGAATCAAAATGGGTTTGAGGTACTGAAGCTGCAGACTGGAACAAGGATGTGCAGTTGGTGGTAGTTACAGTGTTATCTGTGTTGTGATATGATTTATTGGTGGCGGGAATCACGAGATCCGAGAGTTGTTGTAATGGAAAGTGAAGTGAGATGCGGGTTATCGATGCGGTATTGCTATGATTACGGTGGTGAGATATGAGGTTTGGAGTTCTTCTGCTAAGAAGAACGTGTTGCGGCTTGTGGTGTTTTTGTTAGCGGTGATCTTTGTGGATTGCTCTGTCTTTGCGATTAGGAATGGATGACGTAGGCTGCAATTGGAGTATGAATATGTTTGGAGTTGAACTCCAGAAAGGTGTGCGGTCTTGAATGGATGTGTGTTTTACAGGTCATGGCATTGCAAGGGCAGGAGTTAACAATGGCTCTCAACTGGAGCGGTTGGTGTCGAGATGGTATAGTTGAAGCGATGGGAATGATGATTGTAGAATTGGAGTTGAGCTGCAGTTCATATGATGGTGTCAACTGGTGCAGTTGACTTGAGTTGGAGTTGCTAGACACGGCCATCTTGGCTGGGAATGAAAGTTCAAGTGGTGCAAAGCAGGGCCATCTTGTTTGTCTTTGCTTATGGCAGTGCAAATGGGCTAGGCCAAGACCATTCGAGCCCGATAAGATAAGTCAGATAGCTAGTTAATCTGACTCGGTATGACTCGGAGTTGACCCGAGTTCACTCAGTTGATCCGACCATGCTGACTTGTTGACCGGTGACCGGGCGGACTTTGCCGGTCACCTGAGATGTTTTCCGGCGACTTTTCCGGCCGTTTTCCGACCACAATACCATATTTCCGGCGACCACTTTTGGGGCATATTTTCTACATGGGTTTCTTCTACTTATGGGCTTGGTGTATTTTCATCTAATGGACTTTGAAGACTAGACCTAATTTTAGAAGTTGGAGAAAAGCTATAAAGGGAAGGTCTTCTACAACTTATAATAAATCTTATCTTTTTCTTGGAATTTTGAGAGCCGTTTGTTTACGCTTCTAGGGTTTGGTTTTGTTCTTCTTCTTCATTATTTTATTATTGAATATTGATTATGATGAACTCCATAGCTATGAGTAGCTAAACATATTATTGGTTATGGGATAAAAGTGGATTTCTCAACATGCTTTTGATTCAATGAATTAGTTTTGTCTCAGTAATTATTGTTTGTGATTCACAATTAATAGTGTTATAAGATTTGAAAACTTGTTAGGTTGAGTCCGGAATCAATCCGATTTGTGTTCATCTCTAGAGCTATATTAGGGTTTTCAATACGAAAGCGTTGTTTATCCCCGATTCTAAGTAGCATAATTGTGGTTAGTGCTTGTAGTGATATATCCTACTAGTCACAAGTGAATCATAACTTTTGTTAAAACGTTTAGTGCTTTTACACATTCGTTTGCATTGATGAGTCTTATTCCATAAAACTTAATGCTTTTAGGGAGTTAAACTTAATTGTGCTTTTACACTTTAGGTTGCTTTCTACGAAGAATTCACATATGCATCTTTTAATGTGGTTGTGATGAAAACAGGGAATTAACGGGTTATACTTGCGATCAAGGTATCCTAGGACTTTTAATAAATACGAGATTAAAATACCAATTCTAATCATTGATGAAAATACATGTTTGTGAATGATACTATCCCGTGACCAATATCTTCTCCTTATTGATTATTCCAACTATTTGCTTTGCTTTATTTTATTTTGACTTTAGTATTTCGCTTAAACAACAAACATCCCCCCTTGGTTACCTTAGAAATTGAAAATTACATAACAACAATTGCCTCTCTGTGGATACGAACTCTTCCTTACCTTGTGCTTCATTTAAATTTAGTGCGTAAGAAAGTGAAATTATTTTTGACGGATTGACAACCGACCACAGGACCAAAATATTAATTTAAGATACTGACTGCTGGGTCGAGTAAAATAAATAAAAACGTTGATCATGAAATCAACATAAAATTATCTGAGTATTTGAATCTGCTCAGAATCATGTTTCTACAGAGCTCTGGGTTCAAAACCCTAATTTTATCGAAATGATGATTTATTGCAAATCAATCTGTAGAGTGAAGCAGGGAATGGCTACATGGGATGACGAGTTTACCATGTACGCTCAGATGCTCGAATGAGAAAAATACCAAAGTCTCTCAAAGGACCAGTTGGTGAAAGAATGACTAAATGTTGGTTTAATCATTTATTGAAATAATGCTCGTGTGAGCGACAAATAATAAAACCTAGACATGAAGAGATGAGGAACCGACCAAGAGGTCACGAGACCGGCTCTTGGTGGCCGTGGGACCAATGGATGGTCGTTCAAGCAATCCCTTAGTTGTTTGGAAAAAGTTTGGACCTAATATGAGCAATTGAGCAAATTAGGTTAAAATCATTAAAACATGCGGGACCGGATGTTTTCAGGCCTTAGAGCCATCCTTGGTCGGTCAAGGGGATGTGCTCGTGTTACCATAGTGTCCGTGTCTCAGTCCTGAGAGTTTCAGTATTTTCCGATGCGCATTTGAGCAACATTCTGAGAAAATATGCAGAATCCAGGGTTTTTGCTGAAACTAGGAAAAATACATGAGATGATAAAAAATAATAAATGAAAAATGGAATTGCGAGGTGTGGGACCGGCCCACGGCCTAGGGCATGGTGTTGGTTAACAAGCACGGTCCCACACTTTCCCGTTTTATGTGATTTTATGTATTTTCTACGATTTGAGGAAATTCCATGAAAGCGGAGAGTTTCTTTGAAATTAGGAATTTCCATGAGATGAGAGAGATATAATAATAATAAAATAGGGAATGATGGAGTGTGGGACGGCAATGGCCAAGGCATGGCGGCCGACCAATGGGCACGGTCCCGAGCACTCTTCCCAATTTTATGTAATTTTCATGATTTTAGGAAATTTTCATAAAATCGGAGAGATTTGTTAAAACCAAGGTATTTTGTTGAAATCTGGGAGTTTTCATGGAATCAGGAAACTTAAAACAACAAACAATAATAAAATGATAGGCGTGTGGGACCGGCTAGGGCATGGGCGTCCCAGTAGGCTAGAGCCGGTCCCACGAGTTTTCCTAATTTTATAATAATTTTCATGATTTTAGAGAAAATTCATAAAATTAGGGAATTTTCATGGTTTTAGGAAAATTCATAAAATCAAGGAATTTTCATAATTTGAGAGAAATAATAAAATAATGGTGACGTGAGGTGTCGCGGGACCGAGCCACGGCTTAGGCATGGCAGCCGGCTGGTGCTCGGTCATGAAACCTTTCCCTAATTTTATTATTTCTTTGATAAAATCATGAGATTAGAGAATTTCCTTGAAACGAAGGAGATTAGCTCGAACGAGAGAATTTTCACGAGATCAGGGAAAAATAATAAAATATGACAAAATATAAAATTGGGCGCGGGACACTTGCACCATTTTAGTCAGGGATTATTCGATGCTCAGATGCCTGTCTCGTTGAATATTTATCACTAACCCGTGGAATTCAGCTGGGAAGAACCACAAATTGAAGTGACGAAATATAACGAAGCATCGTAGAATATTGCTGGATATTCAGGCGATTAGTGATAATTAACTGATGGCTCTATACTAGCAGGGCTTCCTATATAGGAGCATTAATTATCTGAGTGTTGAGCAATATGAACTTGCTAGAGTGTCATATTCCTCTTGTATAGTTAGGGAAAACGTGGTTGCATCCTCGAAAGCGTTATTGCTCTATACTAGGAGACACTGTCTGTCTGGAGCCGTCCAATCTTGCGACTCTATACAGTATGAGATGTGTCGTGGTCTCAGTTGGGAGACTACACATCTACATCTTCTCTGAGAGACTTTCTCGATCAGAGGTTTTATGGCATGAGCTTTCACGCTTAGAGACACGGGTCTCAATACCCATCCGATTGCCGGATCCGGAGTAATTACTGAAATTTCTCAGTATTCATGAGATATGCCTTGGCCTCAGCTGGGATACTACACATCTACATATACTGAGAGACAGCCTTCTTAGTCAGAGGTTTATAGCATGAGCTTTCATGCTTTAATGAGAGACATGGGCATCAATACTCATCTGATTGCCGGATCCAGAGTATAGTTTTACAATTTTACCCTTTGTAGAAAATCCACCATCTACAGCACTATGAAGCTCAGGTCTGGAACTCTTGTTTGCGAACGGGTTTACCTGTGAAAAGGTACGGAGTTGTTGTTCGCGTACTCTGTTTGCGAACTGCTAGACAAGGCTGAGTCTGGAAATGTTGTTCGCGTACTCTATTTGTGAACGGCACGACAAAGCCAACGTCCGGAACTGTGGATCGCATACTCTGTTTGCGAACACAATGGTTAAGTTCTAAAATAGGTAAGTATAAAACACATATTCATGAAATCAGGTTCGTTTACAAACTCAGTTTGTGAACTAAAGTCCCTGGAACTTTAATGAAATAAGGTATGTGAACTAATTTTACAAACCGTGGCATTATGTTCATGAATTGGTTCTTGTATAAGTACTTTGTACAATTACAAACCAAACCGATTTTTTTTCAAATGGTTCATATATATTTCTATGAGATAGTGAACATTTGGACAACTCTCTTGAAATATAATTAGATTCATTTGATTATCTATCATGATTAATTGATCATCATATTTGATCTAGAAGTTGTTAGAGCACTGCTCGGTCGAACTCGCAAGCGTTGCTATCTCAAGCTTGTTTTTCAAGTTTAGTTGATCAAAACTATGATGTTTATTTCTAGTCTACTTATATCTATGTCTCCGATTAGGATAGAATGTGTAGTTGAGCTTTAGACTTCACGGTGTTCACTAATTGAAGGCGAAGATCTCCGAGGAGCTTGAAGGAACTTCATCAACAAAAGGTATATGGAGACTAAAACTTATCTATCACTTAAAATTTTATTATATTCTCTCTCCTAATGAGACTAAGTCGTATAGCTATATAGAATTTTACATTATACACATTTGATATTTCGAGTTGAGTTTATCTCGGTTATCTATTTCTCAAAATATGTGTTGGAAAACATTTTGCTTTAACTATGTTCATCATTATTCTTGACGAGTTTAGTTGGAAACAATTAATTTGTTGGAAACTAAATATTAAGTCAAAAGAGGATCATGTGGACATTGCCTTGAAACATCTTACATGATTTGTGTGAGACAATCATTTGATGTCGACTTGGAAAGTTTCGTATTGATCATTCGATCACTTGTAAATTACTTGAAGCTAATAGTTTGTGTGAGACAGCTATTGTTGTTTTCTAAGGATGTTTCAATGATTGAAATGGGAGTTTAGAACAATTAACCATGTCTGGATACAACACAGTATGCATACTTAGTATGCGAACTGTTTTGTAGTGATTCAGGTCCGGGAACCGTGTTTACGTACCTAGTATGCAAACGATTTTAACTGTAAAGGTCCGAGAACCTTGTTTGCGTACCTAGTATGCGGATGGTTCTACCTGAGTTGGGTATGGGATAGCTGGTCGCGTACCTGGTATGCAAACGACAGGACATGTCAAGGTCCGGAGCTGCTGTTCACGTATCTGGTTGGCGAACACAGTGGTTCAGGTTCTAAAATCGGCTAAGTATGATTCTAATACTCATGAACTAAAACATTTATGAATTAAGGAATGCAATCTTTGCAAACCGCGGCTTAATTTTCATAAATTGATTCTTATATAAGTACTTTGTACGATTATGAATCAATCCGATTTTGTTTCAATTTGTTCATATATATTTCTATGAGATAGTGAACAATTGAACAACTCTATTGAAACACAATTAGATTCATTTGATTATCTTTCATGTTTTATTGATCATCATATTTATCTAGAAGTGTTAGATGAATATGGTTAAGACAAAACTGTTCATATGGCTAACTTCGGTTAACTGTTATTGAGCCAACTCAATATACACGTTTAGGTACGGTTACCCATATCTAAATGAAGGTATATTTCATTTGTGTGTAACAAGCTAAGACCATCTAACGGTGGAGATTAATTGCTTTATTTCATGAGACTTAGCTTGAACCTTAAATCGGATTTCATCTAACGGTGAATATTGAATGCTTTGTTACTAAGCTATCTTAACTTTGATTGTAAGCAAACCCTGATTTGAAAGACTATATAAGGGAGAACTCTAGCAATTGTAAAAACCTAATCCCGGCACTTTCTTGTGTCCTAGTTGCGACTAGAGTCGATTCTCCATTTTTTTTGATCGGTAAAGAATATGGTGCTGGCGAGTTTCGAACTCAGATCACTGGTATCATCACCCAGTGACTTTACCACTGTACTACAGTGACAATGAAGTCGATTCTCCTTTAACCTAGGTTTTTCAAAACCATATTAGGTTAACGACTTGAAGACTTCATTTGGGATTAGTGGAGCCAGATCCACTATTTTCTCTGTAGTTGCGTATTCTGATCTTACTTGTTCTATCGTATTGGGTACTATCTTCTCTAAGATTTTCTCGAGATTTATCTCCGAAAGGTAAGATACAAATTCCTTCATCTCAGACTTTGTGGTTCCGCAATAACTTCTTCTACTACCATATATTTAAGTTATTGTGAGGTGACTAATATTTCTAGGCTGCTCCTCGGGAGTCTAAGACCGGATTATTAGTTGGTTCCTGTACGGAATAAAATTTCGTAGGTATTTTTGTGGGAGACAAATTTTTCTATCAGAATAGACTTATCTGTGAGAGACATATTTGTTTATAAGTATTCGACTTTGGGTCGTAGCAACTCTTAGTTGTGGGTGAGATCAACTAAGGGAATCAAGTGCGCAAAGTCCTGCTGGGATTCTAGAGGAGTAAGGAACGCGACTGTATCTTAATCAGTGTGAGACTTGGTTAGGATCTCAACTACATTCCAGTACGAAGTTAACTTGTAGTATGCTAGAGTCTGTAGCGGCTTAATAGAGTGTGGTGTTCAAATATGGACTAGGTCCCGAGGTTTTTTTGCATTTGTGGTTTCCTTGTTAACAAAATTTCTGGTGTCTGTATTATTTCTTTTCCACATTATATTTGTTTATACAATTGAAATATCACAGGTTGTGCGTAGTTCAATCACAGTTGATAAATCAGACCTTGCTTTTTGGATAAAACTTGATTTACTCTCGGACATTGGTCTTGGTACCATGCGAGTTATTCTCACATCAATCTGTCTAACAAATTTCTATCTCGGTTGATTTCTGATTGTATTGAGAAAGAGATAAAGCTCCTTGATATGTTTCTTGATTGAGTCTCACTCTTAAGTTGGTTCCTTGAATTATATTGAGTTTAGTCCATACAGTTGCCGAACGAAATATTAGATATGGTTGTTATACCCAGCGTTTTCAAACTCCCTCGTAAATGCAGGACTTCTTCGCTACTTTTGGATCCATCGAGATCTGATGTTCCCTTGCACATATTGTGCCTTGTTTAGCCGCTCACCAACTCCAGCCAAATGATGCAACGTATACTTGATTCACGTGAACGAATACCACATGCTTGGACAGTTTCTGTTGTATTTAATCTTTGATTATACTTTTCATTTGTCTCGACTCCCCACAACACCACGTCTCTAGGTTCTGCGTATCCCATGTCACTACCCTTGCTCAAATATTTTCGTGATGAGATAAAGTAAGTAAGAAAAAGATCCCCAACTCATGAGTAGTCAAGCGTCGCTGGGGCTACTCTGTTATATTATGAACCCAAATCAGAAATCTTCAAAGTCTTATTTGTCTTCAAATCTTCTTAGATCTTCAATAAACACCTGCACACAATCAACTTGAATCTCTTGTGATCAATCACGCACAAAACGGACTACCATTAACAATGGATTATCACAAGACGTCTTTAGATCTACAAAGAGTCTAAAGATCCGCGTGAAACTTCGATCTAGTTTGAGTGAATCTTATATCAGAAGAGAAGATTCTCAAGCAGAAACAAACTAGGTGCAATCAAAGTTCAACAACCGTTAATCAAGCAAATCAATCGAAAACTAATACCGCAATTATCTAGTTTCCCACCAACGGTACTAATAGAGCTTCTCAATCCCAAAGAAGTCTTTAAACCAAGCGGTCGTAAGAGATTTCGCCTAATTAGGATACTTTCCTCTCCGAATAGGCGGCTCCACATAACAACACAACTAGGTAGTTTCTTTGGATCGAGGATTAGTTTGCTAGATATGCAAACTTTGATTTTTATAAACCAAGGAAGTTTGGACACCAAGGAATTTCCAAAACCGAAAATATTCTCAAGATATGCAATATATTCCAGATTCGGTTTCCATAATTCCTGGAAATGCTTTGTCCAAACATTGACCGAAAATCTCTTAGAAAATCTCCAATTAGTAAATGCACATTACCAATTTTCATTTTCCAAAAATAAAATTAAAAACCTTAATTAAAAGATTCTTAACTTATTTTTCGATCCGGGATTTTTTTCCTTTGGCTATTAAGGAATATCTTTGAACAATAAAAGATAAGCGTTATTGCACATGTTCAAAGTATGTCGACATCTTTACTTTATAAGTCCTCTTTCATACTTAAATCTTGAAACCGATTTGCCACACTTCCAAACGAGTTTAGAATTGGTTCATCTGACTTTTAAGAACTATGTGATTGATTAAGAACACTCAATCACAAATCATGGGTTTCACGGTTCTACCAAAACAAGTTTCGGTTCTACCTCCATGTGAGTACTGTGCATAGTCACACTAGCTTTCCAAAAATTCGGTTGACTAGGTACTAGGATCAGTTCTCCACATACTTATGGTAACTACTTGTATTTGATGCACATGTCCATAGGATCGGTTCCCCTTTCACTAAAAACTTGTTGCACATGTTCATAGGATCGGTTCCCCTATCTACTAAAAACGTGTTGCACCTCTTACAAGGATCGATTCCCCTTTTGTGATCGGTTGCACCTCTTCATAGGATCGGTTCCCCTTTGCCTAGAGTTGGTCATACCAATAACACTAAATCGATCATACCATCTCAGGTGATTACTTAAGATCGGTTTCACTAATAAAGGTCATACCAATACAAAAGTCAGGCCTTGTGAATAGTTTTACCAAGAACATAAACAAGTCATGAGCAGTTATACTAATCACACATATTGGTAGTTCAAAAGATATGCAATAAATCACAATACCAATAAGCCTAGCGATTTCCCTTTCGATTCACAAAACAAGTTCAAGAATTTTTTCCTTTAAACGAATGTAAAACATTGTTTCCTAGGATGAAATCTTCACCTCATACCCATACATAATCATAATAGCATTCAAACAATTATGTCGATGTCTTATATACGAAGTTCAAAAGATAAGCGTTATACTTCGTATTGTATTGATAGACACATTTTTGTGTCTGAATTGTCCTCATTGTCTCTATTGTTGGTCTCGATTTTTGTGCTAATTTTGGTGTTTTTATGTGTGTGTAGGTGTTCTTGGAGAAACACACTTGTGTGGAAAAAGTTGCTCAAAAAGTGTTATTTGGACCCCCGGGAGAAAAGTGATAAAGGCACCCTCAATTTGGATAAGGGCACCCCAGGCACCCCAGCTGATAAAGGCGCCCTGTTTTGGATCGGGGCACTTCATCCTCTTCATTTCAAAAATCAGTTTTGGCGGGAACTCATGCAAACTCTTTGTGCAGATTTTTGTTTGGAATTTTGGACGTGTAACAAAGGAGACTCAATCATTTGGAATTTGTTGGGGTGATGTGAAAGATCTACGAGGCATGGTATGGCTTATTTCGTCGGTTAGAATTGGCTGCATCGTGGGATCAAAGCAAACAGAGCAACACGTTCACGAACACGGAGTTTGCCACGAGTTTTGGAGTTTTGAACGTGTTACAGTGCGTGTTTATTGACTCCATCAACCACCAGGATCGTGCGAGAAGATAAATAAGGATATTTGAAAGCTTCATAGCGTGTGAAAATAAAAATCGAGAGGTGAGAAAAAGGAAAAAATATCTCGTATCTTGCATGGAGAATATCGGCAATTACTCGAGAGATTTGGAGTTTCGTGGCTTATAAATAGGTTCTCGGGATATCAGTGAGGGGGTACGGAGAGATAGGGAGAATTGGGGAGACGTACAGAGCCGAAAATCGAAGTTACACCATTATTCTCTGCTGCTGCTGCTGCACCAAGAACGCGAAGAACAGACCACCAGAGGCAGTCGTTCTTCTACGATATGACGACTCTTAAATCGTGGGTCGTAATACGAGGCAGACTTAATTCAACATGAATGAGAGACACTTCGTCGTGGGTCGTAATACGGGGAAAAGCGACACATTTCTTGTGAGATCGGTTTGTAACAAATAAAAATTACAAACCCGGTTTCATAATTTTTTTCTCCCTTTTCATCTTTGTAAACACCCTTTGAGCAATAATAATGAAATTTGAGCGTGTTTCCATGATGAGAAGCTAAACCCATCCTCACGGGCGATGGAGGAAGCCATTCCTCAAAAGTTATGTGGTAAAATTTATTTATGCAATTCTTTTATGATTATTTGCATAGAATGAAAATTGAGTAAATGATTTTTATTAATTAGTTGTGTTTTCTCTTGATGAAGTATGCTTAGTTTAGGACTTTTGATACTTCATGCTTGCGATTAACAATTAATGTTTTGAAAATCTAATTTAGGCAATGGTTAGAATCACAGTTTCTTTTGATTGGAGTTATATTGTCTAGAATTGCATGATAAACTTTAACACTAAATCACATGAATTTTGGTGAATGGCGAAATCCTAAACCCCGGTCTCTCCATAATTTTCACAAAACTTTCTATTGAGTTTGTTATATTTTTACTTTAAAAATTAAGTCTAAAAATCTGCTTTCACAAGTCTCAACGAACCTATTACTACAACATCATTGAAAATAACCATCAATTTTTGGCGCGCGACATGACTTGTCTTTAGGCTAGAGTTTTTTAGATTTTTTTTTATTTGTTTTTTTTATTTGTTCTTCTTTACGTTTTTGGGGTTTTGTCTTTTCCTTACAGAATTTGGAATTCGGAGCGAAAGAAAATTTTGCCAAAGCTTTTGGTGAATACTTAAAGGCTGGGAGTAAAAGGCAAAGCGAAAGGAGCGAAAGAAGAAGATTTTTTTGTTTTGTTTATAAAAAAAGAGAGAAAAAAGAGAGGCATTTTTATTTTTATTTTTTAGACTTTCCATTTTTATTTTTTTTAGACTTTCCTTTTATTTTGCACTTTTACTTTTTGGACTTTGGACTTGGACATTTGGACATTCTTTTATTTTTAAACCCTACGGAAGGGTAGTATTAAATATAAAGCGTGTGCGAGAGAAGGACGGTGATTACGATATCACCTCGGCCCCTCGGGTTTCGTACATGACATAGGAGTCGTGGACCGAGTCGACTACAACGGTTCATCCCCGTCGGAACGGGAGGTAAGTTTGTCGAAACACTCGCGAATCCCCGTTAGCGAGTTCTTGTATTCCTTCGTTTGCATATATGTCGAGGAACCGAAAGCATTTGTTTTAATTTCCTAGTAAAGGGCAAGGCCTGGCCATACAAGATAAGGGTTCGGATTTCATCACCGTTCTCTTCTTGCCCGCCTTAGGAAAACAATACTTAACACGAACCTAAGCCTTAAAATTTGGAATAGAACGAGACCGATAGGGTAACGAGCTTAGTAGGAAAGTCTTCCGAAAAATATTGGTTACTCTTTTAGCATACTTTGAAGTTCATGATGGTCTCTGTGAAGTTGAATGCGTGATCGCGCCGCCTTGTAATAGCGGTAAGGCCTTGGGTATCAAAGCTCTTTGAGCTTCCTCGCCTTGATTCAACTTACTTTGACTCGGATTGATCCAAGGGGTTTGCTTAAATTGTAACGAATTCCCTTTCGAAGGATTAGAAGCTGGTCTAGAAAACAATCTAAGTGGAGCCATCATGCTTTTTGTTTGCTAGATATCATTAGGTTTCTTTGTGGTGGAGTCAGCCTTGTTTGTGTTTGCATAGAACTTCCCTTCCTTTTAGGATTTTTATTTTTTTTGCTCTTCTAGTGTATGCCCGAGGTCATTAGAGAACGGGCTTGGAAAAGAAACACTCTAGGTCGTTTGATTAGTGACAAACCTAGTAGTTCTTCTTGTGAAGGCGGGAGCAGAAGACTCTTCTTTTGAGAGCCCCGTTTTTGGAAACTTGATTTTGAGAATTCTATTTGTGAGGAAAGTACCCCTAGTACTTCAGTTGTACCAGCGATGGCTACTTTGAAAGATTACATGTTCCCAACTAGGACCAACCGAGCTTCGTGTATTAAATTGCCAGCCAATACGGCTAATTTCGAGATAAAACCTAGTCTTCTTCATATGATCCCTATATTCTTAGGAAAAGATGATGAGAACCCTTATTTTCATATTAGGGACTTTGAGGAAATTTTTGGGACAGTTAGAATAAAAGACCTTCCTGATGAAGTCTTGAAACTTAAGATGTTTCCCTTTTCCTTGAGAGATAAAGCCAAGACCTGGCTGAACAACCTACCATTTGGATCCATTGAAACATGGCGGAAATGACTGCATGACTTTCTATATGAAATTCTACCCTAAGCATAAAACTGCGGTTGTTATGCGGAACATTAGTGCTAGTGTGCAACAAGAGGGAGAGTCTCTTTATAGGTTTTAGAGAGATTCAATGATCTCCTATCCCAGTGTCCTCACCATGGATTTGATAAGATGAAACTTGTGGAGATTATTTATAATGGTTTAGACTATTCGACTAAATCCATGGTCGAGTCTATGTGTCTTAGGTGAATTCACAAATAAAACTGCTGATGATGCTTATACCTTCTTAGGAACTATGTTGAAAAATCCCAACGGTGGGAGCCTTGTGTTGAACCCCTAAAAGACTCTTGGTCAATAGAAGTAGCACCAATGTGGTAGATACAAGCTTCGAGTCGGATGTTAAGTTTTGCTTTGTCTAGAAGGTTAGAAGCTTTGGAAATGGGTCAGTCTAAAAATAGGTCCCTTGACGAACCTAATAGAACCTCTCAAGTCTCTAGTTGTGGAATAGAGCCCGATAACTCATTTTGGGAAGGTCATGTTAGTGAAGAACAAGCCCATCTTTGTCTATAACAACGCTAGGTTAGAGAACCGTCGGAAGTTTGACCCTACTCGGAGACCTACAACCCTGGTTGGAGAAACCATCCTAATTTTTCTTGGTCTAAGGGCGAGAATCAAGGGCAGTCTAGTAATTCTCGGCCTCCCCGAGGTTTTGGTTATACTCGAGAACCCTTCAAAGTCAAACCGGTTTGAGAACACTTCGAGAAAAGATCTCTACCTTAGAAGAAGCTCTTACTATGTTATCACCAACCACCTTAGCTTTCAACAAGAAACCAGGCAGAACCATAAGGATAATTCCCAAACTCTTGCTAAATTAGAACTTCAAGTTGGCCAAATAGCTAAGTATTTAAGTGAGAGAGAAGAAGGTAAGTTTCCTAGTCAATCTCAACCCAATCCTAGGGGGTCCATCAAATATCTTTAGTTGGTGAGGAATCATCAAACCATGTGAACTCGATAAAAACCCTTAGGAGCGGTAAAACGGTAGACAACAAGGTAGCCATGCCTAGTGGACATCTTGTAGTTCCACCTTCTACGTCCCAAGAGGAACCCGTGGTGAGAAACTGAAACAATCCCTAAGGAGTCCCAAGAAATTCCCGATAGGACTACCTTTGTGTACTAGAGCCCCATATCCATGAGTTGTTAGCACCAACAAAGAAGGAGTCGACTTTCAACGAGATAATGAAAACATTTAAGCGGTGAACATTAACACTCCTTTGTTAGAAGCAATTAGGCGGATGCTGCTTATGCCAAGTTCTTAAAGATCTTTGTACAAGAAAGCGTAAGCTTAATGTCCAAAAGAAAGCCTTTTTAGCTGGTCAAGTAAGTTCCATTCTTGAACCAAACACCCCTAAGTATAAGGACCCTGGATGCCCCACCATTTCTTGTGCGATTGGTAATCACATGGTCGATAAAGCTTTACTTGACTTAGGAGCTAGTGTTAACTTACTCCCGTATCATGTATACACCAGTGGGTCTTGGTAAGTTGAACCGACTAAAATGACACTACAATTAGCTGATAGGTCTGAAAAAGTCCCTCGTGGTGTCATAGAGGATGTTACGATTGAGGTTGATAAGTTTATTTATCCAGTGGATTTCGTTGTTCTAGACACCCAACTTTGTTCAAGACCCAAATGCTCAAATCCCGGTGATTCTAGGTCGCCCATTTTTAGCCACAACCAACGCTGTCATCAATTGTAGGAATAGGGCTTATGAACATATCCTTTGGTAATATGACCACTGAACTAAATGTCTTTAATGTTACTAGACAACCTTCTGAGAATGATGATTTAGAAGAAGTGAATATGATTAGCACTTTAGTTGAGGATTTAGTTCGAGATAATTGGCATGACACTCTTTGGGAGATTCTTTAGATGAGTTTGAGGAAACCATTCTCTTAGACCAGATGTGTGATCAATCTTTAGAAGAATCCCTTGAGTATTTTAAAGACTCTACGGACAGGAAATCCGGAAATAGTGTTAGGTCTTTCTAAGAGTAATGAGGACCCTAAGTTTTGGGATAGAGAACTAGAAGAATCTCTTGAGTATTTTAAGGACTCGAAGATCCGGAAATTCAAGCGATAATTAGAGGTTTGTCTCGTGAGTAATGAAAACCCTAAGTTTGGGGGTAGTGATGGTTCTTGTGATTGTCATGTATCCTTAATTAGAGTCCCTAACTTGGGACTCGAGCCATGTCGTCCCGAGATATTACTCGAGTCTATTCAGACTCAGCGTCCCGATCCTCCTGATACTGTCCAGGAGGTAACCCAGGTATTAGAGACCCGTTTTTCGGATGAATCTATTTATCGAGATACACATATGAAGCTCAATTATGCTACCCAGATGAACCTAGTTGTCTTGACAGAAACCTTAGACGAGGATGTGCTCCTTCTATTCATTTTTCTGAACCGGTGCAGGTTGTCGATATTGGTGTTAGCTCTATTTGGTCTTATGGACCCACAACTTTTCGGCTATTGGTGTATGACTTTGGACGGTGAAGATCCTTTTTGAGGTATTTGATGTCCTGGGTTGAAGACTTTAAACTTAGCACTCCTTAGGAGGTATCCCTTGCTCATGCAACACGGTAATATTTTTCCTCATTTCCTTCTAGTGGTAACGGTTTCTCCTTGTTCATGTTTTTAATTTCATCTTTAGAACATTGAGGATAATGTTAGATTTAAGTTTGGGGGTATGGGAGAAACTTTTTAGTTGCAATAAATAAACTTCTAGCGTCACATGGTATCCAGGTTAGCTAAGTTTACATACATTTCTCAGAAAAGATAGAAATTGGAATGCTAGGGATAACAACCTCTTTGAGACATTAGAGAAAAAGACATTGAGATCCTTGAAATTCAGGAGAGAACTTGTTCCTTTTAGAGGGTAACCGTGATGGACCTAACCATCCATGATGGAAAGGCAAGTAGGTCAGGAAATGCCAGAAAGACAAAGCAACCTCATAATGTGTAGTCTTAGTTACTGGATTACGACTCTCTCAGTAGAAACTTATCATCATCAACAAGTGGAGCGACATCAAAATCTATGAAGAAAGTGGAAGACGTTTAAGGTTTAGAAGCAACAATAGAATTCAAAATCAAGGGTTACAAGAATTCAAAAGAGCAAGAAAAATCAAATGATATAAGTTGTTGAAGTTCATGATACTAAGACATTACAAGTTGCGAAGATTCAAGTGTTAAATTCCTTCTGTAGTGGCCATGTAAATTTTGTCTTGTTCTTTCAAAAAAAAAAAAAAAAAAAAAAAAAAAATGAAAAATGAAAAATGAAAAGTGAAAAGTGAAAAAAAAAATAAAAAAAAAAATAAAAATAAAAATAAATTGTTCAATAAGGCCATAGTCGAAATCTATAAGGAAGGAATCGAAAGAAGAGTTAATTGTCAAGGTTCTACGAAGTTCAAGAGTTTATCATCAACATGTTGAAGCCAGAAGAAGAAGACGTTGTTTCTATTGAACACTATGAGAGAGTCGAAGGAAGATACATTTGGTTGCTTTGTTAGTCCGCTTTCAATCGGCACAAGATCTTTCTAGACTTTGGTTTAACTCATCACACGTAATTAGTCCGGTTGTGCAGCGAGATGTCCCTCTCATCTTTTTCTCTCTCCTAATCCGATCCATCGTAAATCGCGGACGCATCTTACAATGTTTATCTAGTGTGTAGCGGATATCTCTTTATCTAGCTAAAGTGTTGCGAGATGTGTCTCCCCTTTTCTTGATCGGCTTTAAAGGCGACACCATTAATTTCTATGGCATTCTAGTCACTTGGAGATAGGTTTAGAATATGTATGTCCTCATAGCTCTTTGGATACTTGTGACCAATTAGAAGTACTGGTTTTGTGGGTACACCTCTGGTAAACCCTCCGGAGACAACACTCCGCCACTAGGGCCACTAGGGGTTCAAATGATTTTTATTTTCTAGAATAAATTTGCTCGAGGACTAGCAAATAATAAGTTTGGGGGTATTTGATGACACATTTTTGTGTCCGAATTGTCCTCATTGTCTCTATTGTTGGTCTCGATTTTTGTGCTAATTTTGGTGTTTTTATGTGTGTGTAGGTGTTCTTGGAGAAACACACTTGTGTGGAAAAAGTTGCTCAAAAGTGTTATTTGGACCCCGGGAGAAAAGTGATAAAGGCACCCTCAATTTGGATAAGGGCACCCCAGGCACCCGGCTGATAAAGGCGCCCCTGTTTTGGATCGGGCACTTCATCCTCTTCATTTCAAAAATCAGTTTTGGCGGGAACTCATGCAAACTCTTGGGCAGATTTTTGTTTGGAATTTTGGACGTGTAACAAGGAGACTCGATGGCTGGAATTTGTTGGGGTGATGTGAAAGATCATAACGGGCATGGTATGGCTTATTTCGTCGGTTAGAATTGGGCATCGTGGGATCAAAGCAAACAGAGCAACACGTTCACGAACACGAGGTTTGCACGAGTTTTGGAGTTTTTGAACGTGTTACGTGCGTGTTTGTTGACTCCATCAACCACCAGGATCGTGCAGAATATAAATAAGGATATTTGAAAGCTTCATAGCGTGTGAAAATAAAAATCAGAGGTGAAAAAAAAAGGAAAAAATATCCCGTATCTTGCATGGAGAATATCTGGCAATTACTCGAGAGATTTGGAGTTTACGTGGCTTATAAATAGGTTCAGGATATCGGTGAGAGGGGGTACGGAGAGATAGGGAGAATTGGGGAGACGTACAGAGCCGAAAATCGAAGTTACACCATTATTCTCTGCTGCTGCTGCTGCACCAAGAACGCGAAGAACAGACCACCATAGGCAGTCGTTCTTCTACAGTAACAGCGACACTTCGTCGTGGGTCGTAATACGGGAGCAGACTTAATTCAACAGTAACAGCGACACTTCGTCGTGGGTCGTAATACGGGAAGAGCGACACTGTTCTGTAACAGATCGGTTTGTAACAAATAAAACTGTTACAAACCCGGTTTCATAATTTTTTCTCCCTTTTCATCTTTGTAAACACCCTTTGAGCAATAATAATGAAATTTGAGCGTGTTTCCATGATGAGAAGCTAAACCCATCCTCCGGGGCGATGGAGGAAGCCATTCCTCCAAAAGTTATGTGGTAAAATTTATTTATGCAATTCTTTTATGATTATTTGCACCGAATGAAAATTGAGTAAATGATTTTTATTAATTAGTTGTGTTTTCTCTTGATGAAGTATGCTTAGTTTAGGACTTTTGATACTTCATGCTTGCGATTAACAATTAATGTTTTGAAAATCTAATTTAGGCAATGGTTAGAATCATGATTTCTTTTGATTGGAGTTATATTGTCTAGAATTGCATGATAAACTTTAACACTAAATCACATGAATTTTGGTGAATGGCGAAATCCTAAACCCCGGTCTCTCCATAATTTTCACAAAACTTTCTATTGAGTTTGTTATATTTTTACTTTAAAAATTAAGTCTAAAAATCTGCTTTCACAAGTCTCAACGAACCTATTACTACAACATCATTGAAAATAACCATCATGTATTCCTTAATACTACGTCTAACTAGAGTGTAATCATTCATGCTTCGCAGTTATGTTTTCTATATGCACGACTTGAAAGATACGTTAGGGAATGGAACAGTTCAAGTCAAATATCACTAACCTCAAGTGGAAGGATGATGTTGTCGTTGTAGCTCCTTACTTCATCACTTCTTCAAGTCTTCGCAATACTTGTAATGTCTTATATCCTAATACTTTCAGGCTAACCTATATGAAGTTGACTCTATTACATAATCAAGCGACTCCTTAAATGAGTTTTGGTTCACTAAAATATGACAACCAAACTTGACATACCTACGCTTGGTGGGTTCAACCAAGCTATGCTCTAACAATCTCCCCTTTGTCAATTTTAGTGACAAAACTCTTTACATCATATGGATAAACAAATAGATTCCTATAAGGTTTGGGAAGCTGTTAAAGCTATAAATAGAGATGTTTAGCTCATAGCTAAGACAATCCAAGATAGTGTGGTTTGACACCTAAAAAGGAGGTTGAACACAGGACCTAGAGAGAAGTTTGTGAGGCAATTAATTATTGTAAAAACAAGCTTAGCAAATAGTTTTAAGGTTATTTACCTAGAGAGATTGTGAGCGTAACAAAGAGAGAATTGTAACAATTTTTTTGTTCATAATCTAGAGAAGATAATTTCTTCAAATCTGGTTTCAAGTGTGTTCTGTTTTCTAGTTTTTGTTTATTATTATTCTGAATTCCGCCTCTATAATAATAGTCACCATGATACATGGATCAATATGTATCAAGTTGGTATCAGAGCAAGGTTTGTTTCTTTTAGGGAAGATTCTTGTGGTTTATGGTCTTCACTAGATCTCTCTACAAACAGCTTGGTGAGTTACTCGAGAAGCAAGAAAACGTTTAAACAACAAGAGAACATAAGATGGGAAAGTCAGTTGATGATCCTAAGCAAAGCGAACCACAAACTACGGAAGAAAAGGTGGTTGCGCTACAAATAGGCATGAAGTATTATACACCCAAGCCGAAGACGAAGAAAAAGACTATGTTTTTATCTGGTGTTTTTGAAGAAAAGGACGAGGAAGAAGAAGAACCACTCGAAGAAGATTGCATTATGGAGCGAAGAGTGACTAAGATAAGAGAAGGAGATATGGACGCTTTTCAAATTAGACGTCAAGGTCAAGTTTTCAGCAAAGGCAGATGGTTCAGCAGGGCGAAAGGAACCCTCGAGTTCCCTAACCTCCAAATTTAACTTTCACAGGAGTTCAAGTTCTTGAGTGGGGGCGCATGATACATGTGTATCTTCCTCTCCCCGGGAACTAGTGATTCTCAAGATGGATTGAGGATAAAATTGTAATTTAGGAGGGATTCTTGATTTAAGGCGGTATTCCTATAAAAGGAAAATAAATTCTAAGAGGTTTGGGAAACCAAACCAAAGTAAGGAAGTATGCCAAGATAAGGAAATACTTCCTATACAAGGTAATATTTCTAGAAACGGAAATATACCTAGAAAGGGAATTATTCCTAGATAAGGAAATAGATTCCTATAAGGTTTGGGAAACCGTTAAAGCTATAAATAGAGATGTTTAGCTCATAGCTAAGACAATCTAGATAGTGTGGTTTGACACCTAAAAAAAGGAGGTTGAACACACAGACCTAGAGAGAAGTTTGTGAGGCAATTAATTATTGTAAAAACAAGCTTCACAAGTAGTTTTAAGGTTATTTACTCAGAGAGATTGTGAACGTAACAAAGAGAGAATTGTAACAATTTTCTTGTTCATAATCTAGAGAAGATAATTTCTTCAAATCTGGTTTCTAGTGTGTTCTGTTTTCTAGTTTTCGTCTATAATTATTCAGAATCCTGCCTCTATAATAATAGTCACCAAGGTACAGGGATCAATACGTATCACCCTTAGTCTATGCTTTACTCTTTTGTTAGATAAACGTTTAAGCACCAATGTCCTTTCCCTTAGTGATACCAATCAATATAAATCGATACTAGTATCACTTGTTTACTCCATATATTTCTCCCCATTTTGTCACAAAATGACAAAGATACGAGCAAATAAAGGACAAACCAAAAGGATCTTACAAATCTGAAAATAGAGTTGCAAACCTATAAGAGTTAAGCACGAGGGTTCCACATACCATTTTTGATAACCAATATCAAAACCGAAACTACAAAGTAATTTTGTTTTGATATGTTACCAAGGAAACAATTTCCCGAAGCAATTTTTCCCTAATAGTTTAGCAAACCAAAAATCGACTAAGCACCTTAGTTCCTTCGCTTCGCTTGTTCGATAAGACCAAAATAAAGATAACTATATTTTTCTCATCAGGTTCTAATTATCCATATAACTTAGACCTTTAACTATTAAACAAGACAAGTACTAGGTAGTTAACTAGCATTCCTTGTTAAAGCATTCGATTAGACTTGAATAACAGAAACCTCCACTTTGATAAGTCTAACTAAGATCGAATTAACTTAGTTTTCTCTTATCCGAATCGAATTGGACTAAACAATTCATCCCGTGAAACCTTTTCTTTCGTTAAGCCATAAACAATTCATACAAACCAAATAAATCAACTTGCATAATTATTCACCTCAACAGGAAGAAATTGAAACAACATAGACATTAAAGCACCGCAATTGCACCGAAATTTTGTAAGCCTAAACGATTGATACCAAACAATAAAGCAAGATAACAATAGTTTTTCTTAACCAGAAACAATTGAATCACACACACATCCATACACAAATAATGGAATAAAACATCAATTGTACCGAAATTTTGTTAAGCAAAAGCAATAAATATACGCAATAAAATCAGGCTTTTCTTAAACAGGAAAACGATTAACTAACAAAGTCGTTACCTCCAATTTCGCATCTTGTTCTCCAATATGTTTGCATCTTCTTCCAGGGAGAATTGATATCGAAATATCATTATATTGTCATCCTTATGCAAAACAAAAGAATAACAACAACCAACCTTAACCAGAGAAAGGTCGAAAACCGGTTTTTAACAATTGCAAGCAAAAGTTGAAAACCCCGAAACACATATGCTTTTATGCTAAACCAAAACCGATTCAACATATTGTGAATTTTTCACATATTGTTTCAATCAGAACCCCTCATGATCCTTTGATAAAGCCTACCAACATGGGCTAGAACTTAATCCTGCTAAACCATAAAGTTACCTAAACCATAAGGGTTCACAACATATGAGATCGAATATCAACGTTAGAAAACCGAAATCAAACATCCCATACATATGATAATTTCTATAGTACTTGAAATTTAAATACTAAAAACATCACAGTTTTACCCATAACCCCAGAGCACAATTTTAAAGGCTTACAGTACTCAAAACAGAATGTTCAAAATAAAATGCATTCTTATGGTTACAACATTAAAGATTGTTCATCAGACAAGCCTACAGTAATATACATAATATTATACAATAAAAGTTGTAGAGGCTAATCCGAGAAGTCCAGGTCAGTATCTTCTTCCGAAAAAGTATCTTGATACTTGTCTGAGATGCCACTCAAGGCTTCAGTAAGATCTGGATATACGTTTGTAGCATGATCAATCAGATCGACAATGCAGTCATTCTTCCTCTGTAGTCTTCTCTTAAGAGTTTGTGGATCTCCTTCAACTCTTATAAGAGGAGGAGCATTGAACACTTGTCCTTTCATTTTGTTGAGAATTTCTTCTCCTAATTTCTTTGGAATTTTTTCCCTGGCGTTTGGTCAGACAATTCAAAAGAGTCGCATATTCTTGTAAACAAACAAGCAAAACCGGGGTTCTTCTTTTACCTCTTGAATAGTGATCATTTATCCGATCATTAAACCACAGAAATCAAAGTTATTGACTCCTCTAACTAGATAATATGTAAGTTCATCAAAATCTCCAGTCCATTTAATCTTGTGCATATTGCTAGGATACAAGTTTGCACAGGCTAGTTTTCCAAAAACCTTGAGATGAAATTCAATATTGTGGATAAGAAGGGAGTTACATGTCCATGCTCCACCAATTCTTGTGAGATAGTATTGTTGTCAACTCGATATCTTCCATCTGAAAATGATAAGAAGGTATTTAGGTACGGATATAAAATCAATTCCGAAATCACTTGCTTGTTAACCTCAAATGATTTTGTACCAATCATAATACGAAACGTACATCCTACAAAATTCATCTCATGCATGTTAGCATAAAAAGTTTTACAAGATCCCGGAGTAGCCTTGAATGAACTTTCATGGATAATACCCCAGTCGCGATTTTTCACAAAGTTCATATAATTTTTATCCGAAACTTTGAAAAAAATCAACTCCATGATGTGTTCCTTGATTGAACTAAATTTCTTAAAACATTCATCATCCACAAAATAATTTTGAGAAGCAACATCATAAGTGAGACTAGGCATGTTTCCATAATTTATATCCATGGTAGAGTACGCATACTTTGGTTCAAGGAATAAGTTTGTTTTTAGTTTACAAACTCCAGCAGAATTTCTCGGGATGAGAACTTCCGACAATACACGGACTTGGTACGCGGACTCTAGTTCGGTTTTCTGACTGACAAAAAGTACGTATACTTTGGTTCAAGGAATAAGGACTTACACACATATGTGTTACCACACAATGTTTATATCCTTCCAGGGTTATGTAATCTAAACTCTCATTTCAATCATTGAAACATTCTTAGAAGACGTTATATAGTTGTTATTCACAAACCATTTTTTCGTCAAAGCCATTTTCAAGTGATTGAAACTTAATATGACTTTCGTCACTAGTAAAGATGAACTTGGCCAAAGAGAAAGCTTACCAACACATATTTCGAGAAATAGATAAGCGATATAAACTCGGCTCGAAATATCAAATGTGTATAATCATAGTCTATATAGCAAAATGACTTTTGTCTCAAGATAGGAGATAGAGTAGATAGACTTTTGAGTGATAGATAAGTTCAAGTCTCCACATACCTTTTAGTCGATGAAGTTCCACAAGTTCCTTGAGTAGTTCTTCGTCTTTGTATGATGATCGCCATGGAGTCTTGAGCACAACTACACTTTTTATCCTAGTCCGAGACTTAGCTAATAGTAGAATAGAAATCAAGACTTAGAGTTTTGATCACTAACATTGACAAACATGCTTGAGATAGCAACGCATGCGAGTTATACCGAGCAGTGCTCTAACAAAATATACCTCAATCTAAAACTTTTCCACCTATAAGTCCTTTGTCCGAAAGTGGTTGTCTATGGACTGAGTCGAGACAATACAACTAATCGGTTCACATTGCGTGTGATCGTCTATGGATACGAGATCGAGACAATACAACAACGAAGTATGTTTACTTGATAATAGGTTCAGACTTAACCAAACAAAATACGATTGATATCAAGTAAATAGGAATTAACGTTTGTGTATTTTACTTCTAATTATAATAAAAACAATTATAATTGCGGAAATAGAAAAGTAAAAAACACAACAAGATTTTGTTAACGAGGAAACCGCAAATGCAAAAAAACCCCGGGACCTTGTCCAGAATTGAATACTCTCAGGATTAAGCCGCTATACAAAATAGTTGAGACCAAGCAACTAAACCTATAGTTCACCTAGTTCTGTCTATATTCCCGCGCCTCCAACTTGTAATAAGTCATGTACTTGGAACAATTCCTTTGGTTCGTATTCCAAACAGTAAATGAACAACAAATCTGTTTGGTAACAACTCTTTTAAACCATGTGATGTGAGTTCGACAAAAGGCTCTTCCGTTTATCCCAATAAACTCCTTTGTCAGGTCCTTAGATCTATCTAACAACAACTACCAAAGTAATTGCTTAAGATTTTGCAATCAATACTTTTAATCACAAAGAAACGTATTGATGACGATCTACTCAACTAATCAATCCAATCTACCACAAGGATAAACCGATTATAGTTGGGTCCTCTTTAACCGAAACAAGTATTGTGCACACCAAAGATTATGAACCCAAATCAGAAATCTTCAAAGTCTTCTTTGTCTTCAAATCTTCTTAGATCTTCAATAAACACCTGCACACAATCAACTTGAATCTCTTGTGATCAATCACGCACAGAACAGAGTCTGTTAACAATGGATTATCACAAGACGTCTTTAGATCTACAAACAGTCTAAAGATCCACGTCGAAACTTCGATCTAGTTTGAGTGAATCTTATATCAGAATAGAATATTCTCAAGCATAAACAAACTAGGTGCAATCAAACTTCAACAACCGTTAGTCAATCAAATCAATCGAAAACTAATAATAAACCGCAATTATCTAGTTTCCCACCAACGGTACTAATAGAGCTTCTCAATCCCAAAGAAGTCTTTAAACCGAGCGGCCGTAAGAGATTTTGCCTAATTGGGTTACTTTCCTCTCCGAATAGGCGGCTCCACTAGTAACAACACAACTAGGTAGTTTTGCTGGCTCTGAGGATTAGTTTGCTAGAAATACAAACTTTGATATTTATAGACCAAGGAAGTTTGGACACCAAGGAATTTCCAAAACCGAAAATATTCTCAAGATATGCAATATATTCTAGATTCGGTTTCCATAATTCCTGGAAATGCTTTGTCCAAACATTGACCGAAAATCTCTTAGAAAATATCCAATTATTAAATGCACATTACCAATTTTAATTTTCAAAAAATAAAATTAAAAACCTCAATTAAAAGATTCTCAACTTATTTTCGATGGGAACATTATTTAAATACCCCTCAAAATTCGTCCATTAAAATATACCCTTATTCAATTTTTAAAAATACCCATACCTTCTGAAAAGTGGAAGCAACTTTCTCAAGTTGACTCAAAAAATTTTATTTTTTACCCCTCGGGGGTATTTGTGCAAGGTCAACAAAAATGGAGGGTATTTATAACATTCCCACTTTTTCGATCCGGGATTTTTTCCTTTAGGTATTAATGAATATCTTTGAACAATAAAAGATAAGCGTTACTGCACATGTTCAAAGTATGTCGACATATTTACTTTGTAAGTCCTCTTTCATACTTACAATCTTGAAACCGATTTTCCACACTTCCAAACGAGTTTAGTATTGGTTCATCTGACTTTGAAGAACTATGTAATTGATTAAGAACACTCAATCACAAATCATGGGTTTCATGGTTCTACCAAAACAAGTTTCGGTTCTACCTCCATGTGAGTACTGTGCATAGTCACACTAGATTTCCAAAAATTCGGTTGACTAGGTACTAGGATCGGTTCCCCACATACTTATGGTAACTACTTGTATTTCTGCACATGTCCATAGGATCATTCCCCTTTCACTAAAAACTTGTTGCACATGTTCATAGGATCGTTCCCCCATCTACTAAAAACGTGTTGCACCTCTTACAAGGATCGATTCCCCTTTTGTGATCGGTTGCACCTCTTCATAGGATCGGTTCCCTTTGCCTAGAGTTGGTCATACCAATAACACTAAATCGATCATACCATCTCAGGTGATTACTTAAGATCGGTTTCACTAATAAAAGTCATACCAATACAAAAGTCGGGGCCATGTGAATAGTTTTACCAAGAACATAAACAATTCATGAGCGGTTATACTAATCACACATATTGGTAGTTCAAAAGATATGCAATGAATCACAATACCAATAAGCCTAGCGATTTCCCTTTCGATTCACAAAACAAGTTCATGAATTTACTTCCTTTAAACGAATGTAAAACATTGTTTCTAGGATGAAATCTTCACCTCATCTATAATACAAAACAAGATGGGTTCTTGAGCCTTGGACGGACGAATAACATTTTTGAGAGACAAACATGTGATCCGACCATCCTAGTCTCATCCTAGCCAAAGACATCTAGCGGCTATGGTGTTTGTAACCCCCTTCTAGCCCTCTTAATTACTTCCTCTTCAATTAAACGTTACGGCCATTAAATGGTAGCATTACAACAAAAAAAACTGAAAATATACATGCTACAATAACTTTCAACCATGTCTTCAAAAGAAAAAAAAAAGTGTGCCAATCTTCAACAATCCGCAAAACACAAACAATATATTCTTTTTAAAAATAATAGGAATAATTTTTAATCTACTCATGAAAAATTCAAAAATACAAAGCATAATTTCCATTGTACTCATTGAACAAATGGAACAATGGAGTAAGGTGAGGAAAGTTACGTGGAGTGCAATACCTTGGGGGTTGTAATATGTAAAACCCAAAAAAAAATTGGCAATCGAATAAGCCAACCTTAATCAACCTGCAAAACAAAAATAACATTAGAGTTTCCATATGTAAAACCCAAAGAACAAAAAACTTTAGAAAAATATATACTTAGAAAGAAAACACTGCAGAAATCTCTTTGGGAATAAAAATTTGTTCACAGACTATTTCGAGGAAACTTTGCAGCTAGAAAGAGGAAGAATGGATGATCTCCATGTGACAGGTTATGGACAAATGAAAAACTTTTACATTTTTGGAAACGGATGGAAGATTGTAACACACTTAAGTATGCGTACTTCTAGAGCTAATATTTTGATTCTTTTACTGTATGTTGATGATACTATTCTCGGTGGCAGTTCATTGGGACTAGTTGAATATTATTCATGCTCTTGAGGATCAGTTTGCTATGAAATATGTGAATACTAATTTTCTGGTGAGTCTAAGTAATGAGATCAGCTCAGAGAATCATATACCAAGTAAATATTGATGCCTAAATCGAGATGATGCCAAGATTAAATATGTATTCGTAATAATAAAGACCACATATATAGCTAAGAAGATATATAAGCAACCAAAGTGAGTGATGAAAATTCCATTAAGTTAACAAGCAACACAAGAAAATAACGTGGTTCGGTTTTCACCTACGTTTACATGGTAATGAGATGTGATGGTATTAATAGTTATGAGTGAGGTTAAAATATATTAAAGGTAAACCTAATAGGTATTGAGTTTTTTCTCCTCAATTGTGCGCCCCATTTACGGAAGTGAAGCTAACTATTTATAGCTCTGTTAGAGCACTGCTCGGTCGAACTCGCAAGCGTTCCTATTTCAAGCTTGTTTTTCAAGTTTAGTTGATCAAAACTATATACAACTTGATTTCAAGTCTACTTATAGCTATATCTCGGATTAGGATAGAAGTGTGTAGTTGAGATTTAGACTTCACGACGTTCACCAATTGAAGAAGAAGATCTACTAAAGAGCTTGGAGGAACTTCATCAACAAAAGGTATATGGAGACTAAAACTTATCTATCACTCAGAAGTCTATTCTATTCTATCATCTAA